>JADMNL010000023.1:121530000-122045000 GCA_016271365.2 Neoceratodus forsteri
GGTGCAAGATTTTGAGTACCCCATTACCTCGAAATCCCTTGAGGTAGCAAAGTCTGATAGCATCTGTCAGATTTTGCTACCCTAAGCCGTACCCCAGAACCACCTAATACTGAAGCTGCCCTCACATCACTGCAGAAGATTTATTTCAACTTAGTTTTAATTGCTTTTCAGTTTTACTGGGTACCCAGTTACCTCAAAATCCCCCCAGGTAGCAAATTTCATGCAGTACAGCTTTGTAAAAAGGCACACATGTTCCCTTTCTTGGCACCTTCAGGTATTCCCAGGTTGTTCTAACAACCAGCCTGAAAATATTGGGAATACCTGAATGTTCCAAGAAAAGAGACGTGCTCCTTTTTAAAAAAACTGTGCTGCACGAATTTCAAACTGGCCCTTCCCCTGTAGATTGAAAGAACACATAGGATGCGATCACCCTCACAGCAGCAACATGGCAAGCTGAGTGCCATTTCTCTCTTACATTTTAAAGTATTTGGAAAATAAGATAATTCTTGAGCTAGCCCAAGAGAAGCCAAACCATACTGGAATGGGATGGAAATACTGAATTTTCAGGATTTCTCTAACGGAGTGGCCACTAAATGAAGGGAAAAACAGTTTGAAAATCTCTCCGGCAGCTCACCTGAGGGTCCTTGAGGGCAGTAGGATGCCCTCCCCCACACAACAGCCCAGTTTGAAAATCTCTCCAGCAGCTCCCCTGAGGGTCCATGAGGGCAGTAGAATGCCTTCCCCCATACAACAGCCCAGTTTGAAAATCTCTCTGGTGGCTCCCCTGAAGGTCTGTGAGGGCAGTAGGATGCCCTCTCCCACACAACAACCCAGGTACAGCAAACAAAGCTCCGATCCAAATTGGGACCGTGGTGTTTCTTTAGCATCTGGCTGAAGAGGACTTGTCACCTTTTTTTTATTTCAAATAACAAGCACCTTTAACTTTATTTAAGTCGCCCTACAAATGAAGATAGAATTTTTACTGCTTGGATGACTGAAACCCTTGATTTTATGCTCCTTTTAGCAGTCTTATTTAATTAAGTGGATATTTGCAAAAACAAACAAAAGCTGCCTAGATTTTAGATTTTTACCGCATGTAAACCTCACTGTATAATGCATGTAGCCAAACAGTATTCTGACCATAACTTCTGTCTGAATTTACTGTTAGTTTATCCTTGGCAAGATAATCTGCTCTCTGTGAATCTGCTTTTAATTCAAATTTTCTACATAGCAGTCAGAGGGCCAGCCTGCAGTAGTGCTGAATTTAATTGCTGGGACAGACTACGCAGCTACTACCCCCCCCCCGTTCTTTGTTTCAGTAGTCCCTCCCCAAAATGTACCTGCTTTTAATTCTCCTGTTCTTCTCCTTCACCTCACAGTTTGAAAATCTCTATGCAGCTCCTGAGGGTCTATGAGGGCAGTAGGATGCCCTCCCCAACACAACAGCCCAGGTACAGCAAACAACGCTCCGATCTGAATTGGGATCATGGTGTTTCTTTAGCATCTGGCTGAAGAGGTCCCCGCTGTCGCTTAGCTCCAGCTCCCCACCACCCTCCTTGGTCATCTCTGTATTATATAGTTAGAGACATGTGACACCCAAAAACCAATCAGGCAACTTTCCCATCTGCAGGCTATCAGCACCTGCCACTAGAGGCTGCTATTCTGGAAAATCTCCCCTACACACTATTCCGGTGTGTGAAATTTCTGAATACCATTAATTCCACTCCATCTCCTAGCCTTCTATCTCCTCTCCTCTCACAACAACAATAAGCACATCATCTTCCTTTACTCATAGCATATACAGCTATATACACTATACTTGATACCATCCCATATACAGTATTACTAGCAATAGTACAATCTCTCTCTCTCTTTCCTACAGGATGATGACCTGGCTTTTCTCCTTTCTATATGCTCCCTTGGCTACCACCCCCTTATCCCCTCCTACTAAACCTCCACTACCCCCTCATTCCTCCAAGTACCCCTTCTGCTACCAGCCCCCTTGATTACTACTCCTCCTTCAGTAACCATGTCCTACCCATCCTACCTCCCACTCGCTCCTAGCCACTTGCTCCCAGCAGCCACGGTCACCCCCTTTATATACAGCCCAGAAATACTGCGCTTCGCCTACGCTCATGTCATAAACAAACTACCTCAACATGCAGGCCTGACACTGCATATTCACAAGATGACCCTAAAAAGTGCCCTATCCAGGATCTCCATTATCCTACTGCTACTTATGGGCAATATACACCCAAATCCTGGCCCCTCCACCCCCACCCCTTCTCTATCAATGCAATCCAAAGGGCTCAGGCTGTCCGCCATAAACATATGTAGCCTCCAAAAGAACCCCGCCCCACTCCAAGCATGGGTATGCCTCCACACCCCCGATGCACTAGCTGTAACTGAAACATGGCTAACCCAGAATACCCCATACTCGGCTGCCTGCATACCGGGTTATACATTGTTCAGATCGGTCAGACTGGATAGGCAGGGTGGTTGGTGTGTGCTGTACCTTCGGGACCACCTGCAAGGTCTTAAAGTTCATACGATGAACCCTGTGGCAGGTACACAGTCCCTCTATCTTAAGATAGCAGTTGGCAACTCAGGTAAATCTCTCTACCTCATGTCAGTCTACGTACCCCCTCGCAACCAAAAGGAGGCTTTCTCATCCATCCTAAATATCATTGCCCAACTACAAAAAACTCAGAAATCATTGCCCTAGGTGATTTCAACACTAACTGGCTTGTCCCTCAAACATCCTCCATCAGGGATGCAGCTGCAGCCCAAAATCTATCACAAATGGTCTTTACCCCTACCAGAGTAAACCACCACAGGAGCACTAGTTCCCTCATTGATCTCATCTTCACGAACCATTCTGAGCGCTTACAGGATTTCCAGGTTCTCCCAGGCTCACTCAGTGATCACTGCCCTGTTACCTGCCGCTGGTCGAATAGCTGGATGCCCCCCCATGGATCGCCATGTATCGCCAGCTAAAGAAGGGGTCCCTGGCACATCTCCAAAGCCATCTCCTCAACCTCAACTGGTCTCCACTAGATCACCTGTTGTCAGTGGATGCTGCACTGTCCTTCTTCATTAGCTCCTTCCAAGCCACTTGTGATATCTTTGGCCCCTTTGTTAAATAGATTGAAAAAACTAAATCCTCCCCCTGGGTAAATCGGTCCTTGCTTGACCAGATGAAGGTCTTTGATAATCTATGGCACCGTGCCCTTGAGTCTGGTCGCCCCTCTGACTGCCAACTGTATCGTGCTGCCCGTAACCCATGCACCTGTGCTATCCTCCAGGCTAAAGCAGCGTTCTATCAATCCAACCTTACTGCCACCTGGGGAAATGGAAAGAGGTTCTGGGACAATATGAAGGAGCTTAGTGGCAAGTCTCCCCCCCTTCCTCCATGCTTGTCATCAATGGTGTTTCTACCCAAGACCCTAGTGAGATAGCAAATGCCTTCAATGCACCTTTCTCTGACCTCAGCTTTATCCTCCCTCCCGACTTCTTTACTCCATTTACTGGACAGTTCCCGCCACCCCCAAGCACTCCTCCTTTTTACTTCTAAATTATCTCCCCTAGGGTCGGTCGTACATATCTCACCAAGTTCCTTGGAAAGAAAAGGCATAGTGGTGACTCTCTTGATGCAAAACTGCTCTCCTTAACTCTGGATGCAGTTCTAGCACCACTAACTAAAATACTCAACATGTCCCTGTGCCTAGGGCAGTTCCCTACACTATAGAAAAGGGCGGTTATCACTCCAGTTCATAAAAATGGTGACCATTCCTCTAGTAGTAATTATAGGCCCATTTCCATACTGCCTCCTCCCTCTAAACCACTGGAAAAAATAGCTGCAGATCAACTTACTGACTAGACTCCCACCATCTGCTGTGCCTGCAGCAGCATGGTTTCAGGAAAGGGCATAATACAACTACTGCCCTGCTTGAGTTTATCTCGTTTATCCATGCTGCCCTTGACGGATCTGTATATATTGATCTTTCTCCAGGGCTTTTGATACTGTCAATCATAGTATGCTGATAAACTCCCTCCTCTCTGTTGGTGTGTCCCAAGATGCAGCTGCCTAGTTCTCAAACTATCACCATGGCCGTACCCAGCAAGTAAAAATAATTAGCACCCTTTCTATTAGCCTTGCAGTCAGGTCGGGTGTCCCTCTAGGGTCCATCCTTGGTCCGCTCCTTTTCTCCCTATCCCTAAACTCCCTTCCACTGGCCTCCTCTGGGTGCCTGCTTCTTTATGCAGATGATGCTGTGATCTTTAGCTGACACCTAGACCCTACCCAGCTCCAACAATCCTTGCAGAGCTCCTTCACAGAAATAGAATCATGGTTCTCCTCCCACAAACTTGTCCTCAACTACAAAAAAACGAAAGTCCTGCCCACCCCAACATAAACACAGCATGACCACACTATCCATACTGAATTCCCAGGGTACCACGCTGGAAACAGTTGCCAGTTTTAAATATCTAGGGGTCACCCTAGACTCGGCCCTTACCTTCAGTGGGCATATAGCATCGACTTGCTCTGCAATAAGCATTAGAATCGGTCTCCTGTATAAATATAGGCCCTGTCTCCCTCCTGATGCCCTCCGTCTTGCCATTTCTAGCTCCATCCTTTGCCTGGTAGACTATGACATAGTCATATATGGTGCTGCCTCCAACACTGCCCTGACCAGCATTAAACACATCCTTAACAAAGCATGCTGACTGGCCACAAGCTGCGATTGCCTCCCACATACCTGTGACCTCTACCAATGGTCGTCATGGCTAAACTTCCAGGGGCACCTACTCTATCAGACCAGCATATTGGCCAAAAAAAAATACAACTAGGGCAAGCTCCCACTGGCTGCCTCTCGCTCCTCCAGCCGTGCTTGCCAATGCAGGCCACAAAACACTCTGTCACCACTGCCTTTCGCATCCCTTTTGCAAGGACCACTGTCAGCCAAAGGTCCTTTTGCTACAGGGCACCACTCTGGATGAACTCCCTCCCTGATACTGCCCTATATATTCCCAGGCTGGGGCCTTTTAAATCTGAGCTACGTACCCACATTATGTCCAGCTCTAACTGTGATTGCAGATAAACTCCTCTACCAATGGCTAAGTTCCATTGCTAAACTCACTCTGACTCTAATTTATGACACACAGTTATATATCTTTGAAGTTTGCTCTGTATATGTATAATCCATTTTGTCTCTGTACTTAGTCACTGTACTTATTATACTCTGTATTAGTCCTCATTCAGTGTATGATGTGGAGCCTTTGTAAATGAGTCCCTGACTCAAAGGGTTGTAATTCTGAGACTTTATATAAGTAAAAAAATAAAATGGCCACGGTTCACAATTTCAGTATTCAACAGCCCCTGAAAGAGAGGCCTCTGCCTACAAGGGTGTGTCTAACAAACCTCGGAGGTAACCAGATCCTTCAGATTTAAATAAGCACTCCCCCAATGACCCATGACTTAAGAGGAAACTACAACAGAGGGAATGACCAAATCTATTTAAAAAAAAAAAAAAAATTCTCCCTACTGACTCTGAGATTGGAGACTGAATACTTATGATAGGAGGGGCACCAAGAAGATCGATCATGAGGTGGAGGGGTACCTGCCAGTAATATTATCTCACCAGATGGTGAGGCAGAAGAACAACAAATGCAAACTGTGTAAAGTGGTGATACCCAGAGCCATGCTGAAGGTGAGGTTCCTGCTTCCTTTCCCCTAGTATTGCCTGCAACAGCAAGTGATTTAATCTGCATGTTAAAAACATTTTCTTTCATTTCTTTTTTTTTTTTTTTTAATTTTCCTCTTTACGCCTCTTTGCCGCCGTTAGCCCAGGTACTCAGCCCATTCTGTGCTTCCACCCCCCCCCCACATTGACCTCGGGCTCCCCGGATACCCCGTCGCTTTCCCCCCACGGTGGGGCAGCGGCACTGGGGCATGCCGCGGACTCGGATTGGGTCCGGGGCTGGCCTGGGGCTAATCAGCTGTGATGGGCTTCATTGAGGGCTTCCGGCAGCTCTCCTTTTCCTTTTTTCCGGAGGCGGACGTGCAATGATGTGCAGGGCGTCTGCCCTGTCGCCACACAGGCTTGGTGTCTGCAGTCATGCGCTTTTCTGGCCTCCGCCAGAAGTCACGCAGACTCGGACACAACCCACCCTCCCCTGGAGAGGAGGCAGTCCGTGGATGCTCTATCCTTCTCCCCGGCCCGACCCTCCAGCTGACCCGGAGTCCATTCCCGAACCCGGTCGCGTGTAAGCGGAACTCAATCATTGCGCCGGGGCCGCCCATTTCTTTCATTTCCTGAACAACAGGTAGGCCTGGAACTTTTTCAGATTACTTCTGCTGGGGAGGGAGCTGGGGGGGGGTTAGGACTGGAGGAAGACACCCAGGGAGGTCACTAGGGTTGGATTGATGGTGCATCAGGGATTGAGATCTTTCAGTTTTTGCTGCTCAAATGAATACTTTAATATTACTATTATACTGGCAACGGTGCAAATCTGGGATACATCTCCATTATTAATACCAGCCCCTTGCATCTTCTAAAGTAGATCAAGCCAGTAGTAAAGAATGTGTAAACAATCATAGAGTGCACATATTCAGGGATGTAGGGGAGCCTGGTCAGTCTGATATGACCATTATGTGTAAATCACTTTGGAACTTGTTATTGAAACCTCTCGAAGTTTTATATGAAAGCAAGTGGTACACCACTGTATTCATTTCTTGTCAGCTAAAATAAAAGGCTTCGCATAAGCTCTGAGGCCAATTGCAAATATCCGATTAGCCATCATGTGCATTTAATTTGGTGACTGTGACTGCATTGGATGTTATCATGATTTCATGCCCCCTGCCCTTCCATCCTTGCACAAAGAATGTCCAGGCCCATGGACAGTTTGACACAGCATATGCTGCTGCTTTTTGCATCATGGCATTGAAATTCCTAACACTAACACAAAAGATCAGGACTAAGATTGCTAGGAAGAATACCTAGTACTGCTTTATAGAAAGGACGTTAGTGAATGCATGCTCCAGTCTAATAATCCTTTGATGCCAGCTACTGACAATTTGTATGCATGCCCTGTCTTATGTGGGAAACCAAAGAAATTGTCATCTGTTCTTGATTAACACCAACTCCAGACTTTTGCATGCACTTTAATCCTCAATTGCTGTTGCCCTTGCATACTACATGAAGCAAAACGAAGATGATCTGATTTCCTGTATACTAAGAAATTTAAATATAGTCAAGATATAATATTGCTGACTGGTAATTGCAAATTAATTAATTGCCTACTGCACTTTAGCATGAGACTGTTGCTTGTGAATTCATGTGAACACTCAGATCATCTTATAATTGCATACGAACATATGAAGAAGCCAGAAGAAGAGGGCCATTTGGTCTATCAAGTCTGCTCTTATTGCAGGGTCCACAGCTTGAGCTAATGTCCCTGCCCTCCCTCCCCACTACTCCCTACCCATGATTCTTACCTTCCCTGTATGCCTATCCCAGCCCTTCTTAAAGCTACCCACTGTCCTCAATGAGATGACCTTTTCCAGCAGTGCATTCCAAGTGTTCACCACCCTCTCTGTGAAGAAGTGCTTTCTGAACTCCCTCCTAAACCTCCCACCCTCCAGCTTAAGACAGTGTCCCCTTGTGATATGGTTGCCACTCAGCTTAAAGAGACTCTCCTTATCAACCTTATTTATTCCTTTGAAGTACTTGAATGTCCCAATCATGTCTCCCCTCTCTCTTTCTCTCTCTCTCTCTCTCCTGTCTTCCATGGAGTACATGTTCAGTGCCCTCAACCTCTCCTCGTACGCCTTGCCCTGCTGACTGGCTGCCATCTTTGTAGCCCTCCTCTGTACCTTCTCCAGCAGGTTAATGACCTTTTTGAGGTGTGGGCACCAGTACTGAACTCCATAATCTAGATGCGGCCTTAGCAGTGACCTGTACAAAGGCAGTATAACCTTCTCTCCCCTACTACTGATCCCCCCTAGCTATGCATCCAGGCATCTTCTTTGCCTTTGCTGCTGCTTTCTTGCACCGCGTGGAGTGCTTCAGGTCACTAGTGACAGTGACTAGTCACAGGTCACTCCCAGGTCCTTCTCCTCCTCTGATGCAGATACTTGGACTCTACCCAGGTAATACTCTGTCCTGGGATTCTTGGCTCCAATATGCATAACTTTGCATTTCTTGGCATTGAAGCAAAGCTGCCAGATCCTGGACCACCTCCCCAGCTTTTCCAGATCTTCCTGAAGGTCCTGTATCCCTTCAGCTGTGTCCACTCTCCCACAGAGCTTGGTGTAATCTGCGAATAGACACATTTTGCATCCCCAGTGTCATTGATGCATGTTTCTGAGTGCTCAGTTTTGCATACTTATATTTGTTGTTTTTAAATGTTTTCATCAAGCTCCCTCATCTAAAGAATTCTAGTACAGAGCTAGGTTTTCAATAAGATATTTGATAAGGATGGTTGCTGTTACACTTTCGAAGTTATCAGTCAGTTACGCCTTTATGTCAGTTAGAACTAAAACTGCTTAAGAGGATAAGAGAAAGATACTAGGATGTCCTGTTTTAACGTTCAGAGGATTTTAATCCTTATATGCTGGTTTTCATTATTTTTCTTTAACTGGTTAATAACTCCACAACGACATAATCTCAACAGTCATTTTGATGCTGTGTCTCAACACTTACTGCAGTGCAAAGAAAATTATAGAGTTATCTTCTTGAAAAAGGGAAACACCAGGCAAGTCGGCCCATTAAAAATTAACAACAATTTCATCACTTCTGATAAAGACACAGCTGACATACTTTATCATTATTTTTGTTCAGTATTTTTAAAAAAAGGACATTGTCACATCCAATAATAACAAGCACCAAATCAAAAAAATTTCCGATAACTAACAACCACACAGAGGAGGTGTTAAAAACATTAAACAAAAAAAAAAGTAGTCCAGGACCCGATGGCATCAGCCCCAGATTCCTAATCGAAACCACAGAAGCTATAAAACTTCCATTAACTATATTTAATAGATCCCTGGAAGAATCTACAGTTCCTCTAGATTGGTTAAAGGCTAATATAACACCCATCTTTAAGGAAGGATGTAGAGCCAACCCAGCAAATTACCGTGCCATCAGTCTGACCTCAGTACCATGCAAACTATTAGAGAAAATAATCAAAACTATACTAGAATCAGAACTACATTCACTTAACATAAATGACAGTACACAACATGGATTTAAGCAGGGTCACTCTTGTACATCGAATCTCACAGCCTTCTACAATAATATAAATCAGTGGTTAGACTCTAACATACCAATGGATGTAATCCTCCTGGATTACAGTAAAGCTTTTGACTGAGTATCACACATCAAACTACCCAGTAAGCTCTTACACTTAGGACTCCCCACTAGTCTAGTCACCTGGATTAACAACTGGTTGACCAATAGAACACAGCAGGTCAGAATCAATGGAGTACTGTTCGATAGTGGGAAGGTGTCTAGCGGAGTCCCTCGGGCTCTGTTCTTGGGCCAACCTTATTCAATTTATATATTTCCGACATACAGATAAATCCCAATAATACACTTTCTAAATTTGCAGACAATACAAAATTGGGTGGTAGGATAGACTCGGTTTACCATACAAATCAACTAAACAATGACCTAGCAAACACTGAGAAATGGGCCATCACAAAAGAAATGGACTTCAATACTGAAACATGCATTGTACTCCACTTTGGAAGAAACAACCCAATGCAAATCTTTAAACTCAAGGATACTACATTAAAAGTATCACACCGTGAAAAAGACCTCGGGATCACAATCAACAATAAACTCACTTCTACTGATCATTGCAATAAATTAGCAAAAAACTCAAAATGCATTACTAAGAAGGATAGACCGTACATTTATTACAAAAATCGAAGATTGCATAATCCCGCTTTACAGAACCTATATTAGACCATACTCTGATTATGAATCACCATTTTGGAGCCCACACTTAAAAAAGGACATAGCTAGGGTGGAATGAATACAGAGAAGAGCCACTAGAATGGTTCACCACTTATCATATCTAGACTACCAAAACAGACTTCAAAAACCGAACTTGCACTCCTTGCAACTGAGGCGTAGCAGAGGAGTCCTTTTATTTTTCTACAAATTATTACAAATACTATCTTTAATGCAGCATATATTACTCTGAAAGGAAAATAGTTCCAAGATTCCATTCAAAATAGCTTGAAGTAAAGAAAAGCAAAAACAAACAGAATGCTAAATTACTTCTCAATACAGGGCCCAAAACTGTGGAATAAACTCCCACAGAATTTAGTAGACAGTGAAACATTAGAAATATTTAAAAAAGGGTCTAGATACATGGTTAAATTACAACTGAGTCTTTAACTGTTCCACAGATTTTTGTTGGGGGCATTCTCGATGGGCTCACACCTACTTATGCCCCACAAACACTAAGTAAGCCAAGTAAAATCATTCACGAATCATTAGTAAAGGATATCGTAGTCCAAAGGAATTACTCTGAGTCTGTTATGAAGCTGAAATGCTAACATTACTCTATATTACTTGTGAACCATGGCTGAAAATGTCAACATTGTGTTTTTGAATGTCTATGGTATCAGTTCACCTGTGAAAAGGGTAAGGATATTATAATTCTCAATTAACTCCAAAGTGGATATAGCATTTCATCAAGAAATCCATCCATTTGATGGAGAAGCAGACAAACTTAAAAGGAACTGTGTGGTGGAAGTATTTCACAAATATTTTAATAGTAAAAAGAGGGATGTTGCTATTTTAATAGGAAATAAATGTACTTTTACAGCCAGTAAGTCTGTTAAAGATGAAAACGACAGATGGATTATTGTTAATGGATCCATGGAAGCAGTGAGATTTCATTATGTAATATTTGAGCCCAACAAAGAATTGCCCTGAATTCTTTGCTAGAGTAACTATGGAACGAAGCAAGAACCATTACGCAGAAATAGTTCTAGGAAGGGATTTCAATATTCCTTTATTAATTAATTAATCAAAAAGAAGGACATTATTTGCAAAACACTGCATTAATGCACCAGTTGGGGTTCAACTTAATGCCACAAAAGTAGAGAAATGTGTTGTTAGGGTTCCAACCCTGACTCCCCACCCTCGCCTCCCAAGCAGCAAAAGAAAAAAAACATTAGCGTTTTGGGTCACTGGAGCCTTGGCAAATCAGAAGTGGGGTCTTCCTTGGAGTTGTCATCCCTAATGCCCGCCCCCCCCCGAACAAACACGATCAGACAGTATCTCTTTTCTTCACATGGGGCTCTGTGTGAAGAAAATTACAACAGATTCTGTTGGCAACATGTGGCAAGACATACTTCTCTATCTTTGAGAGTGTATCACTATGAGGCACTGGCTTGGAGTTGTACCTTGTGCTTTGGACAGAGACTATGGGCTGGGGAGGGGAGCAGTAGCGTTGACAACCCCAAGGAAGACCCCACCACTGATTTGCCAAAACTCCGGAGACCCAAAATCCTACTGTTTTTTCCTTTTGCTGCGGGGATGGTGGTGAGGAGTTAGGGTCAGAAACCCTAATGCCACATATACCCCAACATCCTGTTTGCCTTACTGTAGACCTTGTTATATTGGTTTGATTGTTTTAGGGAGTCACTGATGATGACCTTGAGGTATCTTCCTCAGAGGTCATACACAGCTGTACCCCCCCAATCCTGAGTTCTTGTTCCCTATGTGCATTGCCTTGCACTTTTTGGCATTGAATTTCAACTGTCAAACCTTTGATCACCTCTCCAGCTTTTGCAAGTCTCTCTGCATCTCCCTAGCCCCCTATTCACTGTCTGCCCTGCCACAGAGCTTAGTGTCATCTGCAAAGAGGCACATCTTGCCTTGGATTCCTTCTCCTATGTCACTATTGAACATATTGAAAAGGACTGGATTGATTTCTGACCCTTGTGGCACCCCATTGATGACTTCCCTCTCTTCTGGTTTGACTCTCTTAACCACAGTCCTCTGCTATTTCCCTCCCAACCAGTTTCTCACCCATCTAACTGTGTCTTTTGTTGTACCCAGATCCTCTAGCTTCTACATATTATATTTATATTTAAGTATTGGTGTCTAGAGAAATATTCAAAATTCACTGGCAGCAAAACAGTCAGGCCAGTGATGCATGGATTAAAAACAGGTGTAACTATAGGCATCAAGAAAATGTTTACAGTAACTATTACAAAAGGTCCTCCAGGAGGCCTTCCAGGACAGCTTTCTGACACAGAGGGTAATGGAACCAACCACGGAGGGTAACACACTGGACCTTGTGTTGACAGATGGGGAGCATATCCCCAACCCCTTGCGGGAAGCGATCACTACACAGTGTGGCTCTTTCTCAGTCTAGATGAGGCAGTCTGGTTAACTTTTTTGATTGAGTGACAAGGGCACTCAATAAGGGCCATGCAGTGGATGTCCTGTATCTGGACTTAAGCAAAGCATTCGACTCGGTGCCACATGGAAGGTTAATTAGTAAACTGAGGGACATGGGAGCTGGAGAGAAACTACTAGGTTGGGTTAAGAGCTGGCTGTAGGACAGGCAGCATAGGGTAATTGTAGGGGGAGAACTCTATTTATTTATTTATCAAGTCTAGGATTACAAATACCTTTTAGCTCTTGTCTCCCAGAGCTGTAATCAGCGGGATCCCACAAGGCTCACTACTAGGACCAGTGAAATTTAACATGTTATCCAATTGGAAGGGAAATGGGTGGACCAAGCAGTCCTTATCTGCCGTCAAAGTCTATGTTTCTATCTTCATTGGCAACATATCAGATGGGATTAAGAGTAAAATCAGCCTTTTTTGCAGATGACACAAAGATCTGTGCAGAGATGGATAGTGTGGAGGGGAGGCAAGAACTCCAAGAGGATCTGGCAAAGCTTGAGCACTGGTTAGAAACATGGCAGCTAGGGTTTAATGCTAAGAAGTGCAAGGTCATGAACTTGGGAGCCAGAAACCCTGGGAATAGCTACTGGCTGGGGGGGTGCAGATATTGGCTTCAGAGCAAGACAAGGATCTGGGGGTACTAGCCACAGGGGACATGAATTATTTGGTGCAGTGTAGAAAGGTGGCAGCCAAAGCTAGTAAGATGATGGGGTGCATTGCCAGAGGATCACCCTCTAGGAGAGAGGAAGTCATCTTGCCATTGTACAGGTCACTGGTGAGACCACTCTTGGAGTTCTGTGTGCAGTTCTGGTGCCCCTATTTAAAGAAGGATGTCAAACTACTCGATGGGGTGCAGCATAAGGCAACAAAGATGATCCTTGGCCTGGGGTACAAACCATATGCGGAAAGACTAAGGAAACTCAGCATGTATTCCCTGGAGAATAGAAGGGAGAGAGGTGATATGATTGAGACATAGAAACATAGAATTTGATGGCAGATAAGGACCTCTTGGCCCACCCAGTCTGCCCATTTCCCTACCCAATGGATAAGCTGCAGATCCTAGCTAACCAACTGCCTGCTTCTTCCAACCCCCAACCCCTAGAATTGCCTTATGTCTGTCCCATGCATTCTTGAATTCCACCACTGTTTTGACTCCGTAACCTCCTCAGGAAGGCTGTTCCATGCATCCACAACCCTCTCCGTGAAAAAATACTTCCTCACATTACCTCTGAGCAGTCCCCCCAGCTTCAAATTGTGCCCCCTTGTTCTTGCACACCTCTTTTTCTGAAAGATGCTACCCTCTTGGACTTTGTTGATTTCCTTGAGGTATTTGAAAGTTTCTATCATGTCTTCCCTCTCCTTCCTCTCCTCGAGGCTATACATATGTTGGTGGAAGACTAGGTTTGCTGGCCAAGGCACCTAGCTTCACCTGAGCTCTTTACTTCTAGGTTGCTTGAAAGGACAGAACAAAGAACCTTACCAGAGCAAGGGAAAGGATTAAGAATTCTTTTGGCTAGGCAGATTTACTGTGTGTTGTTGTTTTTATTTTGTACACACAGGGATTGTTACTGTTTGTTGCTAACATTTTATTGCTTTATTTTTCTCTGATTCAAATTGTTGTTACTGAGTATAACTTCTGCTGCATTATTACAAGGTGTGCCTACAGGTGTGTGCTAACATTACTGCTGTAATCTTCTGATTCAAATTGTCTTTTGCAAGGTATATCTTCTGTTACTGCTTTATTTTTCTCTGTAACAAAGTGTTTCTTACAGGGTATATCTTCTGTGAAATTATTACAGGTGGTGCTTTACAGGTTTTACAATTTTATCTGTCATTAGGATAAGCTTTCAGGGTTACTGCATTTGTTGCTGATGGATTGTTTCTGCTCTTACCTCCTTGTTTCTTTCGTCTGTGGTGGTTCTTTTTCCGCAGGGGAAGGGCCCAGTCACCCACCCCATCCCTGACCACCCCACACTACACTCCTTTTATAGGGTAGCACAGGCGTGACATTTTCTGTGGAAAAGCAGGAAGGGGCGGATCAGTGGGGTATCCACACGGTGACCTCATTTACGGGGCACTAGTAATTTAACTTTTTAGAACAAGTTATACAAAAACAAACAAACAAAACACAAAATAAAACTTTTGCTTGCATTTTCTTCCTTCTAATTACTCTGACCAGGTTATGAACCCAGCAAATTATCTGGAATGGATATCATTAACTGCAGGTACTGTGGAACACTTTTCAGAAGGGCAGTTTTACAGGATTTAGGACACTGTCGTACATGCTGGGCCATTGGAGATCTTAGGCTCAGCACCGGGCAGCATGGGCAGAGATTGCGTGTCTCAAATTTCATATTCAAGAGGAAATATATTATAAGAACCACCCGCCATTTCCCCGACATCCAACAGAACCACCTCGACCGCAGAGGGTAGTTGGTCAGGAAGGTTGGCAGGTGGTTAGGAGGGGCAAATCCAGTGCCCCATCACTCGGTGCTCTCCAACATATTACCTACACAAACCATATCAAAACTACAAACAGGTATCTGCTTCTGTCTCCAAAATCAAACAAAGGGGCAGAGGACACTGTTTATTTGCTTCACACAAAGGCTTGTTGCCTCTGTGATGGCAGTTTTGATTATTCCCCATTGTTCTTCCAACCCTCCTTCCTGCCCATTTGCTAGTGCATTCCTTAGGCACTCACCCATTTTGGCAAAGTCCACCCTCCTGAAGTCCAGTACCTTTGCCTTTGTATGGCTTGACTCTACTGCTGTGTTTATCATGAACCATACTGTTTGATGGTCACTAGTTCCCAGATGGCTACCCAGTTCTAAATCTGTGATCCTCTCGCCATCTCCATTTGAAAGTACCAGGTCTAAGATTGCTCCCTCTTGAGTGGATTCCGATACTAGTTGTCTAAAGGCATCTAAAATTACCCCACTCTTAGAAGTGGCTGCTGCAAATGCACTCCAGTTAACATCTGGCATATTCAGATCCCCCATTAGCAATATCTCTCCTTTCAAACAACATGAAGTCTTGCTGTATTCTGACAATAGCAGTGAGTCCCAACCTTCGAACTGCCCCGGAGATGAAAGAGTTAACTTTCCATGCCAGGCATGGAACGCTGAGATCAAGCTCAGTTGAGACTCTGTCTGTTGCTGTTTGAACTCAAACTGTCAGATTCTTTACTCCACCTCACTGAACAGTCGCTCCGGAGATTTCTCCTTTGCTCGGTTCAATTTGTCAGTTAAAGTACCGTTTTTCTCGGTTTTCGACCGAATTTAAACCGCAACCTGTCAGTTCAGTCTCTGTTTGTGGTATTCGTGAGTACTAGATAGGTTTATATTGTTTTCTATTCTGTGTGGAACTTGTAAACGGTTCATCGGTTCAGTTTGAACCGATCAAGTTGTTGAAAAACCTTAATTTCTACTTTTAGAGTGTGGTTACCGGTTCTTATCGGTTCTAAAAAAAACGGTTTTACTATGGTTTTTTTCCACGACCCGTAACACGGTCAGAAACTAATAAGAGGGTCTTGCCTGGCGGATTGCCATTAAAAGGGTAAGTTTGGTTAGGACTGGCACTATGTCTGAGAAACCCAAAAGAAAAACAGGGCCCACTGGGTTTCAACACTGTAGTGTGTGTGGGGAAGTCTTTGCTAAGGCTGAGCCCCACACCACCTATGTTTATTGTCTGGAGTTTGACCACCTTGATTCAGACTGCCAGATTTGTAAAAAATTTCCTGCAGCTACCCTAGAAAAGAGAGTTGGTAGGCTCAGGGAAAGGGAGGCCAAAAAGTCTGCTGACCCAGATGGCCAGCCCGGTTCAGTTCAAACTGAACCAGAAGGAGTGCCCTCTGACCAGGGCGAAACTTCTTCGGGCAAAAGGAGAACTGATTCTGAGGAGTCGGTTCCGGTTAAAAGAACAAGAAGGGAAAAATCAACTGGTGTGGATCCAAAAGTTTCTTCTCCAACTGCTGATGAGATAGCCAAAGTGATAAAAATTGTGCAGTCTCTTTCCCTGGTTCCGACCGAACCGGCACCATCAGGGAGGCGCGCGGTTCAGCCGGTTCCACCGGTTCTGGATTATGAATTAGAAGAATATTATGAACCGGAGGAGGAGGAAGAGGAGTATGAGGAAAGTGAATGTGGTTTTGAAAGTCTGGATGTGCCCATTGACCCGGACATCTCCCCAGACAGACCTTCAGGGGTGTCTCCTCCTATGCTTTCTGAGTCCCCTTCCCATTTCATGTTTTACAAGAAAGTGGCCGAAACCCTTCAGCTTCCTATGGAAGAAGCTGTGGATGACCAGGAGGAGCCTGACTATGTGGAAATGATGGATATCCCAGAGTCTAGGAGGCTGTCTATTCCCTTACACAAGTCTTTTGGGAAATAGACATTTAAAGATTTTAAAGACTCCTAATTCTATACCTCCTGTGGATAAAAGAATGGACAAGAGGTATACTTTGTCAGGCTCAGATACAGAGTTCCTTACCCAGCAATGCAGCCATGTTGGGGTAGTGCAGGCTGCAGCCTGTGATAAGGCTAATATACCCTTGGCTTCACACCCCCCAGATAAGGACTCCAGGAGGATTGATGCCATGGCAAAGAAACAGTACATGGCAGCATCCTTGGGACTCAGGCAGGCCAATTATATGGCCTGTACAGCTAGATATCTGAAATCTAGATGGGACACTGTCATGGCTTTAGCTACAGGTCCCTGGCCAGCTTGCCAAGGAGCTGGAGCAGGTGGCTGCTGATGGTATTGAGGCATCCAAGGTGCAATTCCATGCTGCAGTGGACTCCAGTGATGTTTCATCTAGAGTCATGGCTACATCTGTGGCACTTCGTAGGATGGCTTGGCTCAGATGCACTAACCTGTCGCAGGATACCTAGACTAAGGCCATGGATTTTCCTGTTGTGGGTAATTCTTTGTTTTTGGGGAGAAAACAGAGAACTACATGAAGAAAATGGATGACTACTGGACCACCTATAGGAGTGCTCAGGCCAAGGAAAGGCAAGCCACTCCTCAAAGGCAGCATCCCAGGGGCAGGGGCAGGCCTTTTCATAGGCCTTTCTACCAAGCCCAGGCCTCCTCTTCTGCCTATGCTCAGAGGGGGTTCTTTAGAGGGAGAGGCAGAAGGGGTACAAGCAGACCTGCTACCACCCCTCAGCCTAAACCCCCTGCCAAACAGGCACCCTGATGGGTTTGCCAGGGCTGATTCTCCACCACCTGTAGGGGGCAGGCTGGCTTACTTTGTCCAGGACTGGAAGCCTTTAACATCAGACAAATGGGTCCTGGAAGTAGTAAGCCAGGGACTGGTTCTCAGCTTCAAAAAATTTCCAAAGATGAGAACCAGATCCTTTCCACCTGCAAATCCCTCAGAGACACTTGCCCTAGAGGCAGAGGTCTCTTCCCTCCTGGCTCTCAGAGCTGTGGAAAGGGTTCCACCCCTACACCAAGGGAATGGGTTGTACTCCAGGTACTTCCTCACCCCCAAAAAGTCAGGAGAATGGCGGCCCATCCTGGATCTCAGATATTTAAACAAGCACCTTTTAAAGCCAAAGTTCAAAATGGTGACTCTGGGAATAATTCTGCCCTCTCTAAGGCCAGGGGACTGGCTAGTCTCCCTGGACCTCAAGGATGCCTACTTCCATATTCTTATCAGAAGCTCCCATCGAAAGTACCTCAGGTTCGAGCTGCTCTCAGGCCATTACCAATTCAGAGCAATGCCCTTCGGCCTAACCTCTGCTCCAAGGGTGTTCACAAAATGCCTGGCAGTAGTAGTTGCTTCTCTAAGAAGGCAAAGTATTGCCATTTTCCCATACCTGGGCAACTGGTTCATAGTAGGTCAGTCCCCAGATCAAGTCAAGTTACACCTACAGATAACTCAGCAACTGCTCACCTCTCTAGGTTTCCTTCTGAATCTTTCAAAGTCAGTTCTAGAGACTGTTCAGCTCCTCACCTTCATAGGTGCAGAGCTAGATACAGAAAAGACCAGAGCCTTCCTTCCCCATGACAGGGCAAGGACCCTTATCATACTGGCCTCTTCATTCACCCTACAGGTGTCTCGACCAGCGAGGCATTTCCTGCAGCTCCTGGGGCACATGGCTGCTTCTACAGCAGTGGTGTAAGGAGCAAGATTTCAGATGAGGGACATTCAGTTCCACTTGAGAGCCTTTTGGTCTCAGAAAAAGGACCCTCTGACCAAACTGATACCAGTGACTCGAACCCTGATCCAGGCCTTGCAGTGGTGGCAGAATCAGAATAATCTAAGACAGGGAGTTCCTTTTGTCAGTCTCACTCTTTAATCATTACTACAGATGCCTCCCTCTTGGGGGGGCCCACTTGGGAGACCTAACTACCCAAGGGTTGTGGTCCCCTCAGGAATCTCTGCTTCACATCAATCTGCTGGAACTCAGAGCAGTGTTTCTAGCACTTCAGGCTTTTTCCAAGTCTGTTCAGAACAAAGTTATTCAGATCAGGACAGACAATACCACCCCAATGTGGTATATCAGCAAGCAAGTGGGCACTCGGCCTACGGCCTTGTGTGCAGAAGCAATGAAGTTGTGGTCTCTGGCCTATTCCCTGAACACCTTCCTCACAGCAGTACATCTGCCAGGCAAAGATAATGTCCTGGCAGATGCTCTCAGCAGGATATCTCAGGGCCATCACGAATGGTCACTGGATCCCCTGGTTTTGGAGGTGATCTTCTCCAGATGGGGCACCCCACAGATAGATCTTTTTGCAGCCCCAGACAATCACCAACTTCCCCTGTTTTGTTGCAGGCCCCCAGTGTTGGGCTCAGTCCCCCTGGATGCCTTGGTTATCAGTTGGGAGGGAAAGTTCTTGTATGCTTTTCCCCCTTCCCTCTCCTGTTCAAAGTACTAGTGAAATTCAGGTCTCAGCCTTGCAAAGTGATTCTGATTGCTCCAGACTGGGCCAGACAGCCCTGGTACCCTCTCTTGTTGTCCATAGCAGTCCACCTTCCCTTGTCTCTTCCCAGGAATTACAACCTGTTGACCTGTGCTCAGGGGAGGGTTTGGTACCCGAATCTCAAATCTCTCAATCTCAAGGCCTGGCTCTTGAAGAGTTAGAGTTTGCTGATTTACACCTCTCTCAAGGTGTTATGGATGTTCTCAAAGCTGCTAGGAAGCCTTCCACCAGAATTACTTATAATTCCAAATGGAAAAGATTCTCCATATGGTGCTCTGGGAAGCATATTTCCCCAGAGTCTGCTGACCTGCCCACAGTCCTTGACTATATGGTCCATCTGAATAGCTTGGGACTCAGACCAGCTACACTTAGGGTGCATCTGGCAGCTGTCTCTGCTTTTATTTCAGTAGGTAAGTGCTCTTCTCTTTCAGCTCACCCTGTATTCTCCAAGTTTTTCAAGGGATTGCTTCATACCAATCCGCCATTCAGGGACCCTACCCCTGCTTGGGACCTTAATGTTTGCATTGCTCAGCTTATGCAACCCCCTTTTGAGCCTTTGTCCTCAGCAGGGCTTAAGTACTTGACTTAGAAAACTGTGTTCTTGGTGGCCATCACTTCTGCCAAGCGCATAAGTGAGTTACAAGCCCTGTCAGTGGAGCCTGATTTTATCTCTTTCCATAGAGATAAGGTGGTCCTCAGGACTAACAGGAAGTTTTTGCCTAAGGTGGTTTCAGACTTCCACCTTAACCAATCTATGTCTCTTCCTGTGTACTTCACTGCCCATTCCTCCTCTGGCGAGAGGAGGTTGCACAGTTTGGATGTGAAAAGAACCCTTAGCTACTACATAGAATGTACCAAGGGTCACAGGTTTGACTCCCTCCAACTGTTCCTCACTTATGGTGAGGTAGGTAAAGGAAAACCTGCCACTAAAAGATCCATTGCCAGGTGGATTGTCTCTTGCATTCAATTTTGTTATAAAAAACTGGGTAGGATTCCACCCTCAGTCCTGAGGGCTCACTCTACCAGAGGTACAGCTGCTTCCCTGGCTGCTGCCAGGGATATTCCTATGTTAGAGATATGTCAAGCAGCTACCTGGAAAACTGTTCACACTTTTACCAAGCATTACTCTCTGGATATCCAGGCTAGGAGTGATGCTTGGTTTGGCACAGCTGTGCTTCAGAGCCTATTTCCTAAGTAGGTTCTGTCCCTCCTCCATGGAGGTACTGCTAGAAGTTTGTTATTGTCGAATAAGCAAGACTTTCATGTTGTTTGAAGAAAAATTACTCACCTTAGTAATGTTGTTTCTTCTAATGGAGTCTTGCTGTATTCTGACCTCCTCCCCGCCTTCCCCTCTCAGAACCTTTGTTTTTGGGTTGTGGGTGGGTTAGTAGCAGTGTTGGCACTCAGGAGGTGCCCCACCTTTTTTATTACCATCCTCTTTTCTTTGGGTGGCTGGGTGTTGTGTTTATTTCATTTTTTGGGTTTCCTGACTTGAGTCTTTGTTTTGGGACCAAAAAATCTGTTGTTATAATTAGTAGCCAGTTGGCTAGTGTAGGTTTACAGCTTCCACACAGGACCTCAGTGAGTTTAACTCATAAAGATCTGACGGTTTGAGTTCAAACAGCAACAGACAGATTTTCAACCGAGCTCGAGCTCAGCGTTCCATGCCTGGCATGGAAAGTTAACTCTTTCATCTCTGGGGCAGTTTGAAGGTTGGGACTCACTGCTATTGTCAGAATACAGCAAGACTCCATTAGAAGAAACAACATTACAAAGGTGAGTAATTTTTTCTTTTCTGCCATTCTAAGGATACTTTGTATCGTTTCCTTGTCCATTTCCTCCCCCTGAGATGGGGGTCTGTATACAACCCCTGTGTGGATTGTGGTGCCATTACCTGTCTCCAAATTGACCCACAGTGCTTCCTCTCCTCCATGCTTACCCTTTTGTTCTGTTGCTTTGTTGCTGTCCCTTATGTAGAGAGCTACTCCACCTCCTCTTTACCCTCCCTGTCCCTCCTGTAGCTGGTGTATCCTGGTATGTTTACGTACCAGTCATGGTTCTCTGTGTACCATGTTTCTGTGACTGCCACAATATTCAGATGTTCCTTCTCCATCAAGGCCACTAATTCAGGAAGCTTGTTACCCAGACTACGGGGATTGGTACTCATTGCTCTCCATTTTTTGATGGCTTTACCTCTTGTAGCACCATCTCTGTCCTCATTGACTTTGCTTTCTCCATTTACCCCGTCCTACTCCCTACTGACCTTTTTATCTTGGCCTTTACCTCATTTAGTGCCTGGTTTTGTAGGAGGAGGCTGGGAATCCCCTGCTGCTTATCAGTGCCTCTCCCCCCTTGACTAGTTTAAAAGCTTGCCAATGAAGCATTTAAACTGATCACCCAGTAGACTTGTTCCCTTCCTGGACAGATGCAGACCATCCTGCCAGTATAGGCTGGTATCCCTCCAGGTGGAACCCCAGTCCCCAATGAAGTCAAACCCCTGTGCTCTGCACCATTTTTTCAACCATTCATTAAACTGCATGGTGCAAAGTACCCTCGCCTCACCCTTGCCATAGACAGGCAGCACCTCTGAGAAGGATACTGTGTGTATTACTTGCCTTAGGCCCCTCCCCAATTCCACAAACTCCTCCTGCACTACTCTACTCTCATGTTGAGCCAAGTCATTCATCCCTAGGTGGACAATGACATCCAGCTCAGTCTCCTGTGCAGCTGTTCTCGTGATCCTGAGGATGCACTTCCTGTCCCTCCAAGCCACAGTGCCAGGCAGGCACCTTACTTCAGTTTTCCCTGCTCCCCCCAATTCTGTCCCCCTAATAATTGAGTCCCCCACCAGGAACTGCTTCCTTTTCCTGTGGTGACCTCTGTCTCCTTCCTGTGAGGCTCCCTTGTGACAGTTGTCTACAACCTGCTTAGTCTCCTCTGTGGGTGCATCCATAGAAGAACTATGCTCTATCAGAATGGTGTATGGATTGTGGAGTGGTACAACTGACTGGGTGTGCCTCTGTTCCACCACCCTCACCCTCCCTGAGCCCACTGTGGTCCAACTGCTGCACTTTCTTGGAAGTCTCTGAGGTAGTGGTGGTGGCCCTGGTGCTCTCTATGGGGGGGAAGTTCCCATACTACTGTCTAGTGTGGCCTGAAGATGGGCAACCTCCTCCCTCAGGGCACAGAATTGCCTGCAAATAGGGCAGCATCTCAGCCTCCAGAAAGACTCCCGGAAGGCTGCTGCCCCACATCCAGTACATTGCACTACTCCCCACATGTCTGTCTACCTTCCTGTTTATCCTGTGTAAGTTTTTTTTATTTGTCTGCCAGTTATTGTTTTGTATGTATGTGTTTTATATAATGTGTACACTTATATTGTCAGTGTCAGTGCAGTATGCTGGAAAGGACATGCCCTCTTGAGGAAATTATGTCAGAACCCCTGGTATAAAGGAAATGGTACCAGGGTGGTGGGGAGAGGAAGGGGATTTGGGCCCAAACTGTGCCCTCTCAAAACAATCAGCTAGGAGCTCTGACACACCACTATGATAAGTGTTGACCTTCCCGTCAGCAAGATGACCTACACAGTTTAACAGAGAAAATACCCTGCTAAACAAACAGAAAAACAAACAGTTGAGTCAAACACAGGTAAACCTCCTTAGCCTGATGATCTGTGCTCTGAAAGCAATCAGCCCCAAAACAAGTCAGTTGAGCACAAGGAAAGACACAGTAAACAATTATTTAAAAATATTTTGATGCAAACTGTCACAGAATACTAGTAGACAGTCCAGTTACCCACAAAGGAAAATCAAATATGCACTTATTTCAACCCTTCTGAAGTTACTCACAAGATAAGCAGTTGTACAAACCCCCTTCCTGATTTCAAAACTAAAACAATTAAACACAAAGGAATACCAATGTAAGGTAATGAACACCTCCCTTAAATGTAAACAAGAGTGAGATTTGTTGTAGATTTCTAGTCCAATATAATATCTCCCATGCAGCTCTCAGTTGTTTCAAAGCACAGCCTGTTACCACAACCTCAAGATGATGGGCTTCTGTCTGAAACTGTATCACACCAATAGTTTATAGTAATTTGATCAATTCTGGACGGTTCCACCCAGAACAATTGGCTATGATGCAGGTCTCCCTGACTCAGTGCAACACTTTGTGAAGACAATTTCCCCCACCTGAGGCTATGTCTGGATTTAAATAACAAACTGTAGCCTTTGCTATTGAAAGTAAACAGCCACCACCACCAGTAAATTATTTAAAAATATTTTGATGCAAACTGTCACAGAATACCAGTAGACAGTCCAGTTACCCACAAAGGAAAATCAGATATGCAGTTATTTCAACCCTTCTGAAGTTACTCACAAGATGAGCAGTTTTTGCAAACCCCCTTCCTGATTTCAAAACTAAAACAATTAAACACAAAGCAATACCAATGTAAGAATGTAAAGTAATGAACACCTCCCTCAAATGTAAGCAAGAGTGAGATTTGTTGCAGATTTCTAGTACAATATAATATCTCCCATGCAGTTCTCAGTTGTTTCAAAGCACAGCCTATTAACACAGCCTCAAGAAGATGACCTTCAAGTACTTAAAGGGCATGAATAAGGTTAGTACTGGGGTCATGTTCAGACTAAAGAGGGGAGGAACACAAGGGGGCACAGTCTGAAATTGGAGGGGGGAAGATTCAAGAGGGAAATGAGGAGGCACTATTTTACGGAAAGTGTGGCGGCAAGGTGGAACGAGCTGCCAGAGGAGGTGATCTCGACTAAAACTGTGGGCAGTTTTAAGAGGGGGTGGGACAAGGTCAAAGGTAAGGTCAAAACTGAGGGGAAGCTGGGAAGGGGGAATCAGTGGACTGGGGCAATAAATCAACTGAATGGGAAAGGAGTAGAGACAGCTGCAGTAGATTAGACTGGGGGCTACACACTCAAGCAATCTTGAAAGACTGCTTGGCCTGTATCTACTAGCATTTTCATATGTTTGTACGAAAGCCCTAAGGTATAGTGGAAAAATGTATCTCACGTAGGATGGAATTCTAGAACCTCGGGGAAACACATAAAGGAAATATTACCCAGGTTAGTTTTCATCTTTGGTGTGGGCAAAATACCAAGACCGGGCAGATCTTACAGGGTAGTCACTAGATCCAATAGTAGATAAATAGGAATAGACCTGAAACATTTTTGAATAAATTGAAAACTAGACAACAAATTCATAGTATATGTAAAGATCTGAGTTTGCTAGATGTTTGGAGGTCTCTCAGTCCATCAGAGAGGGATTATACTTTCTGCACACTGCACCATATTTTATATTCAATAATTGATTACTTTCTAGTGTCTAAAGGACTCCGTAATTAGGATGTGGAAGAAAGCATTCTAAGCAACATGGTTTCTGATCATTCTGCAGTGCTAATACAGCTTCCTATTGAACTGCATAGACTGGGCCCCACTAGATGGAAATCCCATATTTCATTGTTTAAAGAACCTAAGTTCCTGGACCGGCTAAACTCAGAAATAAAAGAATGATTCAAAATTAATGATACTCCAGATGTATCAGTATTGTTCAATAAAGCAATATCCAGATGTATCTAAATCAATCCTATGGGAAACCTTTTAATGTTATTTAAGAGACAGGGTGATAGGATACAGTGCCTTGATGGAAAACAAAAGACTTGGAACAGTAAGGAACTTCGAGAAACAGGTGGAGTAATCAATGGAAATGCATGAAAAACAGGTTATGAATAATGACCTGCTGTACAAAATTACAAAAGTTAAATGTGAAATCAGCTCAATGCAATCTAACTGGATAGAATATGCCTTGCAAAAAACAAAGCAAAACTATTGGCAGGCAGTGGAAAAGCCCACAAGATTCTTTTCTCATATACTAAAAGGGATACATTCATGCCCAGTGACCATCATAGTTCGACAGCACATGAGAGGCACTTTCAAATAAGGTATTGGGTTCATCTATAGCTGGAAACCCTCCAGAGATACAGACAATTGAGTCTTTTGAACATTAATACTATGTTGCAGCCATTTGTAGAGCATTGTGATGGCATAGAGGAACAAGATGACCTAGCAGTCAAGCACAGCTTCTTCCTTGGTGACATCACAGTGCTCTACAAATGACTGCTGTGTCTTATTAATATTGAACAGACTCTGTCATCTATTTCTCTGGAGTACTTCCAGCTTTAGGTGAACCCAATATCTCATTTGAAAGAGCTTTTCATTGTCTTTCAAACTATGTCAACCACCTTACATTAATGTTTCCCTTTAAAAAAATCAAGAATAAAACATTTATAATTACTGACGCGTGCTTTTTCCCATAGGGAAACCCAGTTATAATTTGCCGTTATAACGGCAAACACGCGCTGGGTTTCCCTCCGAGCACGCATGCGGCAGTTGCCGAATTTCCTTCTGCAGTCTACCTTACCTCTTGACCACAGACTTTGCCCCTCGATCTTGCTGGTAAGTTTCTATTTGTGAAAAAAAAACAACTCTCCCTCTGACCCTCAAATAAAACAAACAAAAAAAACCGGAAACTTATACGCGCTGGAGGGCCCTCTCATGATCATAAGCCAGCTCACCACAACTGCCGCTGGGCGGTCAGTTTCGATTTCAATATAAAAAATACATCAAGCTGATGTTTTAAATAAAAGCCCATTTCTTTATCCCTGGAATAAATGGGATACTGAAGCTTAGGGACTGCACAGAAACCCGACTGCTCCATGGCTGCTGAACTTGCTTTCTGTGTTCTTTATTCTATTTTCTATAATTGCTGAGGCAAAAAGCACACGCCAGCAATTATAAAAAATAAAATATGGGGTGGCTTGTGTAAAGCTCGATTTTACACATACCCTCATTGTGGGATGCTTTTCACAAACCCCTCGGGCTTCGCACTCAGGGTTTATGTAGCATCCCACAACCCGGGTGTGTGTAAAATCTCGTTACACAGCCCACCCCATATATTATTCTCTATATAACTTATAAATGGGAAGTGGAAAGCAAGGGGAGCAATAATGAGGATTAGAAGGGGTGAAACTGTGCCAGAAGACAATCAAGAGAAAGCAGACATCCTGAACAAGTATTTCTGCTCAGCCTTCACAGTGGAGGGGGAAGGGCAGACCACTAGAGAATACAATAGCTGGTCCAGGGGAAGAAACCACATTGGAAGAATATCACTGCTGTAGCCCCCCCTTCAAGTGTGGGGACATCTTTGTCAGATGCTGTCCCACTGAGGAAGGTTCTATGAGTGACCGATGCACTGGGGCTTTGTCCTGCTGATGCTCCTGATGTTGCATGGAATAAGAAAGTTACTTTGAACTTTGCATTTTTACACTAAATAAATGTGCTCTATGAATGTCTCTTAGTGCAAGATTTGAACAGCAAATAGGTTACAGAGACACTAGGGAAAGAGCTGTTAAGTGAGTTGCTCAGTCATACAATAAGTGGCAGGGTGGGATTCAGCCTTGGTCTCCAGGTTTACAGCTCTGTTCTTACCACTGGACCAGACTTCCTTTACTGGGCAATCTCAATCCCAATCTGACTTTACTTGGGAACTGCTAGTCTCCCCTCTCTCCCAACACACTTTAGACTCACTATCATTCCTGCCATCCTGTCTCCCTGTTCTGTTGGGGCAAGGGTCCCTAAAGCATCTCCTCCCACTCATGTCCTTGATCATCACTAGCAGATTGGGGTAGGGCCTGAATGCAAGAAAGCTCTGTAGTCCTTTACTTTTAATTCAGACTAGCTCAGTTTTCCCCCTTTCCTTTGCAGAATGTTACTAAATCAGTCACTGAGCATCGCGTTTTGGAGTTCTGTACTGTACACATGCTTGATTGTAGACTGTAATAAGCCACAGAAGTTCATCAATGAAGAGGTACAGTATATGAGTTCCTATTGCTTATCACTGTCTATAAGAATGCAAGTGTACAGTGCAGTGCAGAACCCCCTCAACGTTCCACTCAACAAATGACATAGTGGTGCAGGAAAAGAGGTAACTGAGCTAGCCTGGAAAAAAAAGTAAAGAACTACTGAGCTTGCTGCACTTCAGCCTCACCCCCCCCAAAAAAAAAAAATCAACTATTGGCAATAAAAGTTGGGGGCAAAGATACTTAAGGGACTCTGGCTCCAAAAGGTACAAGCAGGTGGATGGGAGAGTAAGGTTAAAATAAACTTTTTTTTGTTAAACTTTTCCCCCCCCCTATTCCAAGTGGCCCGATTCATACTTGTCACCCCAGCCACATCATCCTGACTTCTCCCAGGACTTACCAGTCATGTCTGCCCACAGTGCTTGCCCACCTGGCAGGATCATCGAGGTTCCCTATTCCTCCAGACACATGGATATGGTTTTGAGATGTGCCTGGTTCATCGGGTGCAGGACCTGCAGCTGTGTGGAGTCATGCAGCCAGCTGGGATTTTCCACTATTCCTTCTCCTGGGGGAGCATGCCTGCATGAAATGTGAACATGGCACACATGGAAACATAGAAAGTGATGACAGAAGGAGACCAATGCCAAGTGTTTCTGAGACCAATGACAGGTCCCGGGATCTAGCCCCCCACCCGGCTTATGACTCTTCCTGACCCCCTGCTTACTACTGGAGCCCTTGCCCTATCCCACCCCCTCTTAAATGCTACCATGGTCTATGCACCTACTACCTTGGCTGACAGGCTATTCCATGGGTCCATGACTCTTTCCGTAAAACAGTATTTCCTTAGATACCTCCTGAAGCTTCCTCTTCGTAGCTTCCACTCATGCCCTCTAGTGGTTGAGTTGGCAACCCTGGCTGTCTCTCAGCACCCCGGATCATGTTGTCTCGCTTGAAGGCTACAATCTTTTCAGACTTGACCGGACAAGCAAGAAGGGTGGGGGCTGTGCTATCTACATAAAGGACAACCTATCCAGTCACCTTGGCAGCTTCATCTCCACAAATACCCAGGTGCAACTTCTCCCTATCAAATTGCTCCTCGGTGCACAAAATAAAGTACTCACAGTGGCCGCAGTCTATATCCCTCCAAAAGACCACCGCTCCGGTCTCAAGACAGTGCTTGAATTTGTAAGCTTGCAACCCCCTGAAAATGAGCTCCTCCTCCTCGGGGATTTCAATATAAACTGGCTCACCTCCGACACTGGCTTCTGCAAAGATGACATCCTAGCAGCCAACCTGACGCAGATGGTAACTTTCCCAACCCGGAAAAATTACAAAACTGGAACAAGCACCCTCATTGACTGGGTTCTCACTAATCACCCTGAACGGATAAAAAACATTAAAGTTCTCCCTGACTCTCTCAGTGACCACTCCCCGGTGTCTTGTACCTGGTCTAATAAATTTCTCAAGCCTCCCCCCAAAGTTATTTCAAGCAGAGTATTGCCACAAGGGAATCTCATTAAATTAAAGACCTGTCTCCTGCAACATGACTGGACACCAATTTTCAAAATGACTGATGTTAATGCTGCACTAGAATACTTCATCACAACTTTCAATACTGCATGTGACATTTACGCCCCAGTAAAAAAGCGTAAAATCAAAGCACTCTCAAATCCTTGGATTACTACCAAACTACTTGCCCAGCTCAAGGCTTGACACCACCTCTGGGCCATAGCCAGGGACACAGGCTCCCCGCATGATACCCTAAAGTACAAACAGGCACGAAACATATGCACCTCACAAATTAGGCAAATGAAGAGCGCCTATTTCAAAAACGCCCTTGAATCCACCTGGGGTGATGGGAGAGCTTTCTGGGACAACATCCAAAATATAATGGGTAAGCAATCAAAATCCTCTCCCACCATTATGAAAGTTGATGGATCCACCACACTTGACCCAAAGACTATTGCAGATGCTCTAAATAAGACTTTCGCAGACCTCAGTGGGGTCCTCCCCCCAGATTTCTTCTTGGACTTACCTGTGTCTAACCTAGTATCGCATAGCACCCCTCGTGACAATCCACAATTTTATTTCAAGAAAATCAAAGTGCACGAAGCCTACAAATACATAAAAAAAAGCCTGCTCCAAATCCAGAACAAGTAGTGACACCATAGATCTAAAAATCTTGTCTCTCACCTTGGATGAAGTGATCCACCCTCTTGCCAAAATTCTTAATCTGTCCCTTTGCCAAAGTCAATTTCCCAACAAATGGAAGTCTGCCATAGTCACGCCAGTGCACAAAGAGGGGGACAAAGCCTCAACAGGAAACTATCGACCTAAGTCAATACTCCCACCCCTCTCCAAAGCACTTGAACGCATTGTGGCAGACCAACTCTCTGACTACCTGGACAAGTACAATCTACTCTGTAATCAACAGCATGGCTTTAGGAAAGGACATAGTACTACAACAGCCTTACTTGACTTCTCTGGAGAAGTCCACTCAGCCCTGGACAAAGGCTATCAAACCGGTGCGGTCTTCATTGACCTCACAAAAGCTTTCGATACAGTCCATCATGGCCTACTTATCTCTTTATTGACCAGCCTTGGCCTGACTGAAGGACCTAGTGCTTGGGTAAAAAGTTACCTGTCAAATTGGTCACAGGCTGTAAAAATCTCTGATGTACTCTCTGACTCCAAACCTGTCCTCTCGGTGTACCGCAGGGATCAATTCTAGGCCCGCTCCTCTTTAGCCTGTTCCTCAACTCCCTCCCAGAATTCTGCCCGGAAAGAATAATCTTATATGCTGATGATGCTGTAATTCTCTCTTCTCACAAAGAGCCAAACTCCCTACGTCAGAGCTTACAACTTGCTTTCACTAGTGTTGAAAAGTGGTTCCTGGATAGTAAGCATGTGCTTAACCACAATAAAACAAAAGCCATGCTTTTTACCAATCACCAAAACAAAAATAAAAACACTCCACTCACTATAAAAACCTCTGCTGGAAATACACTGGACAAAGTAAATACCTTCAAATACCTTGGCATCACGTTTGACCAAGGTCTTACCTTTGCAACCCACATTGACAACACGGCGAAAACAGTGAACCAACGTCTAGGAATACTATTTTGAAACCGACAATTCCTTAACCAAGCTGCACTGACGATAGCTATACAGAGTTCCATAATCTCAATCATAGACTATGGCCTTATTATCTATGGCTCAGCTACTACCACGGCACTAAGGCTTATCTCAGTCACTCTAAATAAGGCTTGCTGGCTCCTCACGGGGGCACAAAGACTGACACACACGTGTGAGCTTTACTATGAAACAGGCTGGTTGCAACTATCAAATTGCCTTATATATCTCACCTGCATAATGGCAAAAAAATCTATCATGGGGCTGACTCCACTATGTATCCAAAACCTACTCTGCCAGAATCATGGCTTGCGTCCCACCACCAGATCTGAACACCAACCTTTTCTGGTTCCCAGATGTCGGACCGCACAGGGACAAAGAACATTCACGTACAGGGCCCCGACCTGGTACAATGCTCTAAGTCCACCTACTCTATCTCTACCTCTCTTGGAGCTTTCAAACCATGCTCTATGCCCACCTCTCTACCACTAGCAACTGTGACTGCATTCGATAGAGACTATTCCTCCTCTGACCATCCCCAAACCATGGCCTATCCTCCTTGTCTAAAGAACCCACACGTACCACCAACTACTCCTGTCTGCCTCCTAACTCACTCTTCTACACCCCCTTCTTTCCCCTCTCACTTGCTCTACTGCCCACCACTTTCCCTTCTTTTCGCCTCCCTGTTGGCCCCCAATTTATCTCTCTCTCCTTGGAAGTTTTGTTGTTTCCTAAATTGTTTACTGCCTTGAAACTGTTTAAAGCATATTTATTATGTAACTTCTAAATTTTACTGCCTTGTAACTGTTAAAGCATATTTATTATGTAACTTCTCCTTCTGATAATACTTGTAATGTGTTTTGTTTGTTTCATGTTCTATGTGACGTGGAACCTTTGTAAAAGAGCCCTGGCTCAAAGGTATTAATTCCTAGACCAATAAACTAAACTAAACTAAACTAATAATTCTGAGTGGGACACCTTATTGATGCCTCTGAAGAATTTGAACATCTCGATCATATCCCCCCTCTCCCTCCTAGTCTCCAGTGAGTAATTGTTTAGTGTTTTCTGGCATTCCTCTCTTCTCTGCATGGTTTCCAGCCTATCTATGTCCTTCCTAAAATGTGGTCTCCAGAACTGGACACAGTATTCCAGGCAAGACCCCACCAAGCTCCTATAGAATGGGAGTATCACCTCCTTGTTCCTACTGTCAAATCCACTCCCTAGACACCTCAGCATTTTGTTTGCCTTGCTGTAAGCTTTGTTGTATTGGCTCGACTGCTTCAGGGTGTCGTTTATGATAACCCCAAGGTCTCTCCCCTCCTGTGAGGCACTGAGTTAGACCCTGTTGAGCCAGTAATCTGTCTTGAGATTTCCTATATCTAGATGCAACACCTTGCACTTTGCATTAAACCTAAGCTGACAGATATTGGACCATCTTTCAAGAGTTTGTAAGTCATTTTGTAGGTCCCTGACTGCCTCCATGCTGTCAACTCTACCACCTAGTCTAGTGTCATCCACAAAGAGTTTGAACTTGCCCTTAATACCTACTCTAATGTCACTAATAAACATATTAAACAGGAATGGGCCCAAGATCGAGCCTTGGGACACACCACTAGTGACACTTCCCTCATTTGACCGCACTCCATTGACTACCACTCTCTGACTGCTATCGCTGAGCCAATTTCCCACCCATCTGACTATGGACTCGGTACTGCCAAGGTCTTCCAACTTTTTTAACAGTCAGTTATGTGGCACTGAGTTGAAGGCCTTGCTGAAGTCAAAGCATAGGAGGTCTACTGGGTGTCCCTTGTCTAATTCTATAGTCGCCCAATCAAGGAACGCAAGGAGGTTTGTCTGGCATGACCTACCCCACAAACCCATGCTGTCTGGTACCTTGAAGGCCATTCCTTTCTAGATGTTCTACCAGATCCTCTTTAATTAAGGTTTCCATAAGTTTCCCCACCACAGATGTGAAGCTAACCGGTCTGTAGTTGCCAGCCTCCTCTGTATTCCCTCCCTTGTGAAGGGGTACCACTCTTCACCAGTCCCTCAGCACAACACCTGTTAGAAGTGACCCGTTGAATAAATGTGTCAAGGGGACCGCTGGTTACTCAGCCAGCTCCTTTAGTACCTATACTGTAGGTGCAGCTCATCAGACCCTGGTGCTTTGTCTGTTTTTAGGTTCAGCAGTGCCTCTCTAACTCTGTCAATGGTAATTGAAGGAGTTTCTATTCACGGTTTCCCTCCATTGGCAACTTTAATACCACTTTCAGGCAGCGGCCCCATGTGCTGCTTGGTGAACACCGAGCAGAAGAAGCTGTTCAGAACAGCTGCCTTTTGCCCCTCATCCTCTATGCTCTTGTCTCCATCTATGAGTCTGACTAACCCCCCCTTTCTTTTTTCCCTAATGTAATGAAAGAATTGCTTACTGCTTGTTTTGATTCCCTCAGCAATCCTAAGTTCTGCCTCCACCTTTACCAGCCTCACAATTTTCTTTGCTTCCTTGCTCTTTTGTGTGAAATCATCCCAGCTATCAATGTTCTGGTTCTTTTTATGTTTGTGGAAAGCTTCCCTTTTGATTTTAATTGCTTTCCTGACCTAGTCAGTGAACCATATCAGTCTCTTGTGTTTTTTACTTCTCGTCACTGACCTGATGCAAAGTTTTGTAGCCTCTGCAATGGCCTGTTGAGCTAGCCCCCAGATATCTTCCATCTCTACTTTTTCCTAGATCCTGGATAGTTTGCCCCTAATTATCAGCTTAATTTTTTCAAAATTGGCTCCCCTAAAAGTCAAGGCCTCCTTTCAGAATTAAGACTTTACATCCCCTGGGGACAACTCAAACCAAACGGAGGTGTGGTCACTATTTGCCAGTGGTTCTCCAACCTTAACAGCTCCAACTACCTCTGAGTTTGTGTGGACTACATCGAGGATGGCATCTGACCTAGTTGGATTGCTGACCAGTTGGTTGAGCAGACAGTATTGTAATGCATCTACCATAGTTCAACTTTTTGAAGTTCTAGCAATTGGAATACCCCAGTCAACATCTGACATATTCAGATTGCTGACCACCACAATTTTCCCTTTCTTTATCGCATCTCTGATTTCTTCTAAGAGTGCCGTATCCCTCTCCTCTGCCTGACTTGGCGGTTTGTACATCACCCCATGTAGGTCTTCTTTCCTGATGCCATGCTGAGCTGTACCCATAGGGATTCTACATCTACCCTTTTGATAATGTCGAAAGAGCCGGCCCGGTGGCACTGAGGGTTGAGGCGCTGGACGCCACACCTTGCGCTATGCTGGTGACCCGGGTTCGGAAACCAGTCGGGGTCGTTGGGGGTCAGCTGAGGTGGAGGGGCAGGAGTTGGATTGAGCAGTCACTAGGCAGCTCTCCTCTTCCGGGGTCATTCCCACCATTTGGCTACCCCCAGGGGGAGGCCTGAGGGTAGTGCAGGTCAGAAGTGACACAAGAACAGGTGAGTGCTGCAGGAATGCGGCATACATGTGTCTCCACAGCAGGGGTGGGGGAAAAAAATGAAGCTGGCAAGCTCTGTGATGATCCTGGTGGATGGCTGGTACCAGATGTGACCTCCCCCGAGGAAGGGGGCAGAACCATCTGCCAGTTCCCCAGGAAAAACGGGGAAAAAAATCTAAATAACAAAAAAAAAAGAGAAGATAACATCAAAAGAGGTTGCTATTATTCCATCACAAACATATAGTGCTACCCCCCGGCCCCCTGGCACCCTTCCTATCCTGTCTATAGAGTAAATAATTGGGGACCAAGAGGTCACAATCACTGTTTTCCATGCCCCAAGTCAGACATCGCATGCTGCTGTGCGACATAGGTCAATGGCAGCCCCTCCTTTCAAGTTCAAGTTCAGGTTTATAGCAGGAAAACTCCATTGAGCAAGATCATTCACAAGGAGGTCCTGTGACATAAACACTTAAAGTACAAACACAGATAGGTAATAACAGTATATACATGAAATGCACGTTACATGATACAGGCTGGATATACATACAAGGGTACCACATAGGGTGACCACAGGTGGTAAACACTGATATGAGACAGGGAAGCGACTTACAGGTTGCATACTGATAAATGAAACATGATGACTGGTGTGTGCAATACATATACAGTATTTTGGCAGCTAGAACAAACAACAGTCTACAACTGATAAGGGGGGAGGAGTGATTTGATAGAGCAGCAGTGGGCGTAAGCAAAGATAAAGCCAGGAGTAGAAGGGAAGGGAAAGCAGTTAATATGACAAATCAATTATACCTTACCAGTGGATAAATATGGCACACATGGGGAAGGAAGAGAATTAATGACAGTTACAGGTGTCTTTTATTTTGGCTGAACTTAGCGATTTGTAGAAGTTTATTGAAACTGCTAGTTAGTTTCAGTATGGTTTGTAATTGGTTCCAAATGGAGGAAGGGCATATGCAATATACGTTTACCAAAGGAAGTCAGCGTCCTTGTTATGTCAAGCATAATAAAGTCAGATTTTCTTACAGTATGCACTATGTGAGATACTAATAAGGGAAGAGAGATAGCTTGGCAATTTCTGCAGGAGCAGTTAAAGAGTCCATAGCCCAGCATGGAGCATGCCTAGTAGTAAGGGATGTCCAACCAACAGCTGCATATAAGTCACAGTGGTGCGAACGGTAAGGAGTTGGTAATGAACCGGAACGCACGGTGATAAAGGATGTCCAGTTTACTTAGATTTGCAAGAGTGGTGGAGGAATAGATTACATCGCCATAGTCGAGTAGGGGAGAAAGTGGCCTGTAAGTTGTTGTTTCGAGTTTCAAGGGGAAAAGGGCCTATTTCTGTAGAAGAAACCTAACCTTGCTTTTAACCTTCTAGAGACAACTTTGACGTGGTCACTGAAAGATAATTTATTGTCGATCCAGATACCTAGATATTTAAATTTGGTTACAACTTCCAGAGGCTCGTTTAGCTTGGTGACAATGAAGTCTTGGGCAAGGGTATTGGGGGCCTGTGACAGCACTGCGGAAGAATATCATCGCTTTAGTCTTCTTAGCATTGAGCAGAAGCTTTGCCTTTATTAGATTATGCTCAGGTTGTGCAAGTCCGCTTGAAGCACTCCTTGACTTCAGATAACAATGAGCCAGAAGTATAAACACAGTATCATCTGCAAAAAGTGCAGATTGGACGAGATATGTTAGCATCTAAGTCATTAATGTACAGAGAAAACAAGATAGGGCCTAAGATGGATCCTCGGGGACTCCTCTTGCAACTGGCAAGGCAGCAGAAAAAGCCTTCGCCTTTACTTTTTGGAATCTTCCAGTTAGGTAGCTAGAGAACCACTGGGTGGTATGGTATGTGGCACCCAACTTTGCAAGGCAATTGACTAATAGTTTGTGATCAACAGTATCAAACGCTTGCTGAGGTCCAAAAGACTGCACCAGTTATCTTCTTAGCATCTATAGCAGAGATCCAATCATTGGTTACTTTTGCTAGTGCAGTGATTGTGCTATGATTAGCCCGGAAGCCAGATTGAGCTGGGTTAATGAGAGAGAAGGTTTCAAGTGAGATTTTAACTGAATATGATCAGCTTTTCGAGAACTTTAGAAAGGATAGGCAATATGGAGATAGGCCTATAGTTGTTTACATCACATGGGTCACCAGATTTAAATAGAGGTAGGATATGTGCTGATTTCCAGCAGGGCCCGGCTGTGCAGATGTAATGGAAAGATTGAAGATGTGGAGAATTGGGGCAGTGAGATGGGCGTAGCCTGACCTTAGGAAAAAGGGTTCCAAGCCATTGTCCCTGCGCTTTATTTGGTATCTAAGTTAAGAAGAGAATCTTCTACTTTTATAAGTTATCTCAGCAGTTGGAAGGGGCTGGGTGCAGGACTAGATGTGGCAGGAGGGGTATGCTGGCTCACCAGAGCACCAGCATAAGGTGACAAGTCAAAGTTACCCAGCTGTGGCAAAGTGGGAATTAAGTTCCTCCAGGATTAGGGACTTGTTTTCCACAATCTTGCCACTCAACTATCTTTGTTGGGACAGAGGGGCCATGGGTCTCCTTCTATAGCTTTGATAGTCTTCCATATTTTATGAGGGTTACCTTTAGCTTGTTCGAGAGTAGAAATATAATAGTTAGCTTTAGCAGAGCAAAGTTTTTTCACACAGTTATTCCTGGCTGTTCTAAAGGCCTGCCAATCCGAAGATTCTTTGGAATGTCCTGCTTTAGCCCAGAGCTTATCTCGAGCTATAAGGGCTGCCTTGAGATCCGAGGTGAACCAGGGGTTGGAATTGTTCCGTACTTACTTTGATGAAAGGGCATGCTTATTTATTATTGTAGTGAGTTTGTCATTAAGGATGCAAGCTGCCTTGTTGACATCTTTGGCTAGGTAAAGATCTTGCCATCTGATCATGCTCAGGTCAGATAGGAAGTTTACTGCACTGAATTTGCGAAAGGATCTTTTTGTTATAAAGATGGGTTGTGGCGGGCCTTAATTTGAGATCTTATGCAAGCAACAATTCCATGATTGCTCATGTCGCTGTGAAACACTGCCAAATGAGATATTTTGTGTGGATGGGTGGTTAGTACCACATCTAGAATGGAACTGTTGGCAGTATTTAGAGTGTTGTTCCTAGTAGGTTCACTGACTAATTGCCCAAGACCCAGCTCGCACAAAGGGATTTGAGGCTGTGTGATTTAGGTGACAGCCAGTCCATATTTAGATCTCCTAGAAATATTGTTTCAGTTTTGCATCTCTGAACATGGATTTCAAAAGATTAAGGACTTCATCACCACCAGCGGGGTCTATAGCCACCTAGGATAGTGATACATTCTGAGGAGGGAGATGAAGGCTCAGCGAAACTAACTCAAATTCCTTGGCTAGAGATTTGCAACTAATATTGGTGACCAAGTACTTAGATTTGGCGTAGATAACCACACCCCTGCCTCTAGACTCTATCTGCTCTAAATAAATTGTAGCCCTGCAGTGATATTTGTTGATCAGTGTTCGTCTTTTTTAACCCCAGCAACCGGAGTCCACTCCCGAACCTGAGTCGGCAGCATGGTGGGTGGTAGCACTACCACAAAGCAACTGGGCCAGGAGTTGTGAGGTTTTACTTTGCTGGTGAATAGTTAGCAAAGTGCCAAACTTTGAGGTAAACATGCATTTTCCCCACAATTTACACGCAAAGTTTTATTGAAAAATTTCCCCACATTGGTGGTCCCAAACTACCTTTCCCTCAGTGGAAGTGCCACCACTGCACCAGCAGGATGGCAAAAAAAAGATATTTTTCAGATAAAAAGGAGATCTGAGCCATTTCTTAGCAGAATCGGGAATGTTTGGTTCAGACCCAGTTCCTGCCCAGCCCATCAACTTCCAGGTGGCTTGTTTTAATCAGAACTAGTTATACACACCTCTGGTCTAGTGAGCCTGAAAAAGAACTCCAACAATCAAGTAGGGGAACGACTTTCTGCTAGAAGAGTTGTGAGGTTTTACTTTGCTGGTGAATAGTTAGCAAAGTGCCAAACTTTGCGGTAAACATGCATTTCCCCCACAATTTACATGCAAAGTTTTATTGAAAAAAATCCAAAAGACTCTTCTAAGTTGTCAGCTGGCCCAGTTGCTTTGTGGTAGTGCTACCACCCACCATGCTGCCGACTCAGGTTCGGGAGTGGACTCCGGTTGCTGGGGTTCAGCTGGGGGGAGAGGACTGAGCATTTGATGGACTGCTGTACTCTCCTGGGGGAGGGGGACTCACCAACACTGCTTTAGTAGTGGCAAGACAGTTGGAGCACCAAGAACCTAGGGCAGCCAGCAGCAGGACAAGTGGTGTATGTGAGCCCTAACACGCATGTGCAATTGCATGAGTGCATGCCACTGGCCAGCCAGGGAACAGAAAATGGGAAAATAGAGCCAGCGGATGATGCCTGATTCACTCTGTGACCTGCAGTGCCACCTGGGACCCCAGCACATCTAGATATGGACACCAGGGGAGAGGATGGCCTCCCTGCCCCTCCCTCTCTTACGTAGAAACATAGAATTTGACGGCAGATAAGGATCGCTTGGCCCACCCAGTCTGCCCATTTCCCTACCCAATGGATAAGCTGCAGATCCTAGTTAACCAGCAGCCTACTTCTTTCTATCCCCAGCCCCTAGAATTGCCTTATGACTGTCCCATGCATGCTTGAATTCAACCACTGTTTTTGACTCCACAACCTCCTCCAGAAGGCCGGTCCATGCATCCACAACCCTCTCTGTGAAAAAATACTTCCTTACATTACCTCTGAGCCACCCCCATCTTCAGATTGTGTCCCTTGTTCTTGCACACCTCTTTTTTTGAAAGATGCTACCCTCTTGGACTTTGTTGATTCCCTTGAGGTACTTGAAAGTTTCTGTTGTCCCCCCTCTCCCTCCTTTCCTCGAGGCTATACATATTAAGCTCCTTTAGTCTTTCTTCATATGTCTTCTGGTGCAGACCCTGCACCATTTTAGTTGCCCTCTCCTGGACAGCTTCCATCTTGTCTATGTCCTTGTGGAGATTGGGTCTCCAGAACTGCACACAGTACTCCAGATGGGGTCTCACTAGCTGTCTGTACAGAGGGATAACAACTTCCTGTTTTCTACTGGTGATGCCTCTCCCTATGCATCCCAGTATCCCCCCAGCCCTCCTTATTGCCCTCTCACATTGCTTGCCCACCTTTAAGTCATCTGATATGACTACCCCAGGTCCCTTTCCATTTTTGTTGTTGTTAGTATCTCACCCCCCATTGTGTACTCTTCCCCTGGGTTTTTGTTTCCCAGGTGCATTATCTTGCACTTCTTAGCATTGAATCTAAGCTGCCATACATTTGTCCATTCCTCTAACCTTGCCATGTCCCTTCTCATCCTTTCCACCCCACCTTGAGCATCAACTCTGTTGCAGATCTTTGTGTCATCTACAAAGAGACATATTTTTCCTTCCGGTCCATCTGCAATGTCGCTTATAAAGACATTGAAGAGGACCGGTCCTAATACTGAACCCTGTGGTGCCCCACTAGTAACCCCCCTTTCTTCAGAGTGGACTCCATTCACTATTACCCTCTGTGTCCTATTCTCCAGCCAATTCTTTACCCATGCTATCATCTTGGGACCCACTCCCAGGCTGGTTAACTTGTATATTAATCTTTTGTGTGGGACTGAGTCAAATGCCTTGCTAAAGTCTAGGTAGGCCATGTCCACAGCCCCTCCCTGATCTACTAGATTCGTCTGGCATGACCTTCTCCCTGTGAATCCATGCTGCCTTGGGTCCTGTGCCCCTCTGGCCTCTAGGTACTCAACAGTTCTTTCCTTCAGAAGTGATTCCATCATTTTCCCTATCACTGAGGTTAAACTAACAGGTCTGTAGTTTCCTGCTTCTGCCCTGATCCCACTTCTTGGCCCAGCAACTGGAGGAGGGATTCCATGGGGGGATCTTCAGCTGGTGAGACCTCTTGAGAACTGGCTGTTAGTCAAGAGAGGGCTGGGGCAAACCAGCTCCAGAGGAAAAAAGCTTGATTAGCCAAAAAAAGTATGTTTTCGTCCAGTATCATGATAACCCCCCACCTTGGAAAAATAAACAATAAAATACCCCTTCCCTCACCCACTCAGCAACACCAAATCCCATCCCTGCCCCGGCCACAAAAAGACAGTGACACATTCCATCCCCCCCCCCCCACCTACCCCAGTACCATGAAACAAAGGGATACAAGAACTGTTGCTGAAAGACAGATTTTGTCTATCACAGACTCTTTGCTCACCACCTTGATCAGCCATCCAGATAATTTTACAATCCTCCCAGAATCATGAAGAATGGTAGGTGGCTCCACATCACCTTATGGCCAAATACTGTCAAACAGAAATGGAGTTGGGGGATGGGAGAGGATGTGATGTCTACATCAGTGTGGTAAGATTATTTATTTTTATTTAAGTTTCTAGTAAGATGGTAAACACACTAGGCCAAGGGCCTATTTTCAGGTGCGACCAGGGATGTTAACAATACAGTGCAAAACAAAATAAAAATCACAATACATATATCATAAAATGGTAGATATACAAAACATACAAAGTAAATATTAACTAAAACTACACTATTTACAAATCATAATATATAGTAAGGCAACATAAAATTGTGAGTCAAAGCATCTACAGCATGTCTGAGAAATAAAATTCCCTTTCAGCCTGTTCTTAAACTGGCACTTTGTTCTGGAATACTTGGCATTTAAAGGTGAACTCCATGAGTTGGGACCTTCATACCAAAAAGGTTTTTGACCTACACTAGATGTAACAAAAGAAACTGCCATTAACTCATATGAACATATGAAAATGCCAGCAGAAACAAGCCTCACAGTATATCGAGTCTGCTTGCGTGCACAGCTAGCACCTTATAATACTGCTGCCCCTCCCTTCCCCCCATCCTATTACCCCTTACCCTCACCCTATCCCAACCCCTCTTGAAGCTGTCTACCATCTTGCAGGCCACTACCTCACCCGGCAATAGATCTTTCAGAAGTTGAGTATGTCTAATATTGACTTAGTAACTGTAGCTGATTGCCACTCCAAATATTATAAGGAAACACTGCAAGATCATTCAGGTTTTTGTCTTTGGGGGGATAACCACCCAAGGACAATATACAAGTTACATTGATGTGTCCTTTGACATGCCTGTGAGGCAGACCTGCAGATATTATTAAAAACAGTATTCCACCTTTGCAGGTCTGCCTTACAGACATTCATATAGACAAATGAGCAACAAGACAGCCTAGATAACAATAGACTCCTTGCAATCACCATTCTAGTTTCTGTGACCAATTTTTGTGGTGCCTTGTAGGCTATACCCAACATACAGCTAATAGTTTTTTTACAGACATGTTCTGTTTGAGTGACAAATGAAAGTGACGGGTCCAACATAATGCCAATATATTTAAAAGTTAAACAAGTATAAAAAAATATATATATTTAAAAGTTGTCACATTTTCAAGTACTGATCCATCAGGATTATAAACATACAGTTGCTCCCGCCTCTGTTCTCAGAATCACGGTAGATGACAATAAGTACCTTGGACTTAAAGGGGGGAAAAACACACTTAAGAAGAGGGAGGTTGTGGGTAGGTGGGGGTGTGGGTGCGTGCCCATCACGTGCCAGATGTCATTTGCATGTCTGATCCTCCAGGACCAGGAAAAGTGTAAAAGCCCTGGCACCCAGGACTGCGAAGGCAGGTTCCTGGATAGCCCCCATGGTCAGTGCCGGATTGCTCCCAGCCGACCTCTGGTTCTCCCCCGTGCTCTGACTGCCCTTTAGATTCTAGATAGAGCAACGGGCAGGAGTAGGCTGCCCCACCTTGGGAAGGGGAGTTTAGAGCCGAGGGGCTGGCGAGCCAGAACACCCCAGGACAGAGCATCCCAGGGCAGAGGCTCAGCATGAGAGGGATTTCAGGTGAGGCTGGTTCCCCATGTCCTGCTGGAGAGAGATCCTGTGGGGCCAGAGAAAGGAGCATTAAGAGAGTTTACAAACAAACAAACAAAAAAAAGAACACGGAAGTTGGGTAGATGGAGACATAACTGGGGGTGGGGAGGGGGAGACCATTTGAGGCACAATTACAGAAGGGTCTGCTTCTACCCACATCAACTGGGCACTTCAAAGAGTAGGCTTCCACTTTGTCCATGAGTCAGTAATCTTGCACTCTTTGTGAGCATTGTGAAAGTGAGGCAGCCTGGAAATGAATAAGGACGATACCACAGCAACTAGGAATGAGATTCTGGATGGCAGCTGGGGCATGACACTATCAAGAGATATACACAATGTTAATAAGCAAAGTTGATTAAAAAAACCTCTGATCAGGTGTTCCTGGGTCCTGATGTCCCTGTAGTACTAATTAGAAGTTACTCAAGTCCTGTTCCAAAGTAATCCCTGGCATCTAGATGCTCCCTGTCCCCAACCTGCAGTATAGAGCAAGATCCAGATCATGCAGTAGCAGGCAAGTTAACTTATGAGAAAGGTTACACAGGCAGCTCCCAGGATGCCCAAAGCCCCTAACCTAGGGCTGATAGTAAAAGCCTGGAGGAGTCTTACAGGAGCACAGTCCCAAACATTCAAAATCAAAAGAAGGCTCGACTCGTATAGTATGAAGTTATTCGGCTGTCTTATTACTTTCACCATAACACTGGCCAGTGTTTCATGGCAAGAGCCACTTCATCAGGGACAGGTGCTTGCTGTCAAGAAAAATATTTATAAGTAACATGCAAGTATGTTAAAATATGCCATCATTTATGCAAAGTACATAATACCAAATACACTTGCTCCACATTTACTGTAACTGTAGGGTTTTTCAAGCCTAAAATGATCACAACGCTATCAGACAGTGGCAGAGGAACTCTCATGTGGTTGGAACAGCCAATGCAGGAGCATTCCCCCATCACCCACCCTGGCTGATCGGCCTGCCTGGTGGGCTTGACCAAAGGGGGCAGGGCGATTTAAGTCCTTGCACAGCCTTAACCTGCCTCTTTCCAGCTTTTTTCAGTGGCTCAGCAGCTCAGGGCTTCTTTTTCCCTCTCACCCACCATATTGAGGAGGGGCAGTGGTGACAATCCAGTGGTTGGTACAAGAAGGAACCACAGTACGGATGACAGTGATTTGCTAATGGTACATGCCACAGCACTCAGGCACAGTGATAAGATCTGCAAGAGGGGGAGAGTGCAGCAGAGACAGGAAAGATTAAATTGAATGGGTTGATCACAACAGTTGGCCAAATATGGACATCTGTGCTCATAAGCAGCTGTGAAGGGTACGTATTGCACTCTGCACAGATGGAGTGTGGTAAGGTTTTAGGAGGAATCCCTTCACGTGCTGCTAATGAGCCCATCAGTGGTTACACCTCCAGGTTTGGGCCACGGTCCCACTAAATAAAGGTGTGGCCAGGATTCTTGGATCTCTTGCTCACCGCCTCCTCCCTGAGAGGTTCTCTAAATTAATTATACGTTTTTTGGATTGCATGACTATATTTTCTACTTCTGTTTTATTGTAAAAATGTGATTAAAAATGATTTTGATTTGATTGAGAATTGTTAAGATCTAGTTTCTGTAGGTTATAAAAATCTTTTTAAGTGAAGCGTGACCCTTTAGAAATACAACCAGAGTATCTGTGCTTATTTGGTAATGAGGGGCAGCAAGAACTGCTGGCACCTGGACAGTCCAATGATTGGTTTTCACAGGCTTTTGGGATTTTTTTGGCATAAAGGATTTTATTCATGGTTGTGTTTTAAATGTACCTTACTGCTCCCATCTTATCTGTCCCTCCCAGACCACAAACCTTTATATATTTCCCCGTGTTATGCTGCCTTGCCCAACCCGGTTCCAATGCCATATCATGTTTACTATTGCTGCTCTTGTACTAATCCCTGCTACTTCGATATTTTATTCCTAACTTTGCCCATTCCTATGTAACCCCCCTACAAATGGGGGTTACTGAAAAGTCTTCCTTAAGCTTGCCTAAATGCTCACTGCCAGGCTGGTGTCCTGCGTTTTAGCAGTTTAAATGTGATTGCCAGAGAGTGCCTGTATAGGCTCTGTGTACTGTCTCTTTAAGAGCTGCCTGGATTGCAGTCATAAGTAAGCTGAGAGGAAGCTCTGTTGAAAGATGTAACTATTTGCTGAAAATCATTTAGAGTGATAATGATAATGTAGTTTGTCTAACCTGCCTTCTTTGTAGCAAGGACTGTTTTATCTCCACTATCTTGGCCTGGGACTGCTGAATTGTCCAATCAGTACTGGTGGGACCTAAAATGGAGCCGGACTAGAGGACCTATCTGGAGTCAGAATCTATAGGAATTGTAGTTTTGGGCTTTTGGTGCCTTTTTGCACCTGAAGGGGGAGCTTTGCGATTTTGACTGGAGAGCGGTTTGCCTGGTATAGTAGAATCCCTTACTTGTAAATGTGCCGTGTGTTTATAGTGGGTCGTGATTTGGTTTCCCACTGTGTGAATTGTGTTCTGCTTGCTGGAAGCTGTATCCAGCTCGACCGGACTGAATCCGTGTTCATCTCCATACAGCTTGGGCCTTGCCACACTGGCCCTGCCAGACTACCCCACTGCACAGAGAAAGCCATCGACAAGAGACCTGCCTGAGGATCAGCCCCCCGCTCCACGCTTGAACAGGAACAATGCCTCGGTGAATCATGTTAGCCCTGCTTCTCCTGGCACTCCAGATCAACCACCTGCAGTCTCAATTTTCCTCCAGCCTATGTTCAGATCTGGGTATCATGAATAACCATCAAGGTAGCTCCCTGCAACAACAGTTTAATCTAAGTGTATCATCTGATTGTCTTGTTGTTTCTTTTCTTTCATGAACTGAGCCCTCGGGCTCCGGATTACAATTAATGTGTGTGGTGCATGTTGTTTTCTTCCATTACAGGGCCCCAACCAGCTATGATGCCGGCCTACCCTGGGCAACAATCCTGGCTAGCCCACCTCTTCTTCCCCTGGGTACCTGGAGTGTGTGACTGTTTATGGACCCTGAAGCACATGCATAACTGTTTGATTGATACAGCCTTTAAGCAAATTAACCTGATTACACTCCTCCCTTGTTCAAGTCCCTTAAATAAATCAGATCTAACTCTTTTTGCATTTACCCTGACTGTGGGTCCAGTTTGTGCAAGAGTACTGTACTGCTGTTATTTGCCATGTATAACCTGTTTTACAGGGGGTCCCCAGGGTCAAGCTAGAGGAAATCCCTGGTGGTAAGTGCAAACAGTGTGGGTACTTGTGTGGTGTATCAGGGGTATTGTGAAAGTGATTATTGTGAATTGTTCCACCTACTAGTAAGGAAAGGGGGGGGGTTACAGTGTCCTGGAGGGCTGTGCCCTCCGGGTGGAGGCACCCGTTTCAGAACTCAGGCCCCTTAACCCGCTCCTAGCCAAGCAGGCAGGGGTAGTAGCCCTTGGGATAGCGCCACCTAGGGGTTACATCTTGGAGGCTCACCGCTGGGATTTTGTGCCTTCTAGTGGCCAAAAAATATGAATTATTGTTAAAGATTAATGGCTACCCCCAGTAGAAATGGCTGTACACCAGTTGGTGGGGTAGTGTACTGGGCAGGAGATTGACCCTCAAAGTGCTCTGCTTCTACTGGCTATTCCCCTGGGTACCAGTAAGGACATGGTAGAGGGAGTACTCTCCGAAGGTTGAATGTTTAAAAAACCCTGTGGTGGTAGGTCGACAGGCTGATTTGATTGCCCAAACTTTCATAGCCTTAGTAGAATGTAGTGACCTCATGGACGGCTCTAAAGTGCCACAGACTGTTGCCCCAGAAGGGGTTCCAGCTGCCTGGAGAGTGATAACAAAAGACAGTAAAGACCCTGGGGAGGATGAGCTCCCACCATTGTCTGAGACTTTTTAGGAGAAATTTGCTAAGTTGTTGCTGGAGGAAGGGAAAACCGTAGAGAACTTTAAGAAACTGTTTCTGCCACCTGGTGGTGTTCTTTCCCCAACACCCCCTCCCACTCCACCACCTGTTACTGCCCCACCTTCTGTGCCCATGCCAATGGTGGCCCCTATATCTGTACCCGCCATTAGTCACGACTCCTACTGAAGGCTGAGAATCTTCCCGGCATGCTCCCCACCCCACCCCCCATGGTGAGGATGACTGGGAGACCTGAATCGACTATGTTGCCCCCTTGGTACCCGAGTGGCAGTGTGCTGAGGCTGAGAAGTGGAAAAGAATCATAGAAAGGTTGAGGGGCTCCACCCTTGAAGCCTTTAAATTTTTGAGGTCCACGAACCCTAATGCATCTGCTCAGAAGTACCTGTCTGTACTTGAAGGCAATTTTGGGAGCATTGAGTCAGGGGAGACTTTGATGTGGAAATTCCATGGTACCAAGCAATGGAAGGGGGAAAGTATGTCTGCGTATGTTACTCACTTAGAAAGAGCTCTGCAGAAAGCTTACCAGAAAGGTGGGGTAGCCACTAGTGATTTGAACCGTGTGAGATTGGGGCACATACTGCAAAATGCCAAGCATTCTAAACTGCAGATCATCCAGTTAAGGCTCCAGGATAGGAGAGGTATCCCACTTGACTACTGTGACTTGATAAAAGAACTCCAGGAGGTAGAAGGTGAAGAAGGAGATTGTAATTATGGGGTGAGTGCAGCCCAAGTGATCATGGCATCGGAAGGCCCTTCCGAAATGGAGACCACTAAGAGTGTCCCGCCATGGGCTAAATGGTGGGGGGAGGAGTTGCTGAAGGAAGTCAGAAAAGTACAACCAGGTGCATTCGCTGAGGTATCCCCTACTGACAGAGACCCTGGTCCCTGTCAGAACATGACTGTTATAGGGGTGGGGGCGCACCCTCAAGCATCCTCTACTGAGGGTGGCTTCTTGGCTGAGCCCAAGGAATTGACTGCCACCCTAAAGGAACTTTTGAGCCATGGTACACTATCCACAGAAGTTAGATCACAATCTCCCATCGATGCTCCAGCATCTCCTGCTAAGTTTTCCCCAAGAATACCCCGAGAGCGTATCATTTGTCACAATTGCAGCAAGGATGGCCATATGAAGAGGGAATGCCAGTCTCAGAAGGACTTAGAAAAAGTGGTGAACCAGCTTCAAGGAGAACTTCGGAAAATGAGTCAGTAGTCAAGGGGTGCACGTAATGACCGCAGTAAAGGCTTCAGCCATCCTAACTCAAACCCCTCTGTGGCTAAATCATCTGTCCAGGCCCCTGCTGTTGTCCCTCGAGACTGGTCTAAGATAGTGGGCCCTTCAATGGAGACTAATGTGACTGTGAATGGTATTCCTACTCAGGCTGTGCTTAACAGTGGGTTGCAATTGACCATTGTGTTTCGGGACTGGTATGACAAGCACTTATCTGATGTGCCCTTACAATCCCTGGAAGGCCTACATGCTTGGGGGCTGAGCGACAAGTCTTATCCATATCTAGAATATGCCCACCTCTGGTTGTCTTTTCCTGCAACTGTCACTGGTGTAGAGGAGCAAGTAGAGACACTGGCCTTAATGTGTCCCCCACCGGACTGTATGATGGGGTTCCCCTGTTAATTGGAACAAATGCCCACATGTTTGGGAGACTAGCACAACTCTGCCATAAGAAACAAGTGCAGCTGACTGGACAGGCCTTAAGAATTCCAGCCTTAGTAAAAAGGGCTTATGAGTGGCAACAGAGACTCGATGAGGTGGACCCAGATGAACTGGTGGGGATCGTGTGGAAGAAGGATCCCGAGTCAATGGTACTTATCCCTAACGCCCAGTGTACCATTCAAGGGGAGGTCCACCTCCAGAAAAATGTCAAGAACAAAATACTGATGTTGGATGTGCCAGGCGATGGAAAATTGCCAGAAGGATTATTGGTCAAGCCCAGCATCTTGCCTGCTTGTTCCCATGCCTATGCACGATGAGCGATGGTCCAGATTCACAATGTGTCAGATCGGGAGATCTGGGTGAACAGAGGGTGCACCCTAGCTACGGTACACTGTGCAGACACTGCAGTATTGTCCAGCAACAAGTGCCCTGGTGAGAAGGAGAGAGTGACTCCAGATTTGTTGGACTTCGGTGACTCCCCGTTGCCAGCTGAATGGAAGGCTAGAATTATCAAGAAACTTGCTCAGCGAGTACGAGTGTTTTCATTGAAGGAATGGGACGTGGGATGTGTCCAGGGTGTGGAGCATCACATACGTCTGCACGATGAATTGCCATTTCCAGAGAGGTCCCGATGCCTAGCCCCAGCAGACATAGATGATGTGAGAAGACACCTGCAGGAAATGCTCGCTGCTGGCATGATACAAGAATCCAGGAGTCCATACGCCTCTCCCATTGTGGTTGTGCATAAGAAGAATGGGTCTGTGAGGAAGTATGTTGATTATCGAACCCTGAACCGGCAGACCATCCCAGACCAATACACTATGACTCATATACAAGATGCCCTGGTCAGCTTGAATGGGAGCAAATGGTCTCAGTTTTGGATCTACGCAGCGGATATTACCAGATTCCAATGGCCCCGGAGGACCGTGAGTAAACAGCCTTTTTCTGTCCTTTGGGGTTCTGTGTATTTCTGAGAATACCACAGGGGATATCGGGCACCCCGGCCACCTTTCAGCAACTGATGGAATGTGCTGTGGGAGATATGAATTTGCTAGAATGCCTGGCATACTTGGATGATGTCACTGTGTTTGGGAGCACCCTAGAGGAGCATGAGAACCGACTGTTTAAAGTCCTAGACTGACTGGAAGACTTCGGCCTCAAGCTGTCCATTGACAAGTGCCAGTTTTCCAAACCTCCGTGAAGTATGTGGGGCACATAGTATCTACAGAAGGGATAGAGACTGATCCCAGTAAGGTTGAAGCCCTAACTACTTGGCCCCAGCCCATAATTTGAAAGAACTACAACATTTCCTGAGGTTCTGTGGCTACTAATGCAGGTTCATAATGGACTATTCCAAAGTGATTCACCCACTATTGAATCTTACCCAGGGTTACCCTCCTACCAATCATAAATACAAGAAAGGGGCTGTCAAAGAGCCAGAAAAAGTATACTTCCACTCAGGTGAACTCTTCGGGCCCCGCTGGATGCCGACTGTGAAGCAGCCTTCCATGAAATCATATACCAGCTCACTCATGCCCCCATGTAGTAGTTGAAAGTTGGACAATTTACCTGTGTACAAGGTGCGCCCAGAGAATAACGGCAAAGCTGTCAAGACCATGCACCGTAACCACTTGCTACCTATTGGCCAAGTCATAACTGAGGCTGAACCCTCAGAGATTGATTCTCCGGGGCTGGTGACTCATGCTGCTGCAAGAAAGAGACAGAGTCAACCTACCCCAGTGGTTACAAGTTCAAGGTTTTCCCTGCAGCAGGTTCAGAATGATGGTGACTGTCAGTCCACCTCGGATGAGAGTGAATGTGACAATGCCTATTACCCCTCCTATGAGTTGAGTCAGCTGTTTCGAGTTCACCCTATGACTAATTGTGGGGATGAAGCTGGGCCTTCTGGACTGCCTTGCCCCCTCCAGCTTCATCCTTGGAGCCAATGCTTCCAGAAAGTGAAGTGCAGAGTATCACGTCTGAAGATGTTGAGTCTCTGTACATCATGGAACTGTACAGTCATGGCCAAAAATATTGGCGCCCTTGCACTTTTTCAAATAACTCACAATTCCTCTAAACATAAGTTGAAATTAACAACAGTACAGTATTTGGTCTCCACAATTCTTTATTTCTCTGTTAATATTACAGAACCGTTGTTTTTGATTCAGAATTTAATATATCCTTTTAAATCAGAAAATGAAAAGAAATGGCATTGACAAAATTATTGACACCCTAGACTTAATATTTAATAGCACAGCCTTTGGTCAAAATAACTGCAATCAACCACTTCCTATAGCCATGGACGAGCTTCCTGCACCTCTCTACTGGCAGTTTGGCCCACTCTTCTTGTGCAAACTGCTCCAGTTCTCCCAGATTTGAAGGGTGCCTTCTCCCAACTGCTGTTTTCATATCTCTCCACAGGTTTTCAATGGGATTCAGATCTGGACTCATTGCTGGCCACTTCAGAACAGTCCAGCATCTTGTCTTGAACCATTCCTGGGTGCTTTTTGAAGTGTGTTTGGGGTCATTGTCCTGCTGGAAGACCCATGACCTTCGACGGAGACCCAGCTTTCTGACACTGGGTTCAACATTGCGCCCAGAATGGCCTGGTAATCTCCAGATTTCATGATGCCATGCCACATTCAAGGCACCCAGTGCCAGAGGCAGCACAGCAACCCTAAAACATCACTGAACCTCCTCCATGTTTGACTGTAGGGAAGGTGTTCTTTTCTTTGAATGCTTCATTTTGTTTTCTGTAAACATAGAGATGATGTGCTTTACCAAAAAGCTCTAATTTGGTCTCATCTGTCCACAACACATTCTCCCAGAAGGATTTTGGCTTGTTCAGGTGTATTTTGACAAACCCCAGTCGGGCTTTCTTATGTCTCTTTCTCAGCAGTGGGGTCCTCCTGGGCCTCCTACCATATAACCCCCTTTCATTGAGTTGGCGATGGATGGTGCGAGTTGAAACTGTCATACCTTGTGTCTGAAGGTCAGCTTGAATCTGTTTGGCAGTTGATCGAGGTGCTTTCTCCACCATTCGAACAATCCTGCGCGCTGCAATCTTCGATCAAGTTTTCTCTTGCAGCCACGTCCAGGGAGGTTGGCTATAGTGCCATGGACCTTAAACATCCTGATAACATTACGTACGGTGGAAAAAGGAGCATAAAGGTCTCTGGAGATTGATTTGTAGCCTTGAGATTGTCCATGCTTGGCTACAATCTTCTGTCTGACCTCCTTAGGCAATTCTCTGGCTGCCTTTCTTTTCTCCATGCTCATTGCGGTACACACAGTGACACAAAACAGGAGAATGAGTCCTTTCCACTATTCAAACTGGTTGAACGAGTGATTTTTATATTGCAGACACCTGCAACTCACCACAGGTGAGTTCCATTCCAAAGTGAAGGAGAATCACCTGCTTGAAATCTAATTATTTCTAACTACTTCTAAAAGGTGCCAATAATTTTGTCCGGGCCATTTAAGGATTTCTGTGTGGAATAAGCTAAGACTTAATAAATTTTTCTGCTTTTTTGTGTTTTATTCCACTGCAAACCAAAGAAATACATATGTGGATACCAAAATATTTTTTAATTTCAACAATTTTCTGGAAGGAATGGTGCATTATTAGAAAAAACTGCAAGGGCACCAATATTTTTGGCCACGACTGTATGATTTCCCTGAAGAAGGAGCTGAGGGTTTGAGTCTTTCTGGTGACATACCAGAACTTGAAGAACACTATGAGAGTGATGACCACCCCCTTCCATGCCTCAAAGCTTGATTGTGCTTGAACCTTTGCAAAATGAGTCAAGTGTTGTAGAACCAGAGCCTACAGAGCAAGGAGCCGACAGTGCCCTAAGTTTGGACGTTCCCATCTAGGCAGAGGCACCACTCACAAGTGATGAGAGTCCCCAGACCAGTGCTGAGAGTACAGAGACTTTAGTTGTCCCCCTCAGAAAGACTGGCCGAGCTGTCAAGCCAGTAGTACGCTTCAGTTATGATTCTCCTGGGAGGCCAGTGGATTTGCCTCTCAGTGTGATCCACAAAGGGGCTTATGTTTTCCAGAGATTGCTGCCTAAACTGAGCCTAAGTGCAAATTCCAGGTTGATTGTTCTGCCCCCAGTGACCACATCTAGGTATGGTGCCCCTGCCCCATTTAGCCCCAAGTTAGCTGATAGGGAAGGGCCCCCTCTTCCATTGTTCAATGTACAAGAAGTTATTACGTGATTCCGCATAGTAATGTATAAATTACCTGTGTGAAATATGCATGATGTATTGTCAGAATGGATATAGTATTGTGAAGTGTAGAGAATATGTATAGTAAAGGTATATGTTTATGTTGACTGATGCATCAGATGTCACTTGCATAACATGCTAATGGTATAAATGTCTCGTATAGTTTGCATTTGCAATATTGTGATGGTACAGACTTGACGCGGACGCTAAGTTTTCTCCAGGCAGGGAAGGGTGCAACCCCCCCTAGAAATGGGGGCTCCCGAAAAGTCTTCCTTGGGCTTGCCTAAATGCTCACTGCCAGGCTGGTGTCCTGTGTTTTAGCAGTTTAAATGTGATTGCCAGAGAGTGCCTGTATAGCCTCCATGTACTGTCTCTTTAAGAGCTGCCTGGATTGCAGTCATAAGTAATCTGAGAGGGAGCTCTGCTAAAAGATGTAACTATTTGCTGAAAATCATTTAGAGTGATAATGATGCCGGCTCGTCGGTGCAGCGATTGGATTTCCGCTTGCGACGCTGGCGACCTGGGTTCGGGAACGGACTCGGGTCACTGGAGAGCCGGCCGGGGTGGAGTAGGTTAGAGCATCCCACGACTGCTCACCTACTCCAGGGGGGAGGATGGGTCACTAGGAATGCTGCATGGTACCCCCTGGCGGAGAATGGGGGGGTCCAGTCGCAGCGTACCTGACGATGAGGAGGGGCGTAGAATGGCCGGTTACGCCTTGACGTTCGTGGCACACCACGCCCCCAGAAAAGCGGAAATACCAGCCTCCGGGTTCGCCGGATGATGGCTGCCTGCTCTTGCTGGTCTGAGGGTCCTGTGCCCTCCAATCCCTCCTCAGCAGCACCCAGGGTCTGACGCCTAGTACGCTGGGGTCCACCCCCAACCCGGTGTCTTTCCCCTCGGAGGAGGGGGACCCATCCGGCCAAGGGATATGCCGGGCCACCTCTGGGTCGGCTGCGATGTGAGGTGAGGGGAGGAGGGACAGGATGAGGAGGCCACGAGTGGCAATGTGCAGCCGGAAGGAGTGGCGAACCCGGAGGCACGGTAGGAGAGTAAATAGATAACACAAAAAAAAAAAAGAGTGATAATGATAATGTAGTTTGTCTAACCTGCCTTCTTTGCAGCAAGGACTGTTTTGTTTATCTCTGCTATCTTGGCCTGCTGAATTGGACCAATCAGTACTGGTGGGACCCAAAATGGAGCCGGACTAGACAAGCTGTCCAGAGTTAGAATCTATAGGAATTGTAGTTTTGGACTTTTGGCACCTTTTTGCACCTGAAGGGAGAGCTCATGTTGTGACTGACGGATGAATCAGCCAACCAAACTTTTTGTGTCTTGGGGAAATTCCCAGACTTGCTGGCAGTTGGATCAGATCTAAGTTGGGAGCTGAAGGAGCAACAGCTCGAGACAGTCTCTGTGGAAAGGCCTGAGTTTTGGCCTGCATGCCTGCTGCCCCTGAGAGGGAGACGAGAAGAGAATCAGATTGGACTGAATCCGAGTTTGTGAGGACGATGTAAGCTAGTTGAGTTGTGACCAGGATCAACCTGATGAAAACCAAAGATTTGCTGAATGCATTGGCCTGTCAGGATTTCCAGCTACCTCTAAACTCCTGGTGTGTGCAGAGACTTTGCGATTGTGACTGGAGAGCAGTTTGCCTGGTATAGTAGAATCCCTTACATGTAAATGTGCTGTGTGTTTATAGTGGGTCATGATTTGGTTCCCCACTGTGTGAATTGTGTTCTGCTTGCTGGAAGCTGTATCCAGCTCGACTAGACTGAATCCGTGTTCATCTCCATACGGCCTGGGCTTTTCCACACTGGCCCTGCCAGACTACCCCACTGCACAGAGAAAGCCATCGATGAGAGACCTGCCTGAGGATCAGCCCCCTGCTCCACGCTTGAACAGGAACGATGCCTCGGCGAATTTTGTTGACCCAGCTTCTCCTGGCACTCCAGATCAACCACCTGCAGTCTCAATTTTCATCCGGCATGTGTCTAGTCTTGTGTATCATGAGTAACCATCAGGGTAGCTCCCTTCAACAACAGCTTAGTCTAAGTGTGTCATCTGATTGTCTTGTTGTTTCTTTTCTTTCATGAACTGAGCCCTCTGGATCCGGATTACAATTAGTGTGTGTGGTGCATGTTGTTTTCTTCCATCACAGGGCCCCAACCAGCTGCGACGCCGGCCTACCCTGGCAACGATCCTGGCTAGCCCACCTCTTCTTCCCCTGTGTACCCAGAGTGTGTGACTGTTTATGGACCCTGAAGTGCATGCATAACTGTTTGATTGATACAGTCTTTAAGCAAATGAACTTGATTATGCCCCTCCCTTGTTCAAGTCCCTTAAATAAATCAGATCTAACTCTTTTTGCATTTACCCTGACTGTGGGTCCAGTTTGTGCAAGAGTACTGTACTGCTGTTATTTGTTGTGTATAACCTTGTTTTATGGGGGTCCCCAGGGTCGAGCCAGAGGAAAGCCCTGGTGGTAAGTGCAAACAGTGTGGATACTTGTGTGGTGTATCAAGGGTATTGTGAAAGTGATTATTTTGTATTATTCCCACCACTAGTAAGGAAAGAGTGGGGGTTACAGTGTCCTGGAGGGCTGTGCCCAGGTTAGCTTGACCACTACCGACCCTGACCTCCGGGTAGAGGCACCCGTTTCAGAACTCCGGCCCCTTAACCTGCTCCTAGCCAAGCAGGCAGGGGTAGTAGCCCTTGGGATCGGTCCACCTAGGGGTTACACACAGGTGAAAATTAAAAGTTGTTACGGCACTTAACCTGTTATACCTTGTACCCTACCTGTTGTCTCGTTATAACTGTATTTGCTTTTACCATTTTTTTGTACTTTTTGTTTCTTATCCAAATTGCCGTATTCTATCATTGTTCAAACTGTAACTTTGTAACCTCCTGGGTCGTGTCTAAAAATAGTCACTTCTGTGTCTAGAGCATCCACCCAGTTAACAAATGCTAAATAAATAAATATTAAAATGACCTCCCCGCTCCTATCTCATCTGTTCCTCCCAGACCCAATGTTTTAAGGTTGTTTGACTTAGCCTCTCAGTTTCTCAATTTAAAAAAAGTTCTCTTTGATGGACTTTTTTTTTCCAGCAAGGCACACCCACCTCAATAAAAAAAAAAAAAAAAGAAAGATTCATTTGATGATCCTGGGTCAGTCGCTTCCACTCCTAAGCAGTTTGGAGCTGAGTTACAGCAGAAAGTAAATTGTTAGGACATTCAGAGAAGAACATTACTAAAGGGGGCTTACAAACTCGATGCCTTCTACCGCAAGAAAGATTGCCTACCACTCTCGGTCTGCCATAAAATAAACACCAAGATGGTGCTTCCGGTGCTTAACTATGCGGATGTGGTCTATGACCCCACCCCACCTCTTCTCGCCAGACTGTGAAATGTACTAATGTGTATGTGAATCTCATGCAGCGAATTGCATGTTATATTTAATATGTGATGTGTCTTTAAATATATGCGTTAGCTATTTTGGAGGATTGGAATACTTATTCCTCCTCTGTTCTGGGGTCAACAGAAAGTGATGGGAAGGGTTGTACCAGGAAGCATTTTCTTGGGCAGTGTTATCTGATGTACTGTGGAGTCAAGGTGAGACAACAAAGTCTGGCTGTGTTTATGTTACTGTGAAGCTCTGAGTTTTATTATCAACATCCAGTTGAAGATTTTTTTAAGACTGGACATTCTGTGCAATGTCTTCTGCCATTTTTCTGCTAATGCTCCCTCTCATACCCATCACTGTTCCATATATATACTAACCTCTCATTGCCACCTCTTGCCTCCCACCATCACCTTTACTCTGCTCCCTTCTTTTCTAAATACTAGGTCTAGGGGCGTGGATATGGTTAACTATCCACACTCTGGCAGTTCTACTGGAATGGTCTGATTGGCCGGATGTGTTTAACTTAAGCTCCTCCCACCACCTGGGTAGTATATCCCCGACTCCACCCTGTGACATCGGATCTTTCTTTCCGCTGTAAGAGCAGGTCACCTCCTTCACGGCTCCTGGTCCCTCAACTTGCCTGAGCACTCAGTGGCTTTCAGCCTACCCTTGGCTGTGGGGCAGACTGGGCAGGTAAAGATCTCTTCGGTTTCCCCGTTGAGCTAGTCAACTTCAACTCCAGTTCAACAGGTCAGTGAGATATTTCTTGTGCCCATTGACCGGTTGTTGGAGGAGGTTGAGAATTTGATCTCGCAGACCTTGGAGCTCCTAGTTCTCACACGAGAGGACATGGTCCGGTCAACGTCCCCACCTTCACAAGTGGTCAAGCCTTCCATGCCTATGCTGCTTAATGTGGGCTGGCATGTGGTTTACCATGATCAGCTGTGAGGCTCCCCTCACCATTGACCAGCCAGTCGAAGTCGCGGTTGAGATATCGATCATGGTGTTCATGGTCTTGATCCTGCTTGACCGTGTGGAGTTGCCATCAATGCTCCTTGACCTCCTCATCCTCCAGTGAGGAGGGGCACCATTGTAAGCTGTGATGATGCTATGAGGAGCTCCTCTGGCAACAGTGGGTCATCATGGGGCTGGATAGGGCTCTGACCTCTGGTCACCTGGCTACCACCAGTGGCAGCCCTTCTGGTCCATGCCATGCAGGTACCTCCCACATCTGCTTTTCCACTTCTTTGAGTGGAGCCGCCAGCTCAGCCAAAGATGGGTGCTTCAACCAAGGAGGCCTGTTCAGCTGCCTGCTTGCCAGGCTGGTTGTTGGTGAGGATCACCCCAGGAGAGGATACCTGGGAGGTCCGTGGCATAAAACTGTCAAGGGTTGTTTTCAAGGAGTCCTTGGACTACTCCAGCCACATGTCCATGGCCTCCTCTGGGACTTTTCTCCTTGACTGACGCTTAGTTGAGGAGCTGACCACTGAGCATAGCCTTGTGTCCTTCGCGGCACTTCTCAAACTCATCTCAAAGTCCATGTCTGTCCCACTTGAGCCAGTCCAAAAAAAGGCTAAGTATCCCCTTATGGACATTTTGGACCAGAAAAACTCCCCAGGTGTTGCCTTCCCTGTGGCTGAGGCTGTTTTGGAACCGGCACAGGAGCTTTGGCCTCATCAACATCCTACGTGGTACCATCTGCCCATATGGTCTGCAAGTACACGATCCCTACAGGATCCCTTTCTGGGTTCTCAGACCACCCCTCTGTGGAAGGGTCAGTCCCAGATTTGGTGTTCTGCAAGACCGGACACCAGGAGAACATGGACATGCATCCAGACTAGGACTCCTGCTAGACTGACCACACTGCTAAAATGGTGTATGCTGTGGCATCATTGGGCCTCCATCAGGTTAGTTTTGCCTTGATAATGGCCAACTTTAATCATTCCCTGATGGGATCTTCAATGCAATCCTCCCTCACCTCCCTGCTGATTAGAAAATGGTGGTGATGGTTATCAGAGACAAGGGACAATCACTGGCTAAACACCAGCTTCAGATCACCTTGAACATGGACAGCTCATGTGCCCATGCCATGGCAGTGCCCATCTCCATGCATCAGAGGGCCTGGCTGCATCTGTCCACCTTCTTGGTGGACACCCAGCATAAGCTGACTGATGTCCCTGTCTTAGGAACCAACCTATTTGGCCCAGGAGTGGAAGGATGTCTCACCCAAGAAGTCCAGTGCCACTGTGGATTCTGTGGCATCGTTCCAGAAAGACCCAAAAAAGAAGTCAAAGAAATAAGCTTTTTGGTCCTGTCAGCCACAGCTTCCTCTGCAGCAGCCCTAGCAGGGGCAGTACTAGGCCTGGTGCCCCAACCTGAAGTCCTGGGGCCAGGCTCCTAAGAAAGTAAGGGGCAGTGGTACCCCTGTGGCCACAGCAGCTGGTGCACCACAGAAGCTGCCCAGTGATGGGTCAGGGACATCATCACCCTGCTTTTTTAGAAGCTCATCCTGTCCCTGTCTGCACTCCCTGTCAAAGGTCAGCTACCTCACTTCTTGCTACATTGGTCTACTATCACAATGGACAAGTGGGTGTTGGACATAATGGGAAGAGACTTGCCTCCTAACTATGAGGCTCACCTGCCTTAATATGTACACACACCTTGGAAGTCCAGGGCATCACATGAGATGCTGGCCACCCTTCAGGAGAACATTGCTCAGCTCCTTGCCAAAGGGGCAATAGCCTGATGCCCTGGTTGGTCAGGGTTACGTGTCCAGGTACTTAATGGTCCTCAAACGGACAAGGGGCTGGTGCCCCATGCTAGATCTGCATGATCTAAATGAGTTCATGCAGAAACACAAGTTCAGGATGGTCACGTTGAATCAGATGGTTCCATCGCTGGAGCATGTGGTTCTGCTCCCTAGACCTCCAGGATGCATTTTTCCACATCCCCTTCTGTCAATCCCACCATCGGTACCTCCAGTTCTGAGCAGAAGGTGTTCTGTACCAGTTCCAGATCATTCTCCATCGCCCTCTCCTCAGCACCCAGGGTCTTCACAAAATGCATAGCAGTGGTGGTAGCCCACCTGTGGTGCCTAGGGGTCAGTGTTTAACCCCTACCTGGATGACTAGCTGTTAGCCAGTCCATCCATCCATGGAAGCTGTGGAGAGGTTCAGAGATATGGCTCTCCAGATTTGTTGAGACTTGGGCCTGTTGGTCAACCCAGACAAGTCTGAACTGGAACTGAAGCAGGTGATCAAGTTCATTGGGGCAGAACTCAGCTTCCTGTGGGCCAAAGCCTGCCCCCCTGTGAACTGGGCACGGGATCTTACCTCCTTTGTCCTATCATTTCAGGTTGGGCTCTCACACCCTGCCTGGGATTTCCTAAGGCTGTTGGGGTATATGGCATCCTGCACCAGTATTGTCCATTGGGCCAGCTGGCAGATGCACCACCTGCAGTGGAAGTTGGCCTGTCAGTGGTCTCAGCACCTAGGACACTTGAACCAGATGCCCACAGTGACCCAGGCAGTGTGGGACGCCATCCAGTCATGGCTGATCTCAGAACATTTGGAAGAAGAACCCACTGTCACCCTCATGAGGGATGCATCTCTGGTGATGTGGGAAATGCACCTGGGGGACCATACAGTCAATGGGTTCTCATCACCCAGGAAGTCCCATCACCAATTAAACCTGCTAGAGCTCCATGCAGTGTGGCTGGCACTGATGGAATTTGCTCCCCTAGTGAGGGATCAGGTCATGCAGGCCCACACAGACATCACAACCATGTTCTACCTGAATAGGCAGGGCAAAACTCACTCCCTTCCCTTGTGTCAGGAGGCCCTCCACATCTAGACCCTCATACACAGCCTAGGTGCAGATTTTCTGGCAATTTATTTCACATGAGAAAAAAGTCAACTGGCGGACACTCTCAACTGGGTCAGAGAGATGTCACATCAGTGTCCCTTCCTCTGGAGGTGGTAAACCACCTGTTCTACTGATGGGGCACTCCTCTAGTGGATCTGTTTGCCTCCTGGGAGAATGCAAAACTGAGGCTGTTTTGTACCTGCTCTCCACAGTCTGGAATGATGTTGGGGGGTTCCTATGTGAGGCCCTGGACCCAGGCCTCGTGTACACCTTCTCTTCCTTCCCCTTGATCCATAGGGTCATGGTCAAGGATCAGAAGGACAAGGTGCAGATGATTTTGATAGCTTCAGACCTGGCTGAGGTATTTCTGGTACCTGGATCTCCTCCGCTTCAGCAGCAGACCTCCGTGGTGACTGCCTCTCCACCCATATCTGCTAAGTATACTTTAGGGGATGGTCCTGCACCTGGACCTTCAGTCCCTGCATCTCACAGCTTGGTTCATGAGTTGCTAGAGTTCCATGCTTGGATCTTTCAGATCAGGTGCTCCACATTGTGGAGGTCTTCCAAAAGGAGCTGACTAGTAGATACTGCAACTTTAAGAGATTTTTCATTTGGTGTCAGGGCAAACAGCTTGATCCCCTTGCCTGCCATGTGGCTAGTATCTTGGACTACCTCTAGTCCTTTCCCACTTGGGAATGTGGGCGATGACCCTTAAGGTGCACATGCCAACCATCTCTGCTTACTGGGCGTGGGCTGGTAAGCCAACAGTGGCCTAAGAAAAGGTGGTCGGGCAGTTTTTCAAGGGCCTGGACCACATGTCCCCTCTGGTGTGTGAACCACCTCCACGGTGGGACTGTCATCGAGGCACAGGTCAGGAAGCATAGGAAAACCAGGAGCAGTTGTAAAATTCGAACAAGTAATTTATTATTAACAGTAAAATAAAAAAATAAAATTGTTCAATGTATCTATTTACAAAGGCAGGATAAATAGAGAAAGTCCATCTGGGTTTCTTCTTGATTTCCAGTCTCAGCCTGTCTTTGTCTCTCTTGCAAGAAATTGCAGCTCTGTTTTTATAAGTCTTTGCAACCCCTTCTTTTTAAGAAAACAGCATGCTTCTCACATAGTGTTCTTGTTTCAATGCATGCAGCAAAAAGAACATTGTGACCCAGAACTGACCTCTTGCTTACAGCTTCTCAGAGAGTTTGCAAACAGGCTAACCCCTTGAGTTCCAAACAGCTGTTTGCAATCATTTCACCAGTATAACTATATATATTTCAACAGTAAAACTATATACATTTCTAAACAAAGGGATCCCAGTATCAATTACATTTCCACAAAATGATTCACATGTATTTTTATACCAGCAGATATGCAAGGGGGAAGAAAAGGCAGAACAGCAAGCGAGGGTAGAGAGATAGTGAAAGGCAGAGAATTGCAAGATCATCAGGGTGATCAAGTCCTAGGTGTTACGAGAAAATTTGGTTGTGCAACCAGACAGAGAAGGGACAGAAAAGGAGAGAATAGAACAGATCCTTGCATTTAAACTCTTTCTCCATAACAACTGGCACAGGGTTGTATTCAGCCCTGTCGCATACCCCCCCCCCGCTCCTTAAAAGGGAACCTGTTTTACAAGAACAGGTTTCCAAAACTTTCTTTTAATTATCTTCTAGCATAAGGTTATAACCTTTACAATTCAGTGCATGTGCAGTATATCAACCAGTGTAAGTTAAACTCACACTTTTTTTTCAGCCTTCAGAATTCTCAATTCCTGATCCAAATCTAGACAGAAAATCAGTATTGATTTTCTCTTTCCCAGATTTGTGCATCACTTCAAATTTAAATGGCTGTAGTGCCAGATACCACCATGTAATTCTAGAATTTTTATCCTTCAGTTGGTTAGGAGAGGATTGTGATCTGTTACAAGTACAAAGTCAGCTCCTAGTAGGTAAACCTTAAGGAACTCCATGGCCTACTTTGCTGCAAGACATTCCTTTTCAATGGTGGAGTACCTTTTCTCTCTGTCATGAAATTTCCTACTGATATAGAGAATATGATGTTCCGTCCAATCTTTATTTTGACTCAGGACTGCTCCTAGGCCTAGCTCTGATGCATCTGTTTGCAACAAAAATGGTTTCTCAAAGTCTGGGCTTCTTAAAACAGGGGGTGAACATAATGCAGCCTTAATGGCCCGAAAAACTTCATCACACTCTGGGGTCCATTTCACATTGTTCGGGAACCATTTTTTCATGAGTTCTGTGAGGGGAGTAGCTAACTCTGCAAAGCTGGGAACAAATCTCCGATAATAACCAGCCAGCCCTAAAAATGACCAGACATGTCTCTTGGCTTTGGGGACAGGGCTGTTAGCTACAGCTTCTATCTTGGAAACCACTGGCTTGACTTCTCCATTTCCCAAAACATAGCCCAAATATCTGGTTTCTTGCATGCCCAATCCACACTTAGTAGGATTAATTGTCAGACCTGTCTTTTTGATCGATTGGATCAAGGTTTAGATCAAGATCTTAGGTTTGCCAGGTGGCTTTTCCACTCTGAACTGTACACCACAACATCATCAAGATATGCAGTTATTACCAGTATGAGGGGAGAAAATTACATCCATATAATGCTGGAAGGTAGTGGGAGCACCATGTAAATCAAACAGCATGGTTGTGAACTGATAAAATACTATAGGAGTGACAAATGCAGTTTTGTCTCTGGATTCTTTAGCTAGGGGGATTTGCCAGTAGCCCTTGGTGAGATCAGGGGTACTAATATACTTGCCACTCTTCAGTCTGTCCACCAAATCATTTATTCTGGGCATAAGATAACTGTCACATTCTGACACTTGATTAAGTTTCCTAAAAACAAGGTAGATTCTTACACCCCCTTTTTTTTGTTTAAAAATCACCATTGGTGATGACCAAGAACTTCTTGACTCTTCTATGACACCCAATTCTTTCATTTTTTGTATTTCCTAAACCACATCTGCTCTTAACCACGCTGGTAATCTGTATGTCTTTTGTCTATTATGGCGAGCATTCCTTGTCACTATTACATGCTCAACACCTTTAGCTTGGCCTGGCACTGTGGTAAAAGTACTGTTAAATGTCTTTAGCAAGTTACTAATTTCTGCAGTTTGTTCAGAGCTTAAGGAAACATTTACCTTTACAGCATCAGCAGTTACAGTTTGCTCCAATCTATCATAAGTTACATCGATATCTTCTTTATCAGTTTCTGGTAAAACTAGCAAAGCAGCCTTTGGTGTTTTTCAATCCATTTCTTGAGGAGGTTAGCATGGTATATCTTAGCAGGATGTTTTCCTATCAGGGGTCTCAATCTCATAGTTAACTGGGCCAGTACGTCTAAGCACTTTATAAGGCCCTTGCCACTTCATTAGCAGTTTATTTTTCCTAGTGGGTAACAGTAGCAAGATCTTTTCACCTGGCTCAAAAACGTGTTCTTTTACCCCACGGTCATAATTCACCTTTATTTATTTAGTTTTTGTTGACCGGGTAAGTGCACTAGACAAATCCTGCCTATTTTCAGGCACGACCTGGGGGAAGGGGATACAGTTAAATGCCAACTGACCTTGAACCAGATTAAGCTGTTGGTGGTTTTTTTAGTGAATGAGGGAAATTTGGCCAGGACACAGGGGAAATTCCCCTACTCTTTGGAGGGGGAATCTTTGGTGAACGGACACAAGATGGCCACTATGTCCCAACCTGCAGAGTTGATGGATGTGACTGAGCAGAGGGAGTGGGCGTCCTCTCCTGCACCAGAGGAGATAAGTCATGAAAACCTGGTTTCTGAATTACAAGATGCTTCTATGCCACAGGAATTCTTTACCACCGAAAATGTGCCTTCTGCTGCATCTATACTGTCTGACCAAAGCAGTCTATCTGAAGATTATGCTGCAGTTCTGTTACAGAAAGAACGTTTACTAGACAAAGTCCTCGCTGAGGTGGAAAGCTGTAACAAACGTAAGGAAACGCTGCTTCAAGAAATCGGAACTTTGCGGTCTGATGTTATAACTTTGTCTAACACAGCTCCCTGTACTTCGCGCCAGTGGTTAGCGTGACGTCAGGTGCGTCTATGGAGTTGTCTGCCTGCATCGTACACTCTACAGCAGAGAACTCTCGGGGATCTAACCTAAAGTAAGTGTTTCTACTTCTGTTTTTCTAAGGGGACACGTTTGGAACATAAATACACAATAAAAGTAGCGGTTTGTTGGAAGCGCTACATCTATTAAACTTTGGTATGTCGCTGACGTTATAAATCGCGGCTTCAGAGACTTGTCCTCCTACTATTCAAAGTGGAGCTGCCAGTAAGGGAGAGGAAAGAGATTCTCTAGAAATAGAGACTCCTCGTGGACAGTCTGTTCCTTTTATATCCCTAGCTGAGGAAGGTGTTTCTCCAGCACAACCTATGAAGCCTGCTTTAGCCTCCTCTGTTTCTAACCATTGGTACCCTGAAAGAGCTATTTCTGAGGCAGGATGGCTACAATCTCCCTCTGGGGAATGGGTGCCTGATCCCAATGATGTAACAGTACAAAATTATAATAAGCTGGGTACTTCAGTGGATTTACACTCTCTACAAACTAACACTACAAGTCCTGTTATTCCAGCTCCAGCCTGTGTTTCTACTTGTTCTGATGCTCAAACTCTTTCTAAGTCTGGATTGCCCACAACTGCTAGTTTGAATCCTGAAGTACATGGAGAAGCTCCCCCCCCTTCTGCCTTTAAACTTTCTGATTTATTTTCTAACAAAGGAGAACCTGCACCTCGTCGGAACGCTGTGAGATTATTGTATAAAGGTGGTTTAGAAGACCTTCCAGATAGGCTCTATATATCTAAAATGTTATTGAAAGGTTCTATGAAATTTATGTCTTCAGATATTTATGCGTTAATTCATTTAGGAAATGCTAATTACGATATTAGTTTTAAAACTTCTGGAGGTTTAGAGCGTTTTTGGTCTGTATTTCAGATGGTAAAGAACACCCCTCTTTGGACCCCCTTTTTTGCAGTCCCTCTTACCAAACCTTTAGTTAAATTGATAACTATTTTGTTTCGTAATGAAGGGGTTCATATAGAAGATATTCTTTTCTGGTTACGTAGGAGGTGTGAAATTTTGGACAAACCAGTTCCCATCTTTGATAGTGAACAAATTTGGAATGGAGGTTGGAAAGTGAGAGTTAAATTGTTTTCCTCTAATAATGGTCCACAGCACCTTCCGAATAGTTTCTTTTTAGGGAGGGATAGAGGATGTCTGTTTTATGTTGGTCAGCCTAAGGCCTGTTTTAAATGTGGTTCTAGAACCCATTTGAATACTGCTTGTGATACTCCGCGTTGCTCCCACTGTTTTGAATTTGGTCATTTAGCGGCTAGTTGTTTGAACTTATTCAAATGTAATTTGTGTGAGCAGTCTGGACATGGGTATGCCAAATGCCCTTGGGCTTCCCATAACAGAGATAATTGTACCTCTCATGAAGGTTTGATTATGGGTGCCCAGCATGGTAATTTAGTTCCAGCAAAACCCTCTGTCACACTTCCCTTACTTCCCCAAACTGCCCCTCCACATGCTGCATCTAGTCCAGTTGTAGAAACTGCTCCGGATAGCTCAGCGTTGGATATAGTACAAAACAGTGTACCGTCGCTCCCTTTGGAGGAGGGTAACTTGGATGTTTCCCGGTCTACTACACCTGTTTCTGCTCCTTTAGTTCAGTGTGAGAATTCTGACATGCCTCCCCCTTTATCCCAAGAAATTCCTTTTAAAAAAGTGACTGCCAAAAAACGTCATAGGTCAGGAAAATTGGTTCCCTCTCAACAGGAGCCTAAGGCCTCTACGAGTGGTGATACTTCAGAGTCTTGGAAAGTGGGCAATAGCTATGCAATTTTGGGTTCTAAGGAGGAGTCAGAGGGTGATGAGTCTGACCATTCTTCTAAGGCTTCATTGATTTCAGATACCTTTTCTGAAGGGGAGGATGTTGACATAAGAAAGACTGACAGCTTTCCTAGGCGTTCTCAGAGAAGACGTGTGTCTAAAGTTACTTAACGGTATTTACTTAAATGGGATTTATAGGTTTTTTCTTTTTTTCCTTTTTTTTCATATAATGACCTCGTTAACAGTTACTACACTTAATGTTAATAGTATAAAAAGCCATAAAAAAATGGTTACAGCTTTGTCCTGTTTACAACAATTGCATACTGATATTATATGTCTCCAGGATACAAGGTTGAAGACTATTTATGAAGTTCAGCAAGCACGGAATCTTTGGTCATTAGGGATGTCCTTTTGGTCAAATGGAGAAAATCTTTGTGAAGGGGTGGGAGTTTTGTTTACCAATTCGGCTTTAAGGGTATCTAAAATGGTGGATATTTGCCCAGGGTGGGCGCTCTTATTAGATATTAATTTTGGAGGTGAAAGACTATGTTTAATCAATATATATGCCCCACAGACCAAAGCTTTGAGAGTTGCTCTCTGAGCGACATTCACCCTTATTTGTACACTTGGCTTAATTGTTTGGGCTGGTGATTTTAATTGTGTCCTTAATGTTAATGACAGAGGAATGAAGACGTCTAAATTGTTTTGTGATTCCCAGAAATTGAATCAAATTTTAGACACTGCTCAGCTTAAAGATGCTTATCGTAACATTAATTCTGATGGGCATAGGACTTTTTTCAAAAATCAGTTATCCACACGAATAGACTTTGTTTTTCTTTCTACTCCTTTACCAATAGTTAAGACTAACTTGAGCGTATGGGAGTTTTCTGATCATAAATCTTTATCTGTCTGCATGTCTTGGGAAGGTGCCCCACGGTGTAAAAAGAATAATTGGAGAATGAACGACTCCTTATTATCTGATGAATCTGTTCAAAAGGCCTGGCGGTCGGAATTTAATGCTAGATTGTCAGTTCTGGATGTCTATGAGGATGTGGCTACCTGGTGGGAAGATACCAAAAATGACTGGAGAGTTTTTTTCCAATCCTTTTCAAAGAAACAGATTAATTCACAATATTTAGAGTATCTAAGGTTGCGAATACAGTTGCAAAAGTTAATATCCTTAACTGAATCTGAAGGCTTAGACTATAGTACTCAAATTAGTAAGGTGAAAATCTCATGTTCCAATATAAAACGATAAGAGCTAAATCTCTTGACTTTGAACATAGGTTTGGTTTAAAATTGCATAAAGGAGCATTGGATCCCTTTAATGACTGTAAAAATAGGGTGGTAAATCGTGTCATTACAGAATTAATATCTGATTCTGGAGGTTTAGTACGGACTCCGGATGCTTTATTGGATGTTGTGACTAATTATTTAGCTAGTTTGTATTGTGAAGATGATAATATTCAATCTGAGTTATTAGACCTTGACGGACTTCAATTGCCCCACCTAAATTCAACAGAATGCACACAGCTGTTGAAGGATATTTCTGAGTCGGAAGTGACAGATTCTATATTCTCTTTAAATACTAATTCCGCTCCTGGTACAGATGGCTTTGGTGTAGCCTTTTATAAGACCTTCCATAGTACTTTAGTTCCAATATTGACATCTTTGTTTAATGATATGTTATCTTCAGCTAGATTGGCTCCTTCTATGAATCAGGCATTAGTTATTTTACTTTATAAAAAGGGGTTGAAAACGGATTTACGAAATTGGAGGACAATAAGTTTATTGAATACTGATTTAAAATTCTAAGTAAAATCTTATTACGGAGACTCACACCAATTGTGGATTCTTTGATTAGCCCTTATCAAACTTGTTCTCTACCAGGTCGCTCTCAGAATGATAATTTATTGATAATTCGTGAACTTTTCAGCATCTCAAACAGGTACATTACAGGGTTATTTACTTAGCCTGGATCAGGAAAAGCATTTGATTGTGTTTCATAGATTTCTGTTTTCAGTCTTAAAAGCATATGGTTTACCTACAATTTTCATTGATTGGATACGGTTATTGTATCAATCTGCTTCTTTGATACCGAATGTTAATGGTTGGTGTGGCCTCAATAGCAGTTAAAAGAGTGTAGGCAAGGATGTCCGTTGAGTCCGTTATTATATGTGTTCTATATTGATATTTTTATTCGTATGGTAGCCCATAGTGGTTTAGAAGGTGTGAGGCTAGCTGAGAATGTCTTACCAATTAAAATTTTAGCATATGCAGATGATTTGATTGTATGCTTAAAATCGCTTAAAGAAGAATCCAAGTTCACTACTGTTTTAGATTTATTTTCAAAAGCTTCGGTTCAAAGATTAATTACGGTAAGAGTAAAGGATTTCTTTGTTCTTCACCTATTCCTAAATCCGTACCTTTGCAGGAATTCATATTTCAAAGGATCCAATAACTATCTTGGGAATTGTGTTTGGAGATATAGACATGATGTATATAAACTGGTCTCAGAAAATTAATGTAGCTCAATCGGTAGTTGCTCATTGGAAAGGAAACAAATAGCAAAGCTTAAACGAGTTTTCTTATTAAAACTTTACTATTGCCGATTTTTTTATATTTAAGTTATGTGTTTCTCCACCATCATCTTTATTTACAACCTTATATAGTGTTTTTTTTCAGGCCTTTTGGGGGAGTAGATTGAATCCCATTAAAAGAGGATTTACGTATAGAAATATTAGTCAGGGAGGTGTTGTTATGATTCATCCTATAGCTTTTTTCCTTAGTATCTTTGTATCTTGTAATTTGTGCCCTTTGTTACGGCCTGGCTTGAAGATTTGGTTCCCTTATGTATATTCATGGTTTTCGAAAGGTTTACCATTCTGGAAAAACGGTAATTGGACTTCTTTGTTTAAAGTTCCCAATATTCCGACGTATGGCAAAGGAGTTTTTAGTTTATTGAAAAAATGGAAACTAACTGTACCCAATTTTGAGACATTGAATTGAAAACAATTGTATACTACTATTGTTTCTTTTGATTTTTCAGAACCTTTAATTTTTCCAGATTGTACTCCTCAGTCTCAAGAAAGAGTTTTAAAATTACTTTCCCATGGAAGGATACCTGCCTTTATATGGGATAGTGTTTGGCTTAGCTCTTACGGTAGATTGCCTGTGGGTAATACACATAAACATAAACAATTAAATGAAAGATGGTGTACTCGTGCTCTCTGTAATTCTGAGTTGGAAACGAGAAGCATCTTTTTGGATTGTCGATATTAAACCCTTTTGGGTCTGGTTAGCAAAAAATGGAAAGAACCTTCCTTTTCTTTTAATTTCTTATGAGATTTTAATGTATGGTTCAAATAAGGTTGAATGGTCTAGGTATCCTGCTGATACGTTACTTTTAGTTTTTTGTTATTGATTTTATATTTGGCAATCTAGAACTTTTTGGTCTACTCAACAACGTACTATTTCGTTTGAGGAACTTCTCTACAATATATCAAATACTGTTCATGCAATGTATAATTCTGATTTGAAAAAGTTTGGTCAACCGGCATGTTCTACTTTATGGGTGAATTGTGATAATTGGTTGAGTTAATGTTTGTTTCTTTCCTTACTATATAAGTGTTTGTATATTGTTTGGAGTCCTCCATTTAATAAAAAATTCCCCTACTCTGACTGACAGTAGGGGGACTTGCCGTCCGTATGCAGGATGGCCACTCTGCTTGAAGCACTGAAGGGTGCAGACATGCTGCAGAAGGGAGAGCAGGCCTCCTCTCCCTCTTTGTTATTGCCAGAGGCTGAAGAGAAAATTTTGACCACTACTTTGGATTCTTTAACTGAGGATATCACGGATATTTATATTTCAACCGAAGATCTAAGTATGGATACTACACTAACTACTGGAAATTATTTTTCTAACCTGGATGTACAACAACAGGAATTATTGAAATTGGTGCAATTTGAAAAATAATGTTATGAGTTGGAACAACAGCATTTGAAAGGCAGCTTGCGATGTTAAGGTCCAATTTAGCTCCTGTCAGTTTATCAGCTAGGCCTGTCAAGCAGCCTGCAGATGCTTCAAACTCTGACAACGCCCCGACGGGGCCGGGTGAGTATGCCTCTGTTTCTTATTTAATTGCATCACAAAAAGTCACTAAGAATGTTACTCCCATAATCACCTGTCAAACGAACAATCAGCTTGTCAACTCTTCCCATGACATCGCAAATGGAGCTTCTCCAGCTGTCTCCCGGACCGAGTCTGACTCCTGTATACGTAATGCTGTACCCTGTTGCCTAGCGCAGCCTGGTCTGGTTGCGATAAATAAAACCAAACTAGACATTTCAGCTCAAATTGGCTGTCAGACTGGCATTTTAAACACTAACAGTGTGTGCCTACAGTCTGACACCCGAAAACCAGATACTGATGTTTCTGTTGCTCCGCTTAGTGAGTGAGACATGCATTGCATGGAAAATGCTGAGATACATTCAAAATTACCTAGCTCCAGTTTGCATCTCTCAAAATCAGCAGGGTTCATTTTTAAATCCCTTAAAGCAATGGATTCGGAGTCTGGTGTCATTTACCAAACACAACCCTTTGTTCAGGACGGCACTACAGGTTTTTTCTTCAAAAACCCGCCACCACAAGAACAAACCTCGCCTCAAGATAAAAAAGATGTCAAGATTACTGAATTACCGAAACAGTCTGATACTCCTGGAATATCTGCTACCTCCATCCAGGTTGCTGAGGCAAATGTTGTTCCTCCCAGTATTCCTCCCACTATACTATCAGACCTCCAACATTCAGATACTTGGACTCCTAACAAAACGCTCTCAGGTGCAAGATGGAAACTATCTACTGGGAACATACGGGCTCCAGATCCTTCATGGGATTTTCCTTTTTCGCAACATACAGTGGAATGGAAACCAAATATACCAGAGGCACCTATTAGACATGTGCTAGATGTTCCCTTGTCTGAAAAAGAATTTGCCAAATTACCTCCTTCTACTTATCCTCCTGTAAATACTTCTCCAGAAAATAGTGACTTAAAAACCTCATCAGTTTCAGATACCACAAAGGGTTCTGGCTCATCTCTACAAAATGATACCCCACAGGTTATATCACAAAATCCGAAACCCCTGTTGTCTGATTTGTTTACTAAATCAAAGCAAGAAGCAGCACCTCGAAGAAATGCAGTCCGCATTCGTTATAGAGGTGGATTGCAAGATAGACCCGACAGATATCATATGGTGAAGCTGTTACTAAAAGACTCTTTACATTTCACTCCTAGAGAGGTCTATGCTTTTATAAATATTTCTAGCGAAGACAATTACGACATTAATTTTCGCACTTCATATGCTTTAGATCTTTTTTGGGAACTTTATGGAGTGGTTAAAACATCCCCAACCTGGTAATACCTTTAACTAGACCCTTCGTGAAATATGTAACCGTCATGTTTCGGAATGAGGGTGTCCATGTTGAGGACATAACATATTGACTGTCACAAAAATGTGAGGTTCTGAGTGAACCAAAAGCTATTCTTGACAGTGAACACTTTTGGACTGGGGGTGGAAATATAAAGTTAAGCTCCGCCAAGGGGATGCAGGTGTAGAGCATATACCAAATTATTTTTTGCTGGGCCGAGACCATGGAGTGTGTTTTTATGCTGGTCAGCCTCGGGCCAGTTACAAGTGTGGTTCTCGCACCCACCTATCTAGCAGTTGTGACAAACCTAGATGTAATAACTGTAGGGAAATTGGCCATAGTGTTATGCAGTGTGCTAATCATACCCGTTGTGATCTTTGCAAGGACTATGGGCATATTTTCAATGATTGCCCTTGGTCAGCTAGGAACAAGGCCTCCTGTATTAGCCCAGATTTACTTATACAGCAGGCACAGGATTACATAGTTCCCACCACTCCGAAGCCCAACTTAGTTGGTGGTAATGCTCAGGAACACCCCATTAAGAACCCCCCTGTTTCTGAACCCCTTCCTCCTCTTTCCTCAAATCTTTCCCTCCCACAGAACACTATTGCTCCTTCTGAGACACCCATAATTATTTTGGATGAAGCTGTCACTCACGTAAACTCTCCTTCAGTCTCAGATCAGCAGCCTTTACCTACATACTTTCTCACCCCTGTTTGTTATGTGGACCCTACCACTTCTCCAATAGAAAATTCTGATTTACCCATTCCTGATTCTTTACCCTGTTGGAGATCTTCTAGATTTTCAAAATCTGTTTCTTCTGACCCCCCCCCCCAGTCCTTTAGAAACAAAAAACTCATACTCTGCATTATTTATAAACTGGGGAGATTTGGAAACTGAGATTGATGACTCAGACTCACAAAAATCTATCACTGACCAAATTCGACACTCTACAACTGATGGGGATTATAAAGGGAAAAAGAAAAAAAAGAGAAAAAAAAAAAACATAGACCCAAAAATAATCTGTTTTTTTTAGATGGCTGCTGGACTAATTGGTACTCTTAATGTACATAGCTTACTATATCCAGATAAGAGAAGTGCTGTGTTCCAATTTCTGCATGACATGACTATTGATGTTTGCTTATTACAAGAAACTTGGTTATACAGTATAGATCAAATCAGACAGGTACAACAGGAATGGGTATGGGGTCCATCGTTTTGGTCTTTCGGACTTGATTCTGCAGATGGAATAGGGATTCTTTTTAATTCCTATAACTTTTCCTAACGAAAACTGTATGATTTAATACCTGGAAGAGCATTAATATTAGATGGACTTTGGAACAACATGGATTGTAGATTCATTGCTGTTTATAATTCACAAATTAAGGTAGAAAAAGTGAATCTTATCAAAACGCTACAGCCTTTTCTAGTGTCTCACTACAAAATTTTGTTATGTGGGGATTTTAATTGTAGTTTGGATAAGCAGAAATCTAAAAATGAGGGTAAAAAAATCTATTGTGATTCAAATGCCTTAGCTCAGTTGATCAGTACTGCTGAATTACTAAACTGCCATTTGTTACATGGAAAAGGTCCTAGGTTTACTTATAAAAAAAATGCTTACGTTTCTATAATAGATTATATTTTTATTTCATCAAATGTTCCTAAGGGGTCTCCCTCCATCATTCTGGTTGCTTTCTCTGATCATTTATTATTATTACTACTATCTTTAACTAAATTTACAAGAACCCTATTACATGGAAGGTGGAAACTGAATACCTCCATTTTACATGGTTCAGTGGTTATAAATGAGATGTCATCTTTACTTCAAGCAAGATTCTTGTATACTGATAAAGGCAACTGGTGGATGGACACAAACACTGATATACGGAACTGGTTTATACAGTATGGGAAAAAAATAGGCAATGAAAAATTCTTACATTATCTAACTCTCTGACAACAATTATACCGGTTAATGTCTCTATCAAACCTCTCCAGATCTGAGGTATCTATGCAAATTTCTAAAATAAAAGAAGCTATGAAAATACTTGAAATTGATAGAGCAAATGCAATTAAAACTTTATTGGCAAATGGTATTGCATTGGAGATCCTTATGAAGCTTGTAAAACTTTAAAACAAAAAATTTCACTAGATTCTCTACTCTTGCCTGAGGGACAGGAAGTCACTTTGATACCTGATTTAGAAACTGTTATTAAGCAACACTATGACTCTTTACAACCACAGACACCAATTTTGACTTGTGATATTTTAGATTTTTTAAATATCCTTATCACTCCAGATTACCCAACTGAACTTTTGAATTTACAATTCCCCGTAACCAAGCTAGAAATCACACAAGCTATACAATCCTTACATCTCCATACTACTCTGGGGTTAGATGGTATCCCCCATGTGTTTTTTAAATCTTTTTAATAGATTTCATTGACATTACAGAGCAATTTAAGACCGAAGTCCATGAGCTCGCCACTAGAACCTACGAGTAACTTTTAATTCCTTTATTGATACAATAGTGATCGAACTTCAATTTAAATTCAGATATGGTTTTACTTTCAACCACCTCACAGGGCAATGCATTCCATATTTGTGTTACCCTGTTATTAATCCAGTATCTCCTCTTATTTGTATTTGTTCTTTCTTTGATCAATTGATGGCTGTGTGCTCTTGTATTATGTCTATGATCCCTATGCTCCAATCCTGTACTGTCCCAAAGAAAAGAGTCTATATGAGCCTTAAAAATCAAACACATATCTCCCCTCATCCTTCTATACTCGAGTGAATGTAACCCCAATGAACTCAACCTCTGCTCATAACACTGTCCCTCCAATCCTCTAACAGTTTTTGTGACCCTCCTCTGGACTCTCTCCAATGTTCCCACATACTGTCTTTTATAGGGTGCCCAAAACTGCACACAATACTCCATATGGGGCATCACAAGTGCAGTATAAATGGGACTACAACTTCCCTTTCTTTACAGTTGATATATATTTTAATACAATGTACAATACCACTATTTTTTTCATGGTCTTATTGCATTGTGTACTGAAATCCAGATTACTGCTGATGTTAATCCCCAGATCTCTCTCTCTTCTTGTGAGACATTTAATACTGTACCGCCCAAGTTGTATTTAAAGAGGTTATTATTATTTCCAAAATGCATAACAGAGCATTTATCTATATTAAATGCAGATTGTTTTTGGGAGGCCCAAGTTTCCAGTTTATTTAGGGCAGATTGCAAAATATTGTGTTCTACTATACTGTTTACTGAACCTCCTAGCCTGGTGTCATCAGCAAATTTTGATAACCAAACCCCTCGGTCAACCTGCATTGTTGATATATAAAGATTAAAAAGGCAGGGTCCCAACACAGATCCCAGAGGGACACCACTAGTCACACGGGATTGGCGAGAGAATTCACCTCTCACACATACCTTCTGGCTTCGATTTGCCAGCCATGCCCTAATCCATAGTGCAGTCCAATTTGGGAGTTCCAGCCCCCTACCCCCCTAGTTTTTGCCCCCTACTTGTAGAATGTTTATTTATAACACATACTTTTTGGTTTCAGACTAATTCTATTCACCTTTCTTTTTCTGAAGGTTTATTATTTTACTTGTATAAAAAAGGGGACCGGTCTCAAATAAATAATTGGAGGCCCGTAGTTCTTTTAAATACTGACTACAAGATCTTAGCACACATTTCAAATACTTGTTTGAAAGTATATGCCTCATTGGTAATAGCATCTTATCAACATTGTGATCTGCCTACCAAGAATGTTGTATACAAGCTTTAAGGACTTTAAGAGATGCAATCTATCATTGTGATAATTCTGGTCATTCTGCTTGTATAATTGCAGCTGATCCAGAGAAAGCCATTGACAGGGTCTCTTTTAAGTATTTATTTTTAGTATTACAAACTTATAAAGTGCAGTTACTTTTTCTCAACAAATTACGTTTATTATATTCCTTTTTTATGGTAAGACCTTTTTTTAAAGGAGTGGTTGGTCATGGGTTTGAGGTTCATTACAGAGTTCGACAAGGATGCCCGTTGAGCCCTTTACTATATGTTTTCTCCCTTGACCCTTTACTTCATTCCATCATGTCCCCACCAAAATGGAAAGGGATCATGGGGGTTGGAATCCCTCAAATGCTATGTATTCAAGCCTGTGCAGTGATATATGCACTTTTTTTGCACATCCAAAATATATTAAATCTTTTTTAACAGAGCTTTCTCTTTATCAGAAAGTCTCAAATGCAAAATTAAATTTAGAAAAAAGTACAGGACTATTTATTGGGCCTGGTTTTTATCTTGATACAAATTGGTATGGGCTTATGATTTCTTCCACTCCTGTAAACATTTTGGGAATTATTTTTGGTCCTCAAAACTTACCAGATGTAAATTGGAATCTGGTTATACAAAAAGTTGAACTCAAAGTAAACAGATGGAGACAGTGGAAACTTTCAAAACTTAAGCGTATTATTCTTTTAAAGAAGTTTATCATAACACTTTTGCAATATGTGGCATCTTTGTACCCATTACCAATCAAATTAGAAACCAAAATCTATAGTTTATGCTTTCAAATGCTATGGGGTACAAGACTGAACCCTATTAAGCGATATTATACTTATTTGGCTACAAATTCTGGTGGTTTAAATATGATAGAACCAGTAGTTCTTTTACATTCCTTATTTTTATACACTCAGTTGGCATATTGTTGCATGATACAGAGACATTTTCTAATATATGGACAAAACACTCTCTGGCCCTTTATTTTAGATCATGGTTACAAGTGGCACCAAAAGTACACCCACTGCTTAACATTCCTCCTTATTTCATTCCAGCAGCACAACAATTATATAAATGGGGGATCACCAAAGCTTGTCTTAGTACTCACTCCACTAAAACCCTTTATAGGGACATAATGTTCAGATTTTACCCTAGGGAGCCCAGTTTTAAAAACTGTCCATCAGTTGACAATAAATTTAATTTTACATCAATTGACCCTCCCTAGAATACTACGGAAGATGTGGGAACACCTTAGGCTTACTGTCTATGGACGTCTAAATGTGAGAGGTAATGGAGAGAAACTGTCCTTATATGGAGTGTGTAGCCAAATTAGAATCTATGGAACATTTTTTACTACATTGTTCTTATGCTACTGCTTTATGGAAATTTGTAGCCCATAAATGGTCCTTTCCTTGGCTTACTTCTTTATCTTATGACATTCTTGTTATAGGTAGATATGGGTCTGGTTTGTGACACTTTCATCCCTATACCTTAGTTATATTCTTTTGTTGCCTCAGATTTTATTTATGGCAAGTGCATTGTCAATGGGTTCTGCAACAAAAATTTATGTCTTAAGATTGTTTGAGTATATTAGTTTCAAACGAACTTCAGAATATTTATTCTTCAGACTGTTTATTATATTTTTCATAACAAGTTTTGAATTGGTGGAAGGGTTTCACATATTTTATCAAATATAAGTAGAGTTGTTTCATGTATAATGATTGTACTTCACCTATTTTTTTCTTTCGTGATGTCTATTTTTTTCTCTCTTAGTTGATTGTTATGTATAATATATTGCATTTTATTATTATTTGATGTTTTGCAATAAAAATTACCCCTACTCTTTTTCAATAAGTGTCATGGTATCTTTAACATCCACCTGAACTACTACCAATCCAGCCAGATGGGACCTCCGTTTAACATCTCATCCAAAAGATGGCACCTCAGAAGTGCAGCACCCCTCTCATGCTGCACTATGGTGTCAGTACTGGGATATTAACCCAAGTACCAGATGTGGGACCTGAACCCACAGCCCTCTGATCTCCCGGCCTCAGAGGTGAGTGTGCTACCTATTGAGCCACTGACACTGACCTTCTACTGGTTTTGGGCCTCTTCCTGATTATTATGGGCAATTTCAGCATATTTTGCCAGATTCTTTCTCAGGGTACACATATAAGACGTAATAGATTGTTTCTGATTGGGTTATCTTCCCATGTTTCTTTTATTATATCTAGTGGCCCTCTAGGTTGTCTACCATACAGCATTTTGAATGGTTAAAAATCTGTTGATGCCTGTGGCATTTCTCTGTAAGCAAAAAGTAGGTAAGGTAAGTATTGGTCCCAATCCTTCCCTTCCCCTTTTACAAACCTTTTTAACATGCATTTTAGGGTTTGCTTAAAACACTCAACAAGACTGTCTGTCTGAGGGTGATAAGGGGAGGTTCTTATGGCAGTGATACCTAGTAGTCTGTACAGCTCCTTAAGTAAAAAAAAAAAAATTACTACCCTGATCAGTAATGATTTCTTTAGGGATGCCCACTCTGCTGAAATTTTTGGCAAGCTCTAATGCCACTTTTGTGGCTGTGACAGTAGGCATTGAAACTGCCTCTGGGTATCGAGTAGCATTAGTCACTTACTACCAGAATTAATCTATTACCCTTTTTACTTTTGTCTAAGGGGCTAACCACATCCAATTTTAATTCTCTCAAAAGGCACATCTATCAAGGGTAGGGGCACAAGGGGCACCTTGTGTTTTTTAGTCACTGGGGCTACTTTCTGACACTCAGCACAAGAGCTGCAATAGGTAGCAATATCTTCATAAGTTACAGGCCAGTAAAATCTGTACAGCAATTCGGCAAGGGTGCGATCCCTACCTGAGTGACCAGCTACAGGATTATCATGTGCTGTCTGTAATAACTCCGTTCTAGGCATTCCACATAGCAGATGGAAAGCTGCATGTCTGTAGGGCATGGGGAGCACATATTTTGGCTTTGTAGTTTTTTTTTGTATAATATTTTTATTAGTTTTCACACATAGTGACATACAGACATGTTGACCTTCAAACATGAAAGTCACATTACACATTAAAAACAACATCAACAACAGGTGCAATCATTTGTGCATTCCATTAGTATTTTCTTTCCCATCCAGTTAATTCATCATAAATATTGAGGTATATAAGCTTATAGTTCTAGTATTATTCTTTAAACTCAGCCTTTTAATTTATTAGCAAATATTAAGGTCCTATTACCACTCTCAACAACTTAATCCTGCCTTTATTATAATTTCCTCTTCTGGGTTCAGTGAGAACATATAAGGTAACCAGGTTCTTATAAAAATTTCTTCCTGATCTCACAATACATAGGTCAACCTCTCCAACGCCAATGTTTGCAGTATCATCTGCTTCCATTGTTTAAGATTCGGCCTTACATGAGACACCCATGTATTCTGTATACAATGACGAGCCAAGATAAACAAGACTCTCACCCATCTAGGAAGCGGATTCCACTCCTCTCCCTCTCCCACTTCCATTCCAAAGAGACACAGTAGTGGATCCCTCTCCATCCCCCTTCCAGCTATTGCAACCATTTCCTTTACTACCTCCCTCCAAAAGATTTGTAGGATGGGGCAGGTCTAAAAACAATGTATGTATGTGCCTCTTTCCACTCCACATCTCCCACATACCGGTGATATTGAAGGATGTGCTTTGTGGACTATTATGGCAGGTAATACAATCGATGAAGAAACTTGTAATATGCCTCCTTATATCTATTACATGCCATAATCCCTGAGTGCATTGGAAGTACTGTATTCCAATTCTCCTCCATGATGGATTTCTCCGGGTCCCTTTCCCACAACATTCTTGTACTCCCTGTTCTATCTGGGAGTCTCTGATTTCCTCTCTTAACCACCTTCCTAATGAAACCTTTGGGGTCCCCCTTGGCCTGATATATTAGGCTTTCTACCACATCCGGTTTAAGTCCCCTTTCCTCTCCTCTCCTCTTTCCAACTTGCACATAAGTGTTTTTACCTGCATGTATCGAAGCAGGTGCTGCCTCTCCACCCCCAGCTCATTCTGCTTAGTCTCAAAGGTACAGAGGTTTCCTTGCACCAGAAGATTCCCTAGATTCCAGATTCCCTTCTGTTCCCACTCATAAAAGCCTTTGTCCTCTAACCCCAGCAAAAAAATGGATTATTTGCCACAGGTAATAATATGGTTTCCCCTTGTTCTATCCATCCCTACTTTCTGATCTGTCCCCAGGCTATTAAGACCTGTTCCACCAATGAGTTATTATTGCCTTTACTTCAGTGTGCTCTTACACCCCTAGAGTGCAGGTATGCTGTGAGTCATCCCAATGCTCCCACCTGTTCCAGTTCTACCCAGCTAGCTTTTCTGGATTGATGCACCCAATCCACTATATATGTTAGCTGTGCCACCAGTCCGTAGTTATGTAAGTCCGGTAGGGCTAGACCTCCCCTTCCCTTTTCCATTTTTAATTTTTGTAGACTAACCCTTGGGCATTTACCCCTCCATATAAAACTCGAAATAGCTTTTTCTATTTTCTCTATGTCCCCTTTCATAAGCCCTACATGCAGCATCTGTAAGGGATACAATATCCTGGGGAGCACATTCATTTTTCAGTATTTAGTCTGCCCATCCATGAAATTGGTAATTGTTCCCATCTCCTAAGATCTGCCCCTATCACTTTCAGCAGTTCTGTGTAATTTAAGCTGTAGAGGGAGCCCAACGACCTGCCCACCTGTATACCAAGATAGGTAAAACACTTCCCTACTTGCTTCAGTCCCCATTATTCTGTTTCTTTACCCATCTCAAGAAAACCCATCATTTCCAATTTTCCCAGATTGATCCTATACCCCAAGAAGGCCCCAGACTCCTTTACCAAAGCCAATAGGGGAGGCATCGATTGGTTTGATTTTTCACTAACGTCGTCCGCACATAGAGCAAGATTATGTTGTGATCCCCTTGCCCCTTCAATTCCCCAAATTGCTGTGCAGCTCCTTATGGCTATTGCCAATGGTTCGATTACCATTGCAAACAAAAGGGGGGACAGAGGACAGCCCTGTCTCGTACCTCTCTCCAATTTGAATCCCTCTGATAGTACTCCATTTACCAATACCCGTGCTCTAGGTGCCATGTACATGACCCTTACCCACCGCATGAATGGTTCACCCAGATGAAACTGGGACATCACCTCAAATAAATATTCCCATTCCACTCTATCGAATGCTTTTTTGGCATCCATGGAAATAACTCCCACTGCTTCTTTTCCCTGATTTGCTCTCCATATAATATTGAGGAGATGATGCATATTATGATATGACTGTCGCCCTTTAATGAATCCAGTTTGGTCCAGGTGAACCAACCCCGGGAGTATTTGCTCCAACCTGCAGTTGTTTTAAATTAACTTTTTACACACTCTGCTTATGAGTATACTGGGAGCCCTGTTAAACTGGAACACTGGAAGCAGGAAGAGAAGTTATAGTCCACAGTATAGTAGCTGGGACTACTACTTACACTGTAGCGATTGTGCAGTTTTTATGTGCTTATTTTAAACATACTGTTTACTAGGCAGAGCTGAGCATACTCTGTGCCAGAGCTATGGATGAGTAGCTTTTGCCCATGAGGCTTAATTTGCAGTTGGAGGCGACTGTGTAGTCAGTGACCCCTGAACTTCTACTGGGTCACCTTGCAGATAAAAGCACATCCTGCTGCGAGCAGGGTGAGCTGAGCGGGGCGCATGCAGAGACATGCACCAAGACACGTGCATTAGCATGTGTCAGGCATGTCCAGTGCGTCAGGTGCAGTAGGGGCACAGAAGTATACCAGACCACTCTAGCAAATAGTACCGTGCGTGTCCGAGAAGGTAGGCCTAACCAGACAGAGAAGAGACAGAAAAGGAGAAAATAGAACAGATCCTTGCATTTAAACTCTTTCTCCATAACAACTGGGACAGGGTCGTATTCAGTCCTGTCACAGGGATCTACTGCAGGTATTGGCTATGCTCATGGGCAAACCTTTTGAGCCAATGCACAGGTGTGAGATGTCACACCTTACATGGAGGTCAGCCTTCCTGGTGGCCATCAGAAGGATTGGGGAGCTCTAGGCACTATCAGTTGAGTCTCCATACCTGGTCTTCTGCAGGGACAAAGTCATCCTTCACCCCAACCTGAAGTTCCTCCTGAAGATAATATCAGAGTTTCACCTTAACAAAGGTGATTAACTTACCAGTATACTTTATGAACCTTTCTTCAAAGGCTGACTGCAGGCTCCATCCCTTGGACCTGTGGAGAGTGCTCTCTTACTATGTAGAGTGCATGGCTGGAGTTAGGGGACAGGCTCACCAGCTGTTTGTCACGTATGCTGAAGCTGTGCCTGGCAGACCATCAGCAAAGCAGACAATTGCCAGGTGGAGCACATCCTGCATTGACCTCCATTGTAGGTTAACTGGGGGAGCCTCCTGTAGGGCTTATTCCACCAGACATACCACTGCCTCGGTGGCCACTTCCAAGGATGTCCTTATCCAAGAAATCTGCAGGGCTGCTACCTGGAAGTCAACACACACCTTAATTTCCCACTACCACATCAACCTTGAGTCAGGCTGGGATGCTGGTTTTGGGACCCCTGTTCTACCATCTCTGGTCACCAAGTAGGGGTGCATGCCTTGCCCCCTCTTCCTCCTGGGGAACTGCTAGGAGTCTGAGTGTGGATAATGGATCATATCCATGTTTCTAGAAAACTAGGTTATGTCAATTTTAATATCAATTTTATTTTTATAGCACCCAATTCCTAAGACTCTGAGTGCCTTACAATAAAATGAATAAACAGTAGTTGAAAATCTAAAAACAATAAATAATCAAAGAACCAGGACATAACACAGATTGAAGAAATGAGTTTTCAGGGATTGCTTAAAAATGGCTAGTGAAGGAGCACCTCTCACCTCACAGGGAAGGGCATGCCAAAGGAATGGGGCTGCCACGTCGAATGCCCCATCACCTGAAGATTTTAAGCAGGATCTAGGAACGGAGAGGAGATCTGCCTCCACTGACCAGAGGGCATGACCAGGAGTATATTGAATCAGAAAGTCTTTCAGGTAGCACAGACCCAGACCATATAGGGCCTTGTTTGTTAAGCAAACCTTGAAGCTGATAAAGCACCTGACTGGAAGTCAGTGGAGGGCACAGAGAACTGGCATGATGTGCTCAAATTGAGATGTCACAGCAACCAGCCAAGTTGCCGCATTTTGAACCAGCTGCAAGCAGTGCATCAGCCTCACTGATAGTCTCAGGTAAAGAGCATTGCAGTAATCCAGCCTAGATGAGACCAAGGCATGTACTAATGTTGCAAGGTCAGTTGGCTTGAGCTAGGGCTTAATCCGAGTAATATTACTCAGATGATAGCAGCCACTGCGAACAACAGTCAACACCTGGAATTCCAGAGTGAACTTGAAGTCAACATGACTCCCAGATTTTTCACATTACCTGTAGCATGAAGGATCACATCATCCAACAATGGAAGGGCTGTGCCCCCAGTTGCTTCTGTAGAACCAGACTGGCCTAGCTCCACCAGTAACACCTCCTCCAGACAGCTAGCCACCATCTAATCCTGGATTTCTTTAAGGTATTTGCTCATTTCCAAGATAGCCGCCCTGTTGTCAGAGGCACAAGACACATGCATCTGGGTATCATCCGCATAGCAATAAAACGCCAAGTTGTGGCATCTAATGATCTCCCCCAATGGCAACATGATGTACACGATGAATAACATGGGAGCCAAAATCACCCCTTGAGGCACACCACAGCTGAGTGCAGCACTGCTCGATGTAAAGGAGCCAAGTGTCACCTGCTACATCCTGCTGGTTATATAGGATTCAAACCATGATAACACAGTGCCCGAGAGTCCCACACGGTGCCTAAGACAAGCCACAAGCACCCTATGATTCATGGTGTCAAAAGTCGATGAAAGATCTAGAAGGATGAGGATAGAATGTTGTCCACTATCCCTTGTTGAAAGGAGAACATGGTGTACCAGGACTAAGGCAGTTTCCATATGATGGCGAGGCTGAAAGCCAGATTGGAAGGGCTCATAGATGTTGTACCTCCCCAGGTGCTGTTATAGCTACAACGCCACCACCTTCTCGATCAACTTCCCAAGACAAGGAAGGTTTGAGACAGGTCTGTAGTTGGAGAGGTCATCAGGCTCTAAAAAGGCCTTCTTAAGGAGTGGCTTCACCATTGCCTTTTTTAGGACAGATGGAAAGACACCATCTAGAAGGGGGACACCTTACAATCACTACCACAATTGGACTGAGTGAGTCCCAACACTCTAAAAGAAATCTGATCGGCCCAGGGTCCAAAGCACAGAAGGTGGGTCGCAGACCAGAGAGACCACCGGTGAGATGTCATCCAATGAACTGGCTCAAACTCATCCCACAAAGACAGAGAGCCTACATTTTGCAAGGATTGGACACTCAGCCAATGACAGGATGCTTGGGAAGATCCCAGCCCAGAAGGAGGACAACTTGTCTAAAAAGTACTAGTTAAACTCTTCACATTTTTCACGAGAAAAAGCTTTGCAAGACTGCAGACAGACTGGATTAAGTATCTGTCAACAATGTTGAAAAGCTGAGCCGGCTGGTTCCTTCCAGCAGCAATCACCCATGACAGGAACATTGTCATTTTCAGGGTGATTACCCACTGATACTCACGATAGTAAATTCGCAGTGCCAATTTTTTCTTCTCTGAGCAGGACCTCCACCAACAATGCTCCAAACTCCCCTACTTAGTTTTCATCTTCCTCAGATCTGCATCATACCAGGGTGACCTGAGGTATAAAGTCAAGGGGCGTACACGGGCTGGCAATAGAGAGTTGAAAGCAGAAGAGAAAACTACATTATAACCCTCCATAGCTGCCTCAACTCCCATCGCACAAGCTGTCTACATGCTTGAGATGTTGAATACTGCCAGAATGCTCTGAGGCTCCAAATATTTTTATTTATTTATTTATTGAAATATTTCACCAGGAGGGCACACTGAACAACAAGTTGCTCATCTCATGGTGCGACCTGGGAGGAGGGGTTACATAAGGTTGTAAAGGATGATCAGTTACAATAGTATGTGGGTAGTGTAAACAATACAACGTTGTAAGATTGTGCAATAGTTGAACACAAGGTGTTGTACAATAAACAGTAGTGGAACATTGGGCAAATTACAATGCATGTCCAAAATCATACAAAAGAACATATGAACGTACAAAACCTATAGAACCATTTATAGTGCAAGAGTGCACCAGGAGCAGGCTTGAGGTAGTACACAAGTGCTGTTGGAGTAAAAAGAATGGGGTTATGTTATGCACACTGGTGGCCCAGAAGGGCAGGTGGAGGGGGAGGCAAGAACTGAATATGAGGAGAAAGATAGCTATTTCCTGATTTTCCCCTTCAGGATGTTGTTAAAAGAGCAGTACCTGACCGTCTCCATGGGGGAGGGGTTTGAACAGGTAGCTCCCCAGAAGAACTGAATGACATGATGAGCTGACCAAAGGACCTGGTCAACCTTGACATTACTAATGTCAAGACCTATCGAGAAGACTAGATCCAAGGCATGTCCATTACTGGAAGTTACCACTTCTGGAACAATGGTTACAGGTTACTCACCTGTAACTGTAGTTCTAGCAGTGGTATATGGCTCACATTCACACAACTCACCTGGCCTCACTTGGCAAGTGGCACACATATCCCTGCTTCCAGTGTGTAAAGATCTGATGTCCGGGGCAGAGTCGGGGGATAAACCACCCAGGTGGTAGGAGGAACTTAGCTTAAAGATGTCCAGCCAGTCAGACCATTCCAGTGGAACTGCCAGAGTGTGGATGTGAACCATATACCACTCTAAGAACTACAGTTACAGGTGAGTAACCTATTTTTTTCAACTCTACCTCCCTACCTCTCCTCCCTGCCAACCTTTCTGCCTCTTATGCACTTCACTCCTGGGACTCCCACACCTTCTGTGTTCCTTATTCCGATTCTGCTGCTGGGATATCTGCTTTCTCCTCCTATCTACCCTCCATATGGAACACCCCCCCCCCAACACACACTTCGTTTGTTTCCCTCCTATCACTTATTCAAACATCAGCTTAAACTCTTTTTTACACCCTCTTGCTTTTGCCCTGACCATGGCAAGTCTAGCCTCTGTCTTTCCCCTTTTCTATGGTTGTTTCTGGTCTCTATGTTTACCCAGTAATTTGCTCCTGCTACTTGGTAGCCCACCCCAGCTTGGGTAGCTCCTAATCTACCTCCTCCTGATTGCACAACAACTGTTGTTTACATTATACTTCCAGTACAACTTGCCTGCATTCATTGTCAGGACATTGCTCTTTGTACATATTACTGTGGATTGTCGTCATTTCTTGATTTTTAATTTTCACTATACCATTGCCTATTTCAACCCCACTGTTTATTTTGTCTCTGAAGATCATACTTGACTGTATATTTTTTTCTTAACATTGATTGCATTTTGCCATTGTACTGTATGTACTTGTTTCCCTGTTCCCCGGTCACACCTGGAAATGATCTACAGCCCAGTATGCCTTTCCCAGCTGCCGATTTTCAATAAAATAAATACATTTTAAAAATTACAGAACACAGACAGGAGACCATTAATTTAATAATATTCCTCCCCACTATCCTGCACATAGTCTAAGCAGAGTGTAACAGCAATGACTGTCTGCTAGGAGTCAATGAGCGGAGGCAGTAGGATTAAGCAGTTGCTGGGCTTAGTAGTAGAGTGAGACCATTACACTCCAAGACAGCAGCACCCCCCAAAAAGCACCCCCCAAATAAAAAATGCACAGTCTTTTTTTTCCATGGTACTGGTTCAAAGCTAAAAAAGACAAGATGAGACTCCAACACTGATCGGATCACATCGTGTCTTCTCATCTAAGCTGAACTGCTTACAGTTACTCCATGAGAAGTTCATCAATCCTCATTGGTTCCCAACAAAGCCGTTACTTAATAATTGCTATTGAGCTCACTTGAATTCCTCTAAACAGTACTTTAAACATCAAGCTGTGTAATTATTTATAAAATAGAACTTATTTAAAAGTGAATGCAGGGTAAAAAACAGGAAAACACTGGGCGGGGTGACTGTATGTGGTTAACAAACTGCTAATGTCCAGGGGCGGATTTTCAGAACTCCCAAAAATTGGTGCAGGTGTGGGAAAAACTGGCGCAAGTGGATCTTCACTTGCAGAGCTGCAGTTTTTCCTGCATGTGCTGGATTTTCAAAGAAGGAGCCAGTTTATGACTGGCTCCATGATTTAAGGCAGCTTGTGGATGTTTTTTTGGGCAGCTGTGCCAACATGTTACACCTGATTGGACCAGGTGTGACATCTCCTGCAGCTGTGCTTACTGCCCTTGTGGAGCATGGGCTGAAAATATGACTGTCCACTGGTATGGAGGTTTGTTCCACACTGGTGGACTGCAGCACAGGACTTAGTCCCTTGGCCCTTTGAAAATGGGGCCCTAGGTCTACAGAAACATGACTGTGTGCCCCTAACAGCAACTACAATAAAAAATGCTTTTTTTGTTACTTTGTTTCTGCCACTGACCCTTCCACCGGCTCCCCCAGCCCCGTCACCCAGCGTCCACTGGAACTTACCTCTGGCGTTGAGGTGCCAGCTAGCTGGGTGTGGTGCCTGCGGGGGACAGGTATCATCCCTCCAGTCAGTGGAATTTTCACTTCCATTTCTCCCCTCCCCAAGTGCAGAGCCATGGCATACAGTGACACCAATGGCTGAGTGTGCACGCTTCCACATGTGGCACGCTGGACATCTGCTTGATCTCCGCCTCCTGTCATGGAGCCAGTATACCAGCCTGCAGCTGCCACTAGGAGCCAAGTGTGCACTGGTCTCCGATCCCACCCCCCCGGGGGAGGACAGCTGTCCTCTGGATGCTCGATCCTCTCCCTCCCCGGCTGACCCCCAGTGACCTGTTCACACCGCGAACATGGGTTGCAGGCGTGGCAGGAGGCAAGGCAGTGATGACTCAGCCCTCCATACCACTGGGCCAGCAATAAAACTGTTTTTAATTAGAAAGTGTTTATCCTATAACATCTCATTGGAGTCCTTCTCAAAAATCTCACTTACTGAAGATACAGAACTTAAAGGGGAACAAGCAGCACTAAGGGCCCCACACCCAAGTGTGAGGCTGGTCCCAATTTGCACTTTGTGGGCAAAAACATTTTTTTAACTTACTGTTTACTTCAGTATAGTAGATTGTATCAGGCTGGTTCTGCTGACTTCCAAGCTGACATTTCCTGTAACCAGAAATCCCAGAACCTCCTGAAGTTAACATCAGAGAAGGGCTGCAACAGTGATAGGTTCAATAGCCTGCAATGTATGTCCAAGAAACAGAGTATCTGGACTCAGTTGGAGGTGCTATAAGCATACGATGTATTACTTAAAATATTCAGCACTCACCACCACATATAATATAAGACACTGCTCTCAGAGAGCAGCATCTTATATTATATGTGGTGGTTGAGTGCTTGACTATTTTTGGAAGAAAAAAGCCTGCAATGTATGTTAGAGATTTTATGAGCTCACATTAGCTGTTTGCCACTCCTGGTGTTCTCTTGAGGCTAAGTACAGTCCTCTGTGACTGTACTTAGCTCTGGGAGGACAGCAGACCAGCAAACAAAATATCAGAACTTACTCCAGATGAGGATTCAGCATGGACCTGAACAAGAGCAGAATGAACTCTTTTCTCCTGCTGGAGAACCCCCTTGATATGTAACCCAACATTCTGTTCTCCCCTTCCCTGTCACCTTTTTGCATTGTTTTGACGGTTTCAGGTGACTTGTAATTGACATCCCCAGGTCTTTCTCATCCTCTGAGACTGAGACCATCTGCCCCCAAGACTGTACTCTGCCCCCAAGACTGTACTCTGCCCCATGTACATTACCTTGTACTTTTAGTTGGGGGGGGAGGTGCTAAAGAGCCATCTTTCCAACATGCTGTGTTCTGCATGTGTGCTATCTCAGGACTCAGCAAATTAATAAATAACTTAAGAATTTTGCATTTAGTCAGAATTAACCTGCAAAATTGACTTTCTGGGGTTTGAGGAAGAGCTCTGTACCAGATTTGGCATGACCCGCCGAAAGGGGCAGCAGGCGGGAACCTCCAAATCTGTGCCTTCTCAACAGAGCAAGGCCACGGGCACTATGGAGAAGGTAGCCTGCTTCCCACAGATGAACCACCATGGCAGACTTTGCTCAAGTCTATGAGAGTCATGGATGCAAAAATGGAGTGGACACTGGAATATCTTGAGGACCACGATGCCCAGTTGAAAGACCTCTCATCATGGATGACTGACACGGATAAGAAGTTCACTACTACAATGGCTTCCATGGTCACCATCATGCAGGAGAATTCCTAGCTGAGAGGCCATATGGAGACACTGGAAAATGAGGACCAGCAATCTGAGACTTGTAGGTGTACCAGAGGGTAAACAAAACTCTAACCTGCTGTCTTTCTTAAGCACCTGGCTCACCACTACAATAACTTTACTTGAAACATTTAATTTAAAATCTTTTTGTAAAATCTACCAGGTTAACCTGAGAACTGCCCCTGTTACCTCCAATCAACCTAGGACTGTGTTATTGTGCACTGCTGGTGTGGAAATTCGGGACTTAATCCTCTCTGCAGCTAGCGCAGCATACCCACTTATTATCAAAGGGACAGATGTGAAATTTTACATGGACTTGTCTTTTCAAACTAGGGCTCACTGAAAGAAGTTCAAAGCAGTTCGTCTATGAGCCCTAAGTACTGTACATGCCTCCCTATTGTCAGCGCATCTCTGGGTCATGTATGGAGGAAAATGATGGTAATTTTCTGGCCAAGCAGATGCTGGAAGATGGGTCGCCAAAACAAAGGACACATTCACTATCCGATGAGCTGCCAAATTAGAGGCACAGGAGGAACACCTTGAGGACGGCTGAAGGATCTGTCTGGATTAGAGCCATCAGTATAGTGACACTTGAATACTAAACTGTAAAGTCTTTGAGACTGGGGGATTTGGGACTAGGCAATATATTGTGGTTAAAACTTTACTGAACACTTTTTCTTTGATTTAAAAGTAAGCGAAGTATTGGGAGCACTTTATATTTCTTGTTTTGCCTAAATATGGTGTCAGCCATGTGTGGCACACTAAATATTTGGAGATGGGCCCTCTGCTACTCAGTGAACCATCATTGCAGTTGCAGTGAGTAAGTGCACTCAAGTAACAAAATATGTGCCTGCAAGACTGTGTTTCTCAACAATGCTAGGAAGTTATGTTTAATGTAAGTTTCCACATATGAAAAATGTCAGCAGAATAAGGCCTAGCAGTCCATTCAGCCTGCTTATATTACAGAGTCCCAAGCAGCAGCTAAGGACTCCACCCCCCCCGAACTGATACCGCCTCTGTTCTAGCCAATTCCCTTTTTGCTCTGACCTTATCCTTTGCCCTATCCTATTCCTTTTTGAAGCTTTTCGTCATTTTTTAAAATTGTTTTATATAATTTATCGCCTGGCCTCCCCTGGCTGCCCCCTTCTAACCGACCCCCATCAGCCCCGTCACGACGGCTCCCCTGAGAATTCACCTATGCCCTCTGCCACACTGCTGCAGCGGTGCCCGACCACTGGGTGTGGAGCTTGTGGATGGTGAGTCATCATCTGCAGCCTGGGGTATTTTTCTCTTTTTCCCTTCCCCATTGCTGGGCTACACACATCAATGTGTGTGTGTGTGTGGAAGTGCGCCTATGCTGCAGAAGTCCCGCAGCACCCTTCCCTCCCCTTGTTGGCACCTAACAGTCCCGCACTACCCTTGGGACTCCAGTCATTTGGTGGGAATACCAGTCCTCCCTCACAAGGAAAGACGTGCAGTCCTGTGGATGCTCAGTCCTCTCCCTTCCTGACCGACCCCCAGCGTCCCACTAGCACTGCAAATACAGATCACCAGCTTGGCAGGAGGTAAGGCACAGATGCTTCAGCCCTCCATGCCACTGGGCCGACTGCTTTCCACTGTTTTTAGTGACATCATTCCTTCGGGGAGCCTGTTCCACCATGGAACCACCCTCTCGGCAAATAAATGCCTCCTGGAGTCTCTCCTGAACCTCTCCCCCCCCAGCTCAAGACAATGTCCCCCCGTATGTTTTTATTTCCACTGAGCCTAAAGAGGCTCTGCTTGTCCACCTTGTCAATGCCCTTCAGACACTTAAAGGTCTCTTTTATGGCCCCCATCTCCCTTCTCTCATCCAGGAGTACATGTTCAGGGCTTCCAGCCTTTCCTTGTGTCCTGCCCTGCTGACTTTTCACCATATTTTTCATCCTCCTCTGGACTGCCTCCAGCAGGATAATGTCCTTCCTCAGGTAGGGACCCCAGTGCTGCACACTATGCTCTAGGTGCGGCCACACCAGTGACCAGTATAATGGCAGTATGACTTCCTCCTGATGGCTGCTGATCCCCCTTGGCAATGCAACCCAACATTCTGTTGGCTTTTGCTGCTGCCTTCCTACATTGTGAGAAATGTTTCAGGTAACTAATGATGAGCATCTCAGGTCTTTCTGTTCCTCGGAGTTGGTTACCAGGACCCCTCATAAGCTGTATTTTGTCTTCGGGCTTTTGGCTGCAATGTGCATGACCTCACACTTCTTTGCATTTTTTATTTATTGAAATGTTTCACCAGGAAGGAACACTGAACAACAAGTTGCTCATCTCCTGTTGTGACCTGGGGGGTACAATTGGAAGAAGAATTAGACATACAGTTTACCATTTAACATATCAGAGAAATTAAACATTCAATTACGTTTGTAACAAGACATACAGTTAAAAAATATAAATAATCATACAGTCCCATTTGTGACATAACATAGAGTTAAATATATCATCCCTGTGGAATATGCATTTAATTAGAAGTGGCATATCTGAGGAACACAGTACAGAAATTTAATGCAGCCTTGGAGCCAACTCCTTGCAGGAATGGATCATAGTTAAGAGGCAGATCATTTAGCAATTATTGCATGAACGCGGTGCAGTGAGGGGACATCAAGGAGGGTAGAGGGGTAGATAGGGGAAACCAGCTGGAGAAAGGAGAGGATTGAAGTCAAGTTGCCATATTCTGAACCACCTCTCAAGCTAGGCCAGATCCTCCTTTAGGTCCTGTATCCTTTCTGCTGTATCCATCCTCCCATAGAGCTTGGTGTCATCCGTGAACAAGCAAATCTTGCCCCTTATGCCTTCTCCAGTATCATTAATGAAGATATTGAATACAACTGGCCCAAGCACCAAGCCCTGTGGGACACTGCTTGTGACAATCCTAGAACCTGAGAGGTCCCCTCCAGCTACCACCTCCTGGGTCCTGTCTTTCAGTTTTTCTCCTACCCCCAGATCCTCTAGCTTTCTGATCAGTCTCCTATGGGGCACCCAGTCGAAGACCTTGCTGAAGTCCAAGTACAGGATATCAACTGCTTGACCCTTGTCTACTGTTGTAGTGACCCAGTCAAATAAAGAAATTGATCAGGTTCATTTGGCAGAATTTCCCAGCCATGAACCCTTGGTGTTGCTTGTCCTGAAGGTCATTATCTTCCAGGTAACCCACCAGCTTTTATTCAAGTACAACCTCCATGAGCTTACACATGATTGAGGTCAGTCTGACCGCTCTATAGATCTTGGGTCAACCCTAAGTCCATTTATGGAGTGACACCACATGCACTGTTCTCCAGTCCAGTGGTACAACCCCCTGATTCAAGCAAACTATTGAACAGGTCAGCCAGGGTGTCTGCAAGCTCCTCCACTAATTCCCTCAGCACTCTTGGATGTATGTCATCTGGGCCTGGTGATTTGTCTACCCTCAGGGCCAACAAACCTTTCCTCACCCTGTCCTCACTTACCTTTCCATCTGTGTCCCTCTCCCCCCTTCTCTCCCCCTGTGGAACTATCCATCCCTCTTTTTTGTGAAGACCAAACAGAAGTACTTGTTAAGCACCTCTGCCTTGTCCCTATTTTCTTACACTCACCCCTCCCTTCTGTTAAGCTGTACTATGCCATATTTTTTATCTCTTTTTTCACTAATATACTTAAAGGAGCATTTTTCTCCTTTTTAATCCCCTCCAGTAGCTGTGATTTTTTCGACGAAAGAAGTTTGATGCAGTTAGTCTACGAGCCCTAGGTATTGTACATGCCTTTCTATTGCCAGCGCATCTTTGGGTCATGTATGGAGGAAAATTATGACAATTTTATGACCTGGGAGACACTTAAAGGTGGGTCATCAAAACAGAGGAGGAATGCTCTGCCAGACAAGCTGGCGAATTAGAGGTACAGGTGGAACACCTCAAGGATGGCTAAAGGATCTGTCTTGAATGGAACCATCATCATCATAGCGACACTTAAACACTAAACTGTAAAGTCTTTGACTACTTTCCCTGCCTTCCTAGTTTTCCCTTTTATTTCTCCTTGTCCTTGTCCCTCTGGGTCCTCCACAACTTCCTGTAGGCCGTCCTCTTGTTCCTGATTGCCTGGGCTACCTCATGGCTAAACCAGCTAGGTGCTTTAGCCCTTGAGTTTTTTCCCTTTGGCCTAACACACTCCTATGTGACCACTGCTATTCTCTCCTTAATGATGGCCCACTTGTGATCTACCCCATCCATACACTAATGCCAGCCAGGTGACCCTTGCTCAACTCCCTCATCTTTGTGAAATCTGCCCTTCTGAAGTCCAGGACCTTGGTCTTTGTGGGTACCTTCTCCCACCCCATGTCTGATCTAAACCACTTGGTTTAGTGCGATGGTCACTCACACCCAAGGGCTTCTTAATCTGCATGTCCTGGACATGGTCTCCATCTGTCAGCACCAGATCAAGGACTGCTCTCTCCCTAATGGGTACTGTGACACCCTGGAATCCACTCTGCACCATATCCAGGAACACCTGACTCTTGGCACAGATCATGGTGGGAATCTTCCAATCCACCTTAGGCAAGTTAAAGTCCGCCACAACTACCACCTCCCCCTTCCCTGCAGCTGCCCTTATTGCAGACCCCATCTCTGTCCCTTTTCTCCTCCTGGTTAGGAGGTCTGTAAACCCCCTAGTCTTACCTTCTTTCCAATATTTTAGGAATTTAATTGGATTTAAAACACTTCAGAATTATTTAAGAATTTTTGCATAAGTGTATTGAAGTTTTGTGTATGAATTGTACTATGTTCCTTTATAGTTTTTATATTTCTTAAGATTATGTATTTTGTAATAGATTTACTGTATGTGATTGAGAATTTGTATGATTTTGTACATTGTATGGGACCTCATTGAAAATGAGCTCTGCTCAATCAAGTTTTTCCCTTATTCATACGAATTTCAATGAATAAAAATATTTTACTACTTTACTACATATTGGATTGCAACTGCACCCACACCACCAGTGCATTCCCTCTTCTGACTCTTCCCTTGTACATGTTATTCCTTATCTTTCATATACCGCTACTCCCACTTCCCTACTTCCCCATCCTTTCTATACAGCTTATACCCAGGGATCATCAGAAGTCCCAGTCATGGTATGGAGTAGCCAAAGTTTTAGTGACTGCTGCAATGTTCATGCTCCTCACTGCTAACAATGCCTGCAGGTCATCCATCTTATCACCAAGGCTTCATGCATTCAGGGACACCACCCTCCACCATAATCTGAGCCTTCCTCTCCCCTGTCTGATTGTCCTCCTTCTTGCTTTCCTTTGTCTGCTCCCTCCTCTTGCCCTTTGCTCACCCTTTTGTCCCTTAGTTTCCCTGATATAATTTCCTCCATATGCATCCATATCTTGTAACCAGTCTCCCTCCACCTATAAGCCCTACTCCCTCTGTTCTCAACCAGTTGCTGCCCCCTGAAAAAAATCTTACTCCTGTGGGAACAAAACCTTATTTATAAAAATATTTTATTATAATATTATTGTTTTGCATTATTTCATAATTACTATTTTATTGTCTTTTTAAATGCTTAATTATTAATTAAGGTAATTGGGGTGTACTACTTGACAACTGGTTTAGATTCCTGTCTACATATGTTCTCTAAGCAAGAAGGAAAATTGTAAAAAGAAGAAAAAAAAACTTCTTTCAAGTCCATCCTGCCTAAATGAAACTTAGGGGACATGGCATCTATAACTCTCCATTTAAAATTAACTCTTCTTTAAACTGGGCCTCTTTAAAGGGTGATATTAACAGACTGCTTCAATCTTTGCTTACATGAGGAAGAAACCAGTGATGCTAAATTGGAAATAAGGTACATCTCAGTGATGTATACTCTTGTACTGCCAGACACATGAAATACCTTGAAGGAAAAGAAAAAAAAAACTTCAGTTCAGTTTTATTATTGAAAGAAGCTTGCGTTTGTTACTGAAAAATACAATATGCTGCCGGCATGAAACTTACACAGTTGATAAAAAAACATTGCAACCTATTGACTAGCTAAGTTTGAAATTTGCAGCTTATGGAGAATGTGAGTTATTTGTGAAAGTATCCTGTATCAAAAGTATAAGGACTGGCACATTGATATTTAGGCTTAAAGGATGGCTGGCATTATGACAAGTTCAAAGATATCATTTGTGTGTGTGCAACATGGTGCTGGACAGAAATAAAGCATCTTAAAGAGTTTGTGGTAAATAGACTTGACAGGTTGATGAATGTGTTTCCTTTGAAGAACAAAGACCCATTTGCCTACAATGGTATTCCATGCTTTTAAGGACTTTCCTAAAGAGTTTTCTGGATGAAACCTACCTTATTCTAAAGCTGGGGACATGGAGAACAGAAGTATTAGTTTATTTTCTAAATATTTTGCTGAGAACTGAAGTTATAATCATTATTAACTTATCTTGGGAAATATTTGTCTAACAGACATAGGAGACACCTCAAAATGCCACTTTTAATGAGCTGAATCCAAACATGTTTGTATGAAGGCTGTGTCTTATTGCATTCAAAAGTTCATAGGGTCATATGTGGGTACAAGTTCGAGGGACATGCCCATAATTGAACTCGCCATCATTAGACTAATGATGGTAATGATATTTCTTTCCTCCCATAAACAAATCCAAATCATATTTAAAAGAATCAATACTATGATTCAAAACAACATGTGACTGAAGGGAATTCCACATGTTAGGCACTCTCTGAGTGACAAATTGTTTTCTACGTGTGGTTTTACAGGTCTCAGCATATAGTCTAAGGTTATGTGATCTAGTATTTATTGCTAAGGGATGTTTCATTAAACAATTTGTTTCAAGGAATAGTTGTCATTGTATGATTTATAGGCCCAACACAAATCCCCCCTAAGAAATCTGTTATGTTGTGAGTATAGTCCTACATTTTTGAGTCTGTTCCCATAGTCAAGGTGCACTACTCTGACCACTGATTTGGTCAACCTACGCTGTATTGATTTATAAGTTTTCAAGTCTCTAATTGTGACAGGTGAGCAAAAAGGTCACCATGCTCTATATGTGATCTCACTAACGATGTATACAGTGGTACTAGGACCTCAGATTCTCGACTTTTTATATTCTTCAGTATGCATCTTAGTATTCTGTGACATTTTTTTGCAGTGACATTTATATGATGATCAAATGTTAACTTGTTTGTGATAGCCACACCTAAGTCTTTTTCCGAGGTGGTTACTTCAAGTCGAATATTGTTTATGAAATAATTTGCTGATAGGTTATTCATTCCAAGATGCATTACTTTACATTTTGTAATGTTAAAGTTTAATTTATGATCTGTAACCCAAGAATAGAAGTTATTTAATTTATTCTGAAGTACATCAACAGATCTAACATCGTTTACGATGGCTCCAAGTTTACTGTCATCTGCATATTTTTGAAACCAAATACTGTTTGTTACTTGCATGTCTGAGATCATAATATTAAATAATATAGGTCCCAGTACCGACCCCTGTGGCACTCCACTGCTAACTAAATCCCACTCGGATTTACATCCTCTCAAGACCACCCTTTGTTTTCTGTTGTCTAACCATGAGTGTATCCATTGTATGATCAGCGGCTGAATTAATAGTTTTTAAGTTGCTCAAACAATAACTTATGTGAAACTGTATCGAAGGCCTTTTCATAGTCCAGATAGATAACATCCACCGGCAGACCTTCCTCTAAAGCTTTACTTACTGGCTCAAAGAAGTTTACTAAATTACTCATACAAGATCTTCCCTTGGTAAAACCATGTTGAGTAATATCAAGGGTTCCAGTATTTTGAAGATGTTGAAGGATTCTATGCTGAAGTAATCTTTCCATAATTTTACCAGTACAGGAGGTTAGGCTAATTGGTCTATAATTACTGACATTATTTTTAGCACATTTTTTATGAATTGGGGTAATGTTGACTCATTTTCAGTCTTCCAAAACTATTCCTTCTCTTAACGATGTATTAAATAGTAAAGTTAGAATGCCAACCAGTTCTGTGCTTAGTTGTTTAATAAAGATGAAGGGGAAGCCATCATAACCGGCAGAGCAAGTAGATTTAGTGTTATTTATAACTTTAATGATATGCTCATTCGTAAAAGCAATCATTGGTTCTTCTGTGGATAAGTTATTCATACTACCATACTCTTTATTTTTAAAGATACTAAGGAAATATTTATTAAATTAATTTGCCATCTCCTTATTATCCATTATTAACTCATTCTGTATAAGGGGTGGTCCTGCACCTGTCTTGGCTCCTTTAGGAGAGCCAATATAATTATAAAACTGCTTCTTGTTGTCTTTACAATCTGATGCCAATTTTAATTCCAAGCTCTTTTTTGCTTGCTTTATCATGTTTTTAGTCATTTTAGCTAGGTGCTTGAACTTAGACCAGGCTTCATTAGTAGGATGTTTCTTATAATGATTAAAGGCCTTTTCCTTTTTCCTGATGCTCTTTTTAATACTACTACACCACCAGATTGGTATTCTTTACTTTTTATTATTATATTTTATTCTATAGGGTACCCAAGTTCTTATACAATACTCTAGTTTTTGTTTAATGAGACTCCACATCTTACTCTTATTTAAGCCTACTAGGTCCTGTTGCCAATTCCACTGCTTTAGATATTGCTTAATTAATTTGTAGTTTGCTTTGTAGAAATTGGCCACTTTAGTTTTCCCTGTTATGTAACATTATTTGTATAAAATTCCCAGCTAATTACAGAGTGATCACCATCACCCAGGGGTTCCTTTATTTGTGGGATGGAGAAATGTTCAGTGTTTGTAATAATTAAGTCTAGAATGTTTTGCTTTCTTGTGGGTTCTTCTATTATTTGTTTGAGATCATTCTGCATAATAAACTGTACTAACTTGTGTTCATTTCTATTATGGGCACTTAGTGTAGGCCAAACTATCCCTGGGAGATTGAAATCTCCAAACAAGATGAAATCAGAGTTAATAGTGATGTCATCTAGAGTTGATAAGAAATTTTAGACTTAAAGTTAAACAAGGTACCATGGGGCAGTCCTAAGAGAGAGAGAGAGAGAGTGAAGAGCCACCCCTTTTGTCATTTGCATGATCCAATTTGTGTTGGTAAATCTTGCATAAATGCATCTTAATGAGGTGGACTTAAAACTGAGCTCTGAAGGAAATGCCTCAGAAGCTACCAAATCCTTGTGCAGTAAATACTTCTGTTCATGCAATGGACATTTTGGCTGTTAAGTAATGTTTTGAAATTCCCTCCAAAACCAGAACAAAAGGACAGAGACTGCCTATTGATGTCAACAAGCAGGGAAGCAAGTTTGCATTGCTGTATTGACAATAGATGGGTTCAAAGCCCAGGGTTTGAGTGGAGGCAAGAGTGAAAACAGGACTGGCCCAGTGGCACTGAGGGTTCAGGTGCTGGACACCACACCTTGTGCCACGCTGGTGACCCAGGTTTGGGAATGGACTCAGGCCGCCGGGGGTCAGCTGAGGAGGGAGGGAGAGGATTAAGCATCCGGAGGACAGCTCTCCTCTCCCAGCGTGGGTTGCAGGCTTTGCTTATCTCCTTGCTGATCCCCGATGGAGACTGGGGGTTCTACAAGAGCCGGTACCATCAAGGGGGTTGGGCACAGCGGATGTCAGCAGCTTGGCTGCACGGGCATCACTGCATGTCTGCACTCCAGGGGTAACCTAACAAAGAAAAATCCCTGGAGATCTTGTAGAGATGAAGGAGACCCAGGGGACCAGCCCAGATCCCGCTGTCAGGCCTAGCATCCTTGGCTCTCTTGGGCTGACCTGATCTCAAGGCTGCCCCTCTAATTTCAGAAAGTCTGCCAAGAGAGGGTGGGCCCTCTCCCGGGGGGGTGATCCGGGAGGCTGGATGGACCGTGGGGTCATGAGAGAGAGAGAGAGGCTGATGGAGGGGGGCTTCAGGCTGGGAGTACAGGCAATGTTGGGTGGGCTGTCTGGAAGGATGTCCTGGATCTCTGGAGCATAAATAGAGTTAAAAATAAAAAACAGGAACAGCAGTGCAGTCCAGCCACTAAAATAACTTTGCCATCCAGGAAAAGAGGATTCTCACCAACATCCTGAAATTAAGGAAGAAAATCCAAACTTTACAGCTAACCAGATTGAGTATTATTTTAATTAATCTTTATAATATTCTAATTAGGTTTAGCTGGGAGGTTGCATGGAAAAAACATTTCTTAAATACTAATGTGGGTAGATAGAAAAGCTTGAATCTAAACAGTGATGTAAACAATTTTGCATGAGAAAATGTATTTGAATAAGTTACAAAGAGAAGTTCTGAAACACTAATAAGACAAAGCTATTTGAAATCTTTATACAATAACAATTTTACTGTTTACAAAAGTTACCAAAACTGCAAGCTGTGTGCTTTTGTTTTGTTTAATTTCTGAAACTTTTCTTGTTTTGTATTTATGCTGCTTTTACTATGTTTACAATGTTTTATTATATTTGCAAAAGTTATTAGTAATTAGTTGTATTGTACAGGGAGAAATAAAATCTATTTTTTATATACCAAATGAGGGTGTGGCAGAAATTATTCAGGCTTATCTAGAACTGCATGCAAAAGGTTGTAAAGTAAGATCTGAGCCAGTCTTTCATTGTTTCTCTAGTTTTATGCATATTTCGTAACATGAAGCTGAAGGCTTAGCTAAGTGCCCATAATAAAAAATCGGTATTCCAGCCTATTGTTCTAATACTCCTAAGTCAGACAGCTTGGGGGGGGGGTTGATGGCCTTCTTCTCCTGGAGGCTCTGGGCCCAAAGGTCCATTTTGCCTCCCCCTTACCAGTTTAAATTAAGGCCCCTGGTTATATGTTTCCCTGGTCTATCTCTAAGGACTCTGGAACCCCCTCTGCTGAGGTGCAGCCTGTCTGGTGCATATAGGGTTTTGTCTCCATGAATCCCCTACCAACCTCCAGTGCAGCCATGACCCTCCTATTTACACCATTCTAGCAACCAGTCACTGAAAGCTATCCTCCTCTTCCTAGCTATGCTGGCTGTAGGTACTGGTAGCACCTCAGAGGTGGCCTGGCCACCCCCTACAGATTCTTCCAACCACCCTAAACCTCTCTTGCACTATCTCCACCTCTTCTCCAGCTAGGTCATTTGTTCCTAGAAGGATAACCACACGAGTTTCCCCCAACCCCCTGCACAAGCAAAGCAACCACTGGGCCCATCCACACTGCTGTCATCCCTGTCATGTGTAACCCCCTTGTTACACGGGGTTACTAGAATCCCAGTAAGACCTAGTGGTAGGCAGGGAAGGCAGCTTGTGAAACTCCAGTTAAATGGGTTTCACACTGTCTCACTCTGTTCTCAGTCTCAGCTGAGACTGAGGGATGACATCACCAATAGAACTATCGCAGCTGCATGAGCCACATTGGAATCTGCAGCAAAGAGAGTCAGTTAGAATGTTGGGAGTTTTGAAGCCAGTGTCTTTAGTCAGTCTTCAGTAAGTGGAGTGTGCAGTTGGGAGCTTGCTGGTAAAGCAGCTCAGTGAAGGCTCTAGGAGCCTCAGCCCTGACAGAGGGCTACTTTTAAGTAATAGGGTGTGTGTCTCCACCTTAAAGAGAGACACAGAAGATAACTGAAGTGGTGGAGACCACTGTTTTCAGGTCTCAGTGCCCCCTCCCTCGGGGGGGAAGAAAAGGATTCCCTGCAGATTCCTGGGGCAACCCCTTAGTTCTGCTTGTGAAGGAAAAGCTGCCTATGTGTTCCAGTGTTTATTTGGGAGAAAAGAAGATTTGTGAGTCACCTGTCGGGCACCTGCAATTTGAGGGTGAGTGTCTGCTCTGGCTAAAAGGGCCTATGTTTTACACCCTGGGACTTGTGTGACAATGTGGGGATTGAACTACTAAATATTGGGAAGCTTACAGTAATGGGCTAAGCAAAGTAAAAGTAGGTTCAAGTCCAGAGCTTGTTGGGATGCAAATAATATGAGAGAGGAGATGTGACAGACGTCTACCCTTAATCTACGTTTGAAAGTTCAGTAAAGGAATTGTTCAGTTTCCAGAGAAATGGCCGGGTATGGGCTGTGGGAGCTGGAGGTGGGTGGCCCCCCATCTTTAGTGACCAGGTCCACCTCTACGGATTTCTTCTGTGGATTTCTACTTTGCCTCAGACACTTGGCCAGTGATGGGGGAAGTACCCAGATGTGGGATTGTAAGAAAAATTCTCTCCAGGAGTCGAAGACTCTAGTGTGGTTTGGGGAGCCACAACAGGATAATTGGTTCATTCCTCCAATGGACCGTGAATGGGATAATTGGTTCATTCTTCCAATGGACCATGGATCAAGTGGCCGGCGGGGGAGCCAGGCCAGTGGGGAAAACCCAAGTGTGTACAAGTCGGGCTGTGTACCCAAAACTGCGTGCAAGTCTGGACTGTGTGCCTGGTGGGTTTAGAGCCTGAGGGCTGGAAATAGTGATAAAGTGTTCTGTTGTCTCTAATCTGCATTACCAGGAAATGTAGCCCCATGGGGGTCCGTCTATGCTTTGTTTGTTCAGCTTGGATGTGAATAAAAGCCACACTGAAGAATCCCATTCCTGGTTCTGGACATTACAGTTATTGCTTCCTGTGTTTGGATTTACTTGGGTGCCCCTGTGCAGAGTAGCCAAACCTAGGTCCCCTGTGCCGAGTAACCTCATCCTCCCCGAACCCAGTCCCCACCAGGTACTGCTTTCAGCTTCAACAGCATGCCACCGGTCGTTTTGCTAAAAAGGCAGGGGTGAGGGGTTACAAAAATGGAGGCACCACTTTGGATTTTGTTCTGGGAGGAAGGTGCTCGGGCAGGGGGGCTATCTGGCAGTGGGTAGCCCAACAAAAAGCTGAAGCAAGTGACTAGTGTGTGTTGCTGTGTGCTGTGGATCTTGTGCTGCTGTTAAAATTTGCCAACTGTTTACCAAGGAGCAGTAAAGCCAAAGAGTGTGCCCTTGTCCTGCATCAAAATAGTTTACAGCGTTTTGCCTGCTTTAAAAATGAACTGTGATAAAGAAAAGTGTGGAAGACTAGGGGTAGCAACAGGAAAATTGTGCCCTGGACATTTGAAATGCTTTTAAAATAAACTGTTGTAAAGAAAAGTGTGGAAGACTAGGGGTAGCAACAGGAAAATTGTGCCCTGGACGTTGGAAATGCTTTTTGAATTGACTGAGAGACTGCAGTGTAAATGGCTATGTTAAATAGCTGAAATGGGCTCCCGCCGTGGAGTCAGTTGGTAAAGAAAAAAGTTGCATTCTGCAGTTTAAATTTGCCTGCTCGACGATCGTTGTGAGGAGAAGAGCCCTCGCGAGGAAGAAGAGGCTTATTTGCATGGTGTCATATGATTGGTCAGGCTGCGATCAGTCCCGCCTCTCAGCCAGCTCTACAGAGACCACCCCAGCATTCGAGAGGGAGTGTGAGTGGAGTGCGTGTACTGGCAGTGGAGGAGCGTTGCAGTGTTAAAATCACTGTAAACCTGCTAAAAATAGACTATCTTGTTTAAAATCGGGCTCAACCCACTAATCGATCGTTGAAATTGCAAGTTTGGTGGTTGAGAAGATGATCGAGGACTGCCCACCCATTTCTGTTCTGAGGCCTCCAAGAACTGGCTGCAGACGCTTTTTTCCCCATCGCAGCAAACTGCTACTGATAACAGTAAGTAACAACATAAAACTGCTCAAACAGTGATTTTCTGCCCTATGCCATGTAAATATGCGTGCAGCAGTGTGAAGTAAGCTTTGCAAGTAACGACTGTGTAAAGTCCTGCCAGCAAGTGCAAGTCTGTGAAGCCATTGACTGTGTGCATAGTAATGAATTCAGCCTCAGTTTAAAGTTTGAAGTCAGAGGGAGACTGGGTTGTAGCCAATGTGCAGCACTAGTAATACAGGCAATCCTGTGCTAAAAACCTGAAGCTTTAAGGGACTGGTAATAAAAGAAATGTTTCCAGTATGTAAAAAGTCCATGGAAAATCCTGTAAATGTGTTTAAAGCAAGAACAGAGCAAGTTGTGTAGTTTGAGCAAAAATTATCAGTAGTTTGTGTAAATCAGGTGCGCAGTGGCTTGACCCAGATTCTAAATGTTGATGCACAGGAGTGCTGCCGTCGCCATTACAGGGTGGGGTAGTAAAGTAAACACAGCAGCAGCAGAGGAGCCATTTTACAACTAAAGAGATGTGTTCGATAAAGTGGGACTTTCAGTTACAGTGAACTTTTGTTTGTTTTCTGCAGTTATGACCTCAGGACCAGCTCGTTACCCGGATCATGCCCAGGTTGCAGTAACAGCAGCAGTGAATAGACTGAGGAATATTGAAAAGTTGTGCTATAGAGGGCAACTACCTCCTCATGTGGTGGTTCCTGGTTATCCAGTGCATGTATGTCAAATATGCTTGAGAGCTGGAAGGGACGTCTTCATGATTCCTCACTGTGCTGGATGCCTAGAAAAATATGGCTTGTATAAAGCGCCTCAAATTCGTTTAGCTCCCACATGGACAAAGGTTCAGGAATCTGCAGTTGGCAGCACACAGTACCAGGTGGAGCCTGTGGAGGAAGGCCCCTTGGGGGAGTGTGGCACAAAACTAGAGGGTGCAGAGTTAGAGACAGAACCCGAAGTTAAAGTTTCGGATGCTGGATCCCAGAAAGAAAGTTCGGATAAAGCATCAATAGACCCCGGGGGAGGGGGCCTAGCCCAAGTCTTAGACGAAGATGAGATGCGGGAAGCCTTTGAGTGGGAGGTGTGACCTCCGCGCCTAGTGATGAGTGGATAGTCTCAGGACTGAGAGACGACTGCTCACTCCTGGGCTCAGATCCTCAGTGAAGAGGAAGATGAGGGGAACCTATGTGGCCTTGTGAAAAGGAGCGGGCACACAGCCTCAAGATCTTGCCTCGGAGGAATTCATGGAAGAGTGGTGATGCCACTGCCCTGGTTTCCAAGAGGAAGAAGTCAGGGATCCGTTTCTAATTTCTTTAAGGATGCATAGCTGGCAGAACCAGGACTGGCCACCCCCAAGCCAGGCCAGCGGTCTCAGATTGACCAAAGCAAGTAAAGAGGAGAGACTGGATCGTAGGAAGGCAAATGAGATCGATGGTATGACCTTCCCTACCTTTCCTCGGAAAGTCTGAGAGGAGATTGAGAACAGCAGGAAATCCTGGATCTGGGATGAAGCAATGAAAAGTGTGCATCCTGGGGCCAACAAGCATGTAAAGAACAGACTGTTTCACGAGAAGTATACCCAGTGTAAGAGAGGCAGGACACTGTTTATAGACAGAGTAAGAATAGTGGATGGAGAGGGACGTGAAATCTCCCACTGTGAGAATTATGTGCACCCAGACGGGGTAATAATTCAAGCTCCTGACCCCCGGTACTATTGGCCTCCATGCAAGGACCTCCCAGCAAATGTGCCTGTGCCTACAAAATGGAAGGCTGAGCAGTGATAGTCAGTACTGCCACACCAGACTGTGAAGTGCCTTTATTGATCCGCCAATATGGACATCCAGGACTCAGGTGCCCCACATTCATCAGTCTACAGTATACTGGCCTCTCCATAAACCATCGACTGGCCCACCAGATGACTTCAGATCCAGAGAGGACACCAGCCCAGCTGTATCCTGTTCATCGCCTAGTAATCGGATGACATCGGACCAGCTGTTTTCTTTTTGTTCCTGTTCTAGGGATCCATCTCCAGAGATGACATCAGCCCAGCTGTTCCCAGATGTGCCCTCCTGTGGTTCCTGGAAGATGTCCACCCAGCTGTATCGGAAGAAATGCTGCCAGGGAGAGTCTTCATCAAAGGTGCAGGTCGGTCCCAAAATTTCCATTCTACAAGTGGCTGGTAAGTCCGAACTTTTCTATCTTTATGACATTGCAGTACACACCCTACACTAGCAGACTTCAAAATGTGTGAACTGTCCACAAAGACTCTCCCCTTTGGGACTTTGGCCTGTTAGAACTGTGCTTCACCGGGCTCCGGCCCAAGAGAGAGACTCTTTATTGGACTAGCCTTCGGGCATTGTGGTCACTAGTTGGGACTTTTAGGGCACTCCATTCCCCCAAATGTGTATTGTAAATAATGTCGTTGTTTTCTAATGTAAATACTGTTTTTCTACCTTTTTCGAAAAAAAAAATATTTTTGGGATTCTGCAGTGTTTTGATGGTAGGGGTTTTAGGTAGACTGTGTATGCAGATTAGGAGCGTGTGTTGTCTTTCTTTTTCTTACAGGTGTTCCTGGGAAGACAGAAGAGAAGACAAGAAGAGGAGGAGGGACTCATCGTAGTTCCTCATTAGTACTTTAGTGTGTAGAAATTTAAAGTACCGTGGTGTTATTTTGTTATTACTGTATTAACCCTTTCCTTTCACAGGTGTGGTTGTGGGGGTAGGGAGGAGACAGTAACATGGTATAAAATGTGGTATTTTAATGGTGTGTGGTTGCAGGTTGCCCAGGGTCGGGGAGGTCCCTGGGTTGTTTTTGTTTTGGCGGTATTAGGTTAAAGGCAGATAGGTTTTCCCTAGAGGGTTAGGGGGGATAGACAGGCTGTGGCCCTGACCTGCAGTAGGGACCGCAGTGCTGATCTATCAGGGCTATGCTCTGGATGGTTCTACCAGAGCCACTAGGTGTCCATAGTAAGTGGATAGTGTAAAGGCTGATATGTCAGCTCAAGGCCTCTAGGCCCTTAGTGTTGCCTGCCTGTGCTTGCACATGGTAGGAGGGGGCCTGATCACCCCCCTCCGCAGGTAGCACATAGGGTGGGATAGCCTAAGGCCGGGTAAATAATGACTGCAGACAGTCATTTTCCTGGTCAAAGGCGAGTGTAACCCCCTTGTTACCCAGGGTTACTAGAATCCCAGTAAGACCTAGTGGTAGGCAGGGAAGGCAGCTTGTGAAACTCCAGTTAAATGGGTTTCACACTGTCTCACTCTGTTCTCAGTCACAGCTGAGACTGAGGGATGACATCACCAATAGAACTATCGCAGCTGCATGAGCCACATTGGAATCTTCAGCAAAGGGATTTAGTTAGAACGTTGGGAGTTTTGAAGCCAGTGTCTTCAGTCAGTCTTCAGTGAGTGGAGTGTGCAGTTGGGAGCTTGCTAGTAAAGCAGCTCAGTGAAGGCTCTAGGAGCCTCAGCCCTGACAGAGGGCTGCTTTTAAGTAATAGGGTGTGTGTCTCCACCTTAAAGAGAGACACAGAAGATAACTGAAGTGGTGGAGACCACTGTTTTCGGGTCTCAGTGCCCCCTTCCTCGGGGGGGCAAGAAAGGATTCCCTGCAGATTCCTGGGGCAACCCCCTAGTTCTGCTTATGAAGGAAAAGCTGCCTATGTGTTCCAGTGTTTATTTGGGAGAAAAGAAGATTTGTGAGTCGCCTGTCGGGCACCTGCAATTTGAGGGTGAGTGTCTGCTCTGGCTAAAAGGGCCTATGTTTTTCACCCTGGGACTTGTGTGACAATGTGGGGATTGAACTACTAAATATTGGGAAGCTTAGAGTAATGGGCTAAGCAAAGTAAAAGTAGGTTCAAGTCCAGAGCTTGTTGGGATGCAAATAATATGAAGAGGAGATGTGACAGACGTCTACCCTTAATCTACGTTTGAAAGTTCAGTAAAGGAATTGTTCAGTTTCCAGAGAAATGGCCGGGTATGGGCTGTGGGAGCTGGAGGTGGGTGGCCCCCCATCTTTAGTGACCAGGTCCACCTCTACGGATTTCTTCTGTGGATTTCTACTTTGCCTCAGACACTTGGCCAGTGATGGGGGAAGTACCCAGATGTGGGATTGTAAGGAAAATTCTCTCCAGGAGTCGAAGACTCTAGTGTGGTTTGGGAGCCACAACAGGATAGTGGTTCATTCCTCCAATGGACCGTGAATGGGATAATTGGTTCATTCTTCCAATGGACCATGGATCAAGTGTATTGAGGAGCCAGGCCAGTAGGAAAACCAAGTGTGTGCAAGTCGGGCTGTGTACCCAAAGCTGCGTGCAAGTCTGGGCTGTGTGCCTGGTGGGTTTAGAGCCTGAGGGCTGGAAATAGTGATAAAGTGTTCTGTTGTCTCTAATCTGCATTACCAGGAAATGTAGCCCCATGGGGGTCCGTCTATGCTTTGTTTGTTCAGCTTGGATGTGAATAAAAGCCACACTGAAGAATCCCATTCCTGGTTCTGGACATTACAGTTATTGCTTCCTGTGTTTGGATTTACTTGGGTGCCCCTGTGCAGAGTAGCCAAACCTAGGTCCCCTATGCCGAGTAACCTCATCCTCCCCGAACCCAGTCCCCACCAGGTACTGCTTTCAGCTTCAACAGCATGCCACCGGTCGTTTTGCTAAAAAGGCAGGGGTGAGGGGTTACAAAAATGGAGGCACCACTTTGGATTTTGTTCTGGGAGGAAGGTGCTCGGGCAGGGGGGCTATCTGGCAGTGGGTAGCCCAACAAAAAGCTGAAGCAAGTGACTAGTGTGTGTTGCTGTGTGCTGTGGATCTTGTGCTGCTGTTAAAATTTGCCAACTGTTTACCAAGGAGCAGTAAAGCCAAAGAGTGTGCCCTTGTCCTGCATCAAAATAGTTTACAGCATTTTGCCTGCTTTAAAAATGAACTGTGGTAAAGAAAAGTGTGGAAGACTAGGGGTAGCAACAGGAAAATTGTGCCCTGGACATTTGAAATGCTTTTAAAATAAACTGTTGTAAAGAAAGTGTGGAAGACTAGGGGTAGCAACAGGAAAATTGTGCCCTGGACGTTGGAAATGCTTTTTGAATTGACTGAGAGACTGCAGTGTAAATGGCTAGTTAAATAGCTGAAATGGGCTCCCCTAGGTGGAGTCAGTTGGTAAAGAAAAAAGTTGCATTCTGCAGTTTAAATTTGCCTGCTCGACGATCGTTGTGAGGAGAAGAGCCCTCGCGAGGAAGAAGAGGCTTATTTGCATGGTGTCATATGATTGGTCAGGCTGCGATCAGTCCCGCCTCTCAGCCAGCTCTACAGAGACCACCCCAGCATTCGAGAGGGAGTGTGAGTGGAGTGCGTGTACTGGCAGTGGAGGAGCGTTGCGGAGTGTTAAAATCACTGTAAACCTGCTAAAAATAGACTATCTTGTTTAAAATCGGGCTCAACCCACTAATCGATCGTTGAAATTGCAAGTTTGGTGGTTGAGAAGATGATCGGCAGGACTGCCCACCCATTTCTGTTCTGAGGCCTCCAAGAACTGGCTGCAGGCCGTTTTTCCCCATCGCAGCAAACTGCTACTGATAACAGTAAGTAACAACATAAAAACTGCTCAAACAGTGATTTTCTGCCCTATGCCATGTAAATGTGCGTGCAGCAGTGTAGTCGCTTTGCAAGTAACGACTGTGTAAAGTCCTGCCAGCAAGTGCAAGTCTGTGAAGCCATTGACTGTGTGCATAGTAATGAATTCAGCCTCAGTTTAAAGTTTGAAGCCAGAGAGAGACTGTGGGTTGTAGCCAATGTGCAGCACTAGTAATACAGGCAATCCTGTGCTAAAAACCTGAAGCTTTAAGGGACTGGTAATAAAAGAAATGTTTCCAGCATGTAAAAAGTCCATGGAAAATCCTGTAAATGTGTTTAAAGCAAGAACAGAGCAAGTTGTGTAGTTTGAGCAAAAATTATCAGTAGTTGTGTAAATCAGGTGCGCAGTGGCTTGACCCAGATTCTAAATGTTGATGCACAGGAGTGCTGCCGTCGCCATTACAGGGTGGGGTAGTAAAGTAAACACAGCAGCAGCAGAGGAGCCATTTTACAACTAAAGAGATGTGTTCGATAAAGTGGGACTTTCAGTTACAGTGAACTTTTGTTTGTTTTCTGCAGTTATGACCTCAGGACCAGCTCGTTACCCGGATCATGCCCAGGTTGCAGTAACAGCAGCAGTGAATAGACTGAGGAATATTGAAAAGTTGTGCTATAGAGGGCAACTACCTCCTCATGTGGTGGTTCCTGGTTATCCAGTGCATGTATGTCAAATATGCTTGAGAGCTGGAAGGGACGTCTTCATGATTCCTCACTGTGCTGGATGCCTAGAAAAATATGGCTTGTATAAAGCGCCTCAAATTCGTTTAGCTCCCACATGGACAAAGGTTCAGGAATCTGCAGTTGGCAGCACACAGTACCAGGTGGAGCCTGTGGAGGAAGGCCCCTTGGGGGAGTGTGGCACAAAACTAGAGGGTGCAGAGTTAGAGACAGAACCCGAAGTTAAAGTTTCGGATGCTGGATCCCAGAAAGAAAGTTCGGATAAAGCATCAATAGACCCCGGGGGCCTAGCCCAAGTCTTAGACGAAGATGAGATGCGGGAAGCCTTTGAGTGGGAGGTGTCGACCTCCGCGCCTAGTGATGAGTGGATAGTCTCAGGACTGAGAACGACTGCTCACTCCTGGGCTCAGATCCTCAGTGAAGAGGAAGATGAGGGGGAACCTATGTGGCCTTGTGAAAAAGGAACGGGCACACAGCCTCAAGATCTTGCCTCGGAGGAATTCATGGAAGAGAGTGGTGATGCCACTGCCCTGGTTTCACAAGAGGAAGAAGTCAGGGATCCGTTTCTAATTTCTTTAAGGATGCATAGCTGGCAGAACCAGGACTGGCCACCCCCAAGCCAGGCCAGCGGTCTCAGATTGACCAAAGCAAGTAAAGAGGAGAGACTGGTTCGTAGGAAGGCAAATGAGATCGATGGTATGACCTTCCCTACCTTTCCTCGGAAAGTCTGAGAGGAGATTGAGAACAGCAGGAAATCCTGGATCTGGGATGAAGCAATGAAAAGTGTGCATCCTGGGGCCAACAAGCATGTAAGAACAGACTGTTTCACAGAAGTATACCCAGTGTAAGAGAGGCAGGACACTGTTTATAGACAGAGTAAGAATAGTGGATGGAGAGGGACGTGAAATCTCCCACTGTGAGAATTATGTGCACCCAGACGGGGTAATAATTCAAGCTCCTGACCCCCGGTACTATTGGCCTCCGTGCAAGGACCTCCCAGCAAATGTGCCTGTGCCTACAAAATGGAAGGCTGAGCAGTGATAGTCAGTACTGCCACACCAGACTGTGAAGTGCCTTTATTGATCCGCCAATATGGACATCCAGGACTCAGGTGCCCCACATTCATCAGTCTACAGTATACTGGCCTCTCCATAAACCATCGACTGGCCCACCAGATGACTTCAGATCCAGAGAGGACACCAGCCCAGCTGTATTCTGTTCATCGCCTAGTAATCGGATGACATCGGACCAGCTGTTTTCTTTTTGTTCCTGTTCTAGGAATCCATCTCCAGAGATGACATCAGCCCAGCTGTTCCCAGATGTGCCCTCCTGTGGTTCCTGGAAGATGTCCACCCAGCTGTATCGGAAGAAATGCTGCCAGGGAGAGTCTTCATCAAAGGTGCAGGTCGGTCCCAAAATTTCCATTCTACAAGTGGCTGGTAAGTCCGAACTTTTCTATCTTTATGACATTGCAGTACACACCCTACACTAGCAGACTTCAAAATGTGTGAACTGTCCACAAAGACTCTCCCCTTTGGGACTTTGGCCTGTTAGAACTGTGCTTCACCGGCCCGGCCGAGAGAGACTCTTTATTGGACTAGCCTCGGCATTGTGGTCACTAGTTGGGACTTTTAGGGCACTCCATTCCCCCAAATGTGGATTGTAAATAATGTCGTTGTTTTCTAATGTAAATACTGTTTTTCTACCTTTTTCGAAAAAAAAAATATTTTTGGGATTCTGCAGTGTTTTGATGGTAGGGGTTTTAGGTAGACTATGTATGCAGATTAGGAGCGTGTGTTGTCTTTCTTTTTCTTACAGGTGTTCCTGGGAAGACAGAAGAGAAGACAAGAAGAGGAGGAGGGACTCATCGGAGTTCCTCATTAGTACTTTAGTGTGTAGAAATTTAAAGTACCGTGGTGTTATTTTTGTTATTACTGTATTAACCCTTTCCTTTCACAGGTGTGGTTGTGGGGGTAGGGAGGAGACAGTAACATGGTATAAAATGTGGTATTTTAATGGTGTGTGGTTGCAGGTTGCCCAAGGTCGGGGAGGTCCCTGGGTTGTTTTTGTTTTGGCGGTATTAGGTTAAAGGCAGATAGGTTTTCCCTAGAGGGTTAGGGGGGATAGACAGGCTGTGGCCCTGACCTGCAGTAGGGACCGCAGTGCTGATCTATCAGGGCTATGCTCTGGATGGTTCTACCAGAGCTACTAGGTGTCCATAGTAAGTGGATAGTGTAAAGGCTGATATGTCAGCTCAAGGCCTCTAGGCCCTTAGTGTTGCCTGCCTGTGCTTGCACATGGTGGAGGGCCTGATCACCCCCTCTATGAGTAGCACATAGGGTGGGATAGTCTAAGGCAGGTAAATAATGACTGCAGACAGTCATTTTCCTGGTCAAAAGTATGTAACCCCTTGTTACCCAGGGTTACTAGAATCCCAGTAAGACCTAGTGGTAGGCAGGGAAGGCAGCTTGTGAAACTCCAGTTAAATGGGTTTCACACTGTCTCACTCTGTTCTCAGTCTCAGCTGAGACTGAGGGATGACATCACCAATAGAACTATCGCAGCTGCATGAGCCACATTGGAATCTTCAGCAAAGGGATTTAGTTAGAACGTTGGGAGTTTTGAAGCCAGTGTCTTCAGTCAGTCTTCAGTGAGTGGAGTGTGCAGTTGGGAGCTTGCTAGTAAAGCAGCTCAGTGAAGGCTCTAGGAGCCTCAGCCCTGACAGAGGGCTGCTTTTAAGTAATAGGGTGTGTCTCCACCTTAAAGAGAGACACAGAAGATAACTGAAGTGGTGGAGACCGCTGTTTTCGGGTCTCAGTGCCCCCTCCCTCGGGGGGGCAGAAAAGGATTCCCTGCAGATTCCTGGGGCAACCCCCTAGTTCTGCTTATGAAGGAAAAGCTGCCTATGTGTTCCAGTGTTTATTTGGGAGAAAAGAAGATTTGTGAGTCGCCTGTCGGGCACCTGCAACATGAGGGTGAGTGTCTGCTCTGGCTAAAAAGGCCTATGTTTTTCACCCTGGGACTTGTGTGACAATGTGGGGATTGAACTACTAAATATTGGGAAGCCTAGAGTAATGGGCTAAGCAAAGTAAAAGTAGGTTCAAGTCCAGAGCACGTTGGGATGCAAATAATATGTAGAGGAGATGTGACAGACGTCTACCCTTAATCTACATTTGAAAGTTCAGTAAAGGAATTGTTCAGTTTCCAGAGAAATGGCCGGGTATGGGCTGTGGGAGCTGGAGGTGGGTGGCCCCCCATCTTTAGTGACCAGGTCCACCTCTATGGATTTCTTCTGTGGATTTCTACTTTGCCTCAGGCACTTGGCCAGTGATGGGGGAAGTACCCAGATGTGGGATTGTAAGGAAAATTCTCTCTAGGAGTCAAAGACTCTAGTGTGGTTTGGGGAGCCACAACAGGATAATTGGTTCATTCCTCCAATGGACCGCGAATGGGATAATTGGTTCATTCTTCCAATGGACTGCAGATCAAGTGGCCGACGGGGGAGCCGGGCCAGTGGGGAAAACCCAAGAGTGTACAAGTCGGGCTGTGTACCCAAAGCTGCATGCAGCCCGGGCTGTGTGCCTGGTGGGTTTAGAGCCTGAGGGCTGGAAATAGTGATAAAGTGTTCTGTTGTCTCTAATCTGCATTACCAGGAAATGTAGCCCCACGAGGGTCCGTCTATGCTTCGTTTGTTCAGCTTGGATGTGAATAAAAGCCACACTGAAGAATCCCATTCCTGGTTCTGGACATTACAATTATTGCTTCCTGTGTTTGGATTTACTTGGGTGCCCCTGTGCAGAGTAGCCAAACCTAGGTCCCCTGTGCCGAGTAACCTCATCCTCCCTGAACCCAGTCCCCACCAGGTACTGCTGTCAGCTTCAACAGCATGTCACCGGTTGTTTTGCTAAAAAGGCAGGGGTGAGGGGTTACACATGCACAACACCTTCTTACCCATGTGTACATCCCCCTCCCCCCCAGCATATTTCCTTTACTATCAAGTCCCACAAGGTTACAATTCTTTTTCCCCATCATCCTTCCTTTCCTTCCCCCCATGACATTACTCATCGCTCAGAATCCTGCCCTGCATGTCTGAACCCCTCAGCCTTACTCTTCAGTCCCTCCCCTCTTCTCCGCCCCCAGTCTGATCATCCCCTTCGCTCTCCACAGCCACCCCTCTTACTTTCCCTCCCTCTGCTCTGTCTTGTCCTCTTGTATCCACAATTCTCTATTCTATCTGCATCAATCCTCCCCATATTTCATTTCACTCTGCCCACACCTGTTCCCCCCAAGTTGATTGTCCCCTTCCTTCACTACTGCTGTGCACACTTAGTTCCACCCCCCTCCACATGGCTAACTCCCCCAGTCCCCTTGACCAGAACTGGACCCTCTTCCTACCTCTGTCATCCCCTCTCCTTATCCCAAGTCAGTGGGAGGAATCTATTTCACACTGGCATCTCTCCAGGTGCTCCCACTCCAGCCCCCACCGTCCCCAACACCATACCTCCCACCACTCTCCACCCCCCCTTGGGTCTCCTCCCACTCTGAGAAAGGAGGGTCCAAGGAATCTGGGGCTGCCCCTTCTCAACCCTCCCCTGCCTGCCTCTCTGGGTTGTCCCCCACCCTCCTCCCTTCCCCTTCCCCCTCTTCCCTCCCTCACATGTCTAACTAACTCCCATTTAGCTGCATCACTTCTGCCAACAGGTGATTTAAATTCCTGCACACTGGAGAACCTCATACCTGCCACATCATACCCCACACCCCCTGCAGCACACCACTCTACTCTTGTCCTCTTGCTGTCTGTATATGCTCCCTTCCCACCACATGCTACTACTATTACAGTCCTGTTCTTGTTGTTATACTGATATGGTCTTCTGTTTCTCTGATTCCTTTGTCGGCTTCCCTTACATAAGTTTTAATGCAATATCTCTGTTCCCCTAATCTGTCATCCTACTCTAGATAGGGAGTACTGTATTCTCCTCTACTACCTCTGTAGGCCTATTCCAAATAGGGTGTATATTACTCCTGGTGTGTACTTACCATGTAGATCTACCCCACATAGGGAGTACCACCCACTCCTTTATCCTTAACTTCTAAAACTCCTTCTTAGTAGTACCCTTTCCCATCCCCTTCTTACCTTGGCTGCCTTCCGCTGAGCAGTTTGGCCTGCAGACACCCTGCTGATGTCCCCTGAGACCACAATCCTGGTTCGTAGCACTCACACTTCTGGTTGCTCATGTTAGGGATCTCTTGGCCCTCTGGGTAATATATAGGGAATGCAGCTGTCCTATAGACTGACTGCTGCTTTGTGGACCTGGTTCACCTCCCATGATGCTGATTTATTGGGTTAATCTCCTTTCCTCTGTTAGTGTCCACCCGCCTCCCAGGACTCCAGACCCACTTTTAGGTATTACTTATTTTAAACAGTCATCCTGTTTTGCAAATGACCCCAGCGCCTAATGGAAACTCTCCCTCAGCTCTCTCACTGCTGGCATCCTCCCGCAGTCCCAGTCCTACAGTAACAAACACCACTCATAGGACTATCATTGACAGAGAGCCCTGAGTACACTGAACAAAGAAAAAAGGCCCCAAATTACTTAACTGAAATTCCTGCTCCCTCTGATTGCTCAGCGGCATCCTGGTGTGTGAGGGAATGGACTACAACAACAGCCATTATTTCAGAAGACTGCAGCTCCCCCATGCTTAAAACAGCCATGTGGTCCCAGTTCACCTCCAACGACGCCAGTTTGTTGGTTTAATCTCCCTCCCTCCTTCAGCCCTCCCATGCTTGTGTCCTCCTAGAACTCCAGCCCCACTGCAATGCAAGTAGGATTTTATGTATTTACTTTTTTAAACAGCGCTCCCCTTCCCCAGCACCTAAAAATGGAAACCCTCCCTTAGCCCTCCCATTGCTGTCATCCTCCTTCCTCCCACAGTTCCTACCCCACAGTAACAAACAATACTTACAGCAGCATTGTGTACAGAAAGTAGCAAGACAACTAAATAAGAAAAAAGCCCCCATATTACTTAACTTTGGTTCCTGCTCCTTTCAATCACTCAGCAGCATCTGATAAGGTTTATCTAACATCTTGGAGAAGTTGTTGTGTTCATGGGGGGGAAGGGAGCAGTATATCAGGACCAAAGTTTCCTTGAAGCCTGTTTCTTTCACCAGGTTTAAATAGCAATTATTGTTAACAGTGTCTTAGCTTCCTATGCATTCTCCCTAATTGAACCACTTCAGCCACTGAAGTGACTGGAATTGGCTTTTAAATTTCTCTGTTTTGGACTCCTGTTTCCTCCATTTCCTGTTATAAAAGAATACAGGGTATTGACATGCTGGTTTGACAACAATTCAGTCAACTGGCATCACAGCGATGGAATTTATGTTGAACGCACATTGCGGTCAACATAAATCCTGATGCACTCCTGGTCCGTTTTTCTAGTTTTTTTTTTCTGAGCTGGAGTTGATTCGGGAAGGAGGTGCAGGACCAAGAGACAGTGAGCTCCTGTCTCTAGCACACCAATACAGCGATCTTTTGATGAACTGTCGATTTTGTCGGCAGCGATGTGGGTTGCTGTATTGGTGTCGCTGTCGGGGGGGGTATACCTTGATGGTGTATAGTAACTGTGTTGGAAATGTGTATGAGGTATTGACCTTGTGCTGTTCATTTTATTGATCATTTATTAGTTTGTACTGTACTTGCAATACTGAAAATTAACAAAATATAAACCTTGCACTTTTAGTATTGAACTCTGATTGCTAGATTTCAGACCACCTTTCCAACCTTGCTACATCTTCCCTTAGATCCTCCTGAAGAGCTTGGAATCATCCATGAAAAGACATATATTGCCTTTGATGCTGTCCCCAATGTCATTGATGACCACCCTGAACAGAACTGGACCCAGTACTGACCACTGTAGGACCCCACTAGTAACTCTTCTCATCCTCGAGTGCCCCCTACCGCCACCACCTGCTGCGTTCTACCACCTAGCCAGTTTGCCACCCACCTGGTTAGTTTCTCCCATCCCCATATCTGCCAGTTTTTTTTTATCAACCTCATGTGAGGGACTGAGTCAAAGACCTTGATTAACTCACTGAGGCCTCATTAGTTCCTTGAGAGTTCCACCACTTGTGGCCTGTATACTTTTAACAGTGCAACCTGGAGCTTTCTGAACAAAATCAAGTCATAATCAGCATGCCACAAACAAATGTGAATAACTCATGAACCGTAAGTGCTACACACAAAGTACAAGTGGCAGAGTTGTTCAGCACAATCTTACCTTTCCAATGGTACTATGCAATTAATTTTAAGTAGTTCCTATTTGTTTCTATATTGGTTGAAATAGCAAAAGAGTTGTTTGTTTTTTTCAATAAAAAAGGCAATAGAAACAATTTTTTGTTGGAAAATATTTAACATATCAACACCAAATTAAGCATCCATACATTAGATGGAGGTACAAAACTAATTTTTTACTAAAAAGCAGTTTTTGTAATATGATGCATGTATTTCTTTTCTGTTTTATTAAGGTGGCTAAGTGAAGCTTGAGAGACAAATGTCAGCCATTAACACCATACTATACAAAAATGCAAATATCTTCTAAAGTATACATAACATACATAAAGTATCAGTGGCAACGTTGTTCAGCAGAACATTACCCTTCCAATAGTGCTACGCAATCAATTCTACTCACTTTAGTTTGTGAAATATTTAGGTTTTAAGCAGTGACGTCCTCAGGTGTCAAAAGTACTCAGTGGCACAAAGTGCAGGACGTCTAGAGGTGTTAAAGACCTCAGGAGTATCTTTTCTGCTGCCGCCTACAGTTGTCTTGGAGCCTCAGTGAGTTAAGTCCAGGTATATTATGTCCACTGCTTGGCCCTTGTCCATTGTCCTAGTGACATAACCAAAACAGCAGTTCAAATTTGTGTGCGATGACCTCACTGCCATGAATTGGTGCTGCCTGTTATCCTGGAGCCTGTTTGCTACAAGGAACTCAACCAACCTTTCCTTTAGAATACTTTCCATCAGCTTGCCAACAATTGATGTCAAGCTGACTGGTCTTTAGTTCCCCAGTTTGACCCTAGGTCCACTCTTGTGCAGGGGCACCACGTCAGCTGTTCTCCACTCTTGCTAAACCACCCCTGTGTTCAGTGAGCAGTTGAACAGGCCAACCAAGGGCACTGCAAGGACTATTGACAGCTCTCTCAACACTCTCAGCTGCATGCCATCTGGCCCTGGGGACATATCCACTTTGAGGGCATTGAGCTCTTTGAGGACTCTGTCCTCTGTTATTGCTTCCTCCCTTAACCCCACTGCCCCCTGTCCATATTTTTCTCTGTGGTACTGGCCCATCCTTCTCCTTAGTGTGAGCAAAGGTATTCATAAAAGCACCTCTGCCTTCTCCCTGGTTTTCTCCACCCACATCTTCCCCTTCTCAGTTTCATTATTTCCTCTTTTGTTGTTCTTTTCTCCTGGATGTATCTGAAAAAGGTCTTGTCACCCTCTTTGACCACCTAAACTGTTCTTAGTTCTGTCTCTGCCTTAGCTTGCCTTACCACCTTGCAGGTTGATTTCAGCTGCCCTGCATATTGTGCCCTGTTCTTTTCCTTCTAGGTATTCTTGTATTTCCCGTAGAAAGCCCTGTTCTGCCTCACTGGTGTCCACCTCCTCTTCCTTTGATTCACAAGGGAGAGGTCATGTCAAATGAATCTGACAGAGTTCTTTGACTGGGTGACCAAGGAACTAGATCAGGGAGGAGCATTGGACGTAGTCTACATAGATTTCAGTAGGGCATTTGACACTGTTCCACATATGAGACTAGTAAGCAAGCTGAGTAGCTTAGGAGTGGGTCCAAAGGTGGTAAACTGGATAAGAAATTGTTTAAGGGACAGGCAGCAGAGGATGGTGATAAGTGGAGTTCACTCAGAGGAAGGGAGGGTGACCAGTGGGGGTGCCCCAGGGATAAGTGCTGAGACCAATCCTCTTTAATGTCTTTATAGACATTGCAGAGAAACTGGAAGAGATGGTCTGTCTCTTTGTGGATGACACCAAACTCTGCAATAGGGTAGATACTTTGGGGTTGGGGTGGAAATGATGAGCAGAGACCTGAAAAACTTGAGGAGTGGTCAAGGGTTCAGCAGCTGGGTTTCAGTGTGAAAAAGTGCAAAATAATGTACCGGGGGCATGGAAACTCAGAAGAGGAATACAAAATGGGCAGGCAGGTACTGACGACCACCAAACAGGAAAGAGACCTGGGGATGATCACAGTGGATAACCTAAAGATGGCCAAGCAGTACAACAAGGCAGTTGGAAGGGCAAATGGGATGCTAGGGTGCATAGGGAGGGGTATCACCAGCAGAAAGAGGGAGGTGGTATTGCCTCTGTATAGACTGTTTGTAAGACACCACCTAGAGTAGTGTGTCCAGTTCTGGAGACCACAAATCTCAGAAAAGATATAGACAGAGTGGAAGCAATCCAGAGGATGGCAACTAAAATGATGCAGGGTCTGCATCAGAAGCCCTACAAGGAGAGATTAAAGGACCTTAATATGTACACCTTGGAACAGAGGAGAGAAAGGAGTGATATGATAGAGACCTTTAAATGCCTCACGAGGGTAAACAAGCTAAAAAGGGAAGTATATTTCATAACAAAATGTGCTCAAGGACAAGGGGGCATGATAAGAAGCTAGAGATGGGTAGATTCAGGAGAGATGTGAGGAAGTACTTGTTTACAGAAAGAGTGGTGGATTCCTGCAAGTCTTCCAGTGGAGGTGGTGGGGGAGGAAACAGTGATGGGTTCAAGAATGTATGGGATGGGCGAAAGCGAATGGAGGGGAGGTGAATGGGCTGGACATCAAGTAGGATCTGTTGTGATACTATAGGCAAGGAAAATGGGCAGACTAGATGGCCCAAGCAGTCCTTATCTGCCATCAAATTCTCTGTTTCTATGTTTCTTTAAACCACAGTGGCTTCCTCCTCTTGCTCCTTTTATTCTTCTGCTTAAGGCAGGTTGCAGTAAGTGCCTGGACCCCCTCCTTAGTTACAACCCTTCTATTCTCTGCACCCATATCCTCTCTGAGTTCCTTCAGTCTTTCTCCTGGCATGCCCAGGTCTCAGTGACCACCCCAGATCTACTTTGCCCTTCATCATCATGGTCTGAAGGTTGTCAATTTTGTTCCCCTGACTCCTGTCATTCATGGATATCACTCTCTATGACCCATGTTTCCCACCCCTATCACCAGAACTCTGCTACTTTCCCATGGTTTTTGTGACCCCTACCAGATATCCTGGTCTTTGTATCCTTCCCCAACACCTGCACCACTTTGGTCCTCCTGATCCACCATTCCCCTTTTATCTCCTCCCTTACTCCCTGCTGTTCCTCACTCCCTGCACTAACTGTCTTGCACTTGATCCTTCCTGCCCATTTGCCTCCCTTCCTTTATGAGTTTGGGGTTTCCACCTACTGGTTTCTCCCTTTATTGTACTCCTTGAGCCTCCTCCTAATACCCCCCCTTGATCTTCTCCCCCACACCCATTTCCTGACTCACTTTAGGTCTAATCCTATGGTCTTCCTGATGTCCCCCACTGCCTTTTTGCCCTGTATCCCAACCATGCTAGCCTGGATACCTTCCTCCTGGGAGTCAAGTAGCAAGTATCTGTTTTGTACATGCACTCTAGCGGGGTGTCTGTTTCCTTCAGAGTCCTGCTTCCACCCATCTCCCCTACCAACAGTTCTCCAGCCTGCCCCCTTTGCCCAGTACTCCCTCTGTGGCAGCAGCAGCAGCCACAGCTCTGGAGCCCACTGACCCCCCCATGTGACTGTCCCCCCCAGGCCTCTCTGTCCCATTTTCAGCCAACTTATCCCTACCCTCTGGTCCCCTTGTAGCCAGGTTATTTTCCCTACCCCAGGTCCCCAGTGCTCTCTTACAGAACTACCCAGTTCTATTCCCTGACTCATCAGTAACCTGGTTGGTTCTGACCTAAGCATCTATAGCTCACCCTCAGCCTCCTGCACATATGCAATGGCCAGCCTCCCAGAGTGTGCCTACCCCAGACAGGGCATAGTTAAATCCTAGCTCCAATCCTGCGGTACAACAGCTTCCCAAAAGAACAGTCCAGATTCAGGTGGTTGAAAATCCCAGACTGAGTAAGTAGTTTATTTGCTGTTTGCAAATCACATGCTCCAACCAACTGACTTTACATGTCTTTACATTTACATAGAGAATAATGCATGGAGTAGTGTGCATTATGAGAATTTAATGCACACCTGAGGTGTGGGATGCTACATAAACCCAGTTAGCAAAGCTTGAGGAGGTTTATTAAACCATTCCACACTGAGAATGTGCATTAAATTCAGGTATGCACACTACCCTGTGCTTTATTTCTTATTTCTGGTGAGCAATTTTTTTCCAACCAGAAACTATAAAAACTTAAGTATTGTACACTGAGAATAGAGGGTAGTATAAATAATAAGTAGACTGTCACCAGAGTTAGCATTTTCAAAATAAATTAATTTAATATATAATAACTGAAGTGAGAATGTTTAGTATTAGGAATGTATTTGAGATGGCAAAATGGAAAACGGCAATCCAGAAGCAAGACGTGCTCCCGAAAATGCCAATTTATGAAAGTTGAGAAGTCAGTGAGGAAACTACATTGTTTTTGGCACAGTGCTGCCAACATTTAGATGCTGTATTTCAAGGTCCACACAAATTGTTCTAAATGAAACAAAACAGAGTTAACTTGCCATTATTTTCAAACACACAGTGCAGCAATTCTCACAGCCTCAGCTGGAAGTTGAAAGTTACAGCAGCTATGTGGCTGTGAGAACCCAGCTATGAGTGTTTGAGGCAGTGTGTGTTTGCTGTAATAACCGTCCGATTATTATGGCAAATATCAACTGGGTGATCCTTTTGAAAAAAGTGCTCGCCAGTTATTATATTAAAAACTGTAAACAGAGATTATATTCCTTTTAATTCTGTTTGTGGACCACTGATACCACTATAAAATGAGGGAAGGTCAAGAAGTTTATCACTTAATGGAATAGTTGTTAAGTGTTAGATCAGTCAGGAAGAAGAACTCTAGACCCAAAGTGCATACTTTGTCAAAATATTGAAACACAGTATGGTGCATTGTGTTATGCACTGTAACTGAACCTTCATATGAGAAACTGCGCATCATGCTGGACTAGCAGTAACATTAGAGTCAGATCTCATAAGTCAGACATTCCTGAAAGAAAAGGAAGCCACTCTGGCATCTTCAATGCAGGAATCACTGTATCCTGAGGAAGAGTTATGAGCTAGCACAGAGGAAACAACTAAAGAGACAGACTGAGTAAACTTTGAAGCCTGTTTGCCTCCAGACTGATATTGATAGACAGTTTACTCCTGAATGATTTACTTGATAGATTGCCTCAAGCAGAGATCTGAAATTAATTGTGTTACCTGTAGTAAGGTATATGATCAACAGGACAGAATTGCTTATAAAGATCCAGGGTGGACACAGAGTCTATAGACATGGTAACAATTGCTATATGATTCAGTAGCACCACACATGCATGAGTAAATACACAGTCCACAGAATTCCTGATGACAGAGTAAAAAAAGTGTGCCACAGGCTCCATATGACAGAGCATTTTATTTATTGATTTTTTATTTAGTTTTTGTTGACCGGGTAAGTGCACTAGACAAATCCTGCCTATTTTCAGGCACAACCCGGGGGAGGGAGGGGGATACAGATGAATGCCAACTGACTTTGTACCAGATTAAGCTGTTGGTAGTATTTTTAGTGAATTTGACACACTCATTTAAACTTGAGCATCTACTGTTTAGAGATTCTACTGAATTCCTGTTATCAGCACTTCACAACAGGTACAGTATCAGGATCTGCTAGCAGAAAACCAGGTAGAGTGTCTAAATAGCTACTGATTTATTAACTTGAAAACAAGCTTACAGGCTCATTTTGGATCTCATTTAGGGTTCTTGCCACATTTCCAGACCTGAATGCATGCAGTTGGCTTCAGTGTGCATATGGGTGCTCTTGCAAATCTCTTGGATGTTCAGAAACAAACTAATGCCTATGGCAAGGTGAACTAAACACTGCTGAATGCAGCAAAGATCTTTTGTGATGATGCTAAAGCATAAAACTGAGCCTAAGGTAGAGCTAGGGCTAACTTCATGTAATAGTTGATGTGGCAGCACAACTGGTGCCAAGCGGTATGTACAGCTTCACTGCACAATTTCTGTAAAACAAACAAACACCAAAACTCAGTGGTGATGAGGGAAGGATAGAGAACCACATCCAGAACAGCCACACTTCCTTGGAGCCTCTCCATCTGATCATATTTCAAACACCTAAGATATATGTTTTTAGCACTTGCATTTTAAATGTGTGCTAGACTTCTAATAAGTATTCAAGAGTGCACAGTGCAAAACTTGTGTGAACTAACAAAGCTGAGGCTGGTGGATCATCAAAATCAAATCAGTTGAGGACAGAGGCCTCTGGAGAAGTAGGACTGAGTAATGTGTGTGACCCTTTGGCCGAACAGTCTTGACAAATGGTTCTGACAACCATCTGGGAGATGGATCAAGATCAAGGCCATTCAGGAACTTAGAGGGTCCCCAGATACAAAGATCTCAGCAGCTACAGATCTGGCCCAGTCAACAGATATGAACTCTGCATCAACACTCAATGCCACAACTACACTTATCCAAGAAAACACTCAGTTGTGATACAGGCTTGAGGTGTTAGAGAATGCACTGCGATCAACCAACATATGGATCGTTGGCCTCACAGAGGGTACAGAAGGTGATTCTTTGTGATCTTTTCTCATTTCTTGGATCCCTACCTTACTGTCTCAATTTGGAGGATCGGGTTTAAATTGAAAAATTGTACTGAGTGTCCACCCGATAAGCAGAAGAAGTCTTGGGAAATATCCCTCACACCATTATGCTAATAATGGACAAGGATAAGTCTTGGGACATAATTCTGTAATCAACAAGGAACCACTATCCCCTGGAACATGGCAATCAAGCCATGCACCTGTTTACAGACATCACCTTCACCACAAGAGTCAGCCCAGAAAAAAACATTTTGACAGGGTTCAAGCTCAATGCCACAGTCTGGGGGTCCACTGCATGTCTCCAAATTGCATGGGGGGGGGATTGACATTTATAAGGATCCAAAAAAAAAAAAAAAAAGGGCCGTGGACTGTGAAATGTAATGTGGAATTCATGATTGTGGACCAGGAAGAATCTGATGACCATGAAGACTGAAGGGACTTGCTTTTGACTAAATTTCTAGGTAGTAGTAGTAATGTTTTTCATTCATAAAAATGTATGAAAATTATAGATGTTACAATACTCCATTGAGTGAGGGATCATTTCCAAGGAGATCCTATGTTAACAATAATAGTAGTTGCCTATACAGATATACAATTCAAGATCACTTAAAACAATACATATAGCTAGTACAAAGTGTGTCAGACCTATATAATTACATATACACATACATACATACATGACAATTTAAATACATAAATTACAAATTCAGATATATTCTATAGAACTCTAAGTCTGTCTCTCTTTACAACAGTGCAAAGGTACCATTGTCTTTTTGTGGAACCATCTTTTAACTGATGCCAGGTGCATAGTTTGATTTGCATTGCATAGAGAAACAAGCATTGAGTTCCAGAACAATGGTCCTCTAAACCAGACCGATGATCTTCCTATATTTAAGTTACATCTTGGGACTATATATTCTAGACCCTGGGCTGACCTTAGACTGTCTCTGATTCTTCTAGTTTGAAAATATTCCAGGGTATAGTTTGGCAGTTTTCCTTTCCGTACTTTAATCATAAATGTTAAGCGACGCCAGTCTCTCCTATCTTTAAGCCTCATACAGTTTAAGGAACTATACAGTTCACAGTGGTGAGTCCTTCTAGGGGCTTCAAGGATGAGATGAGCCAACCTCCATGTTTCGTAGTTCTTTGCCAGGGCACAGATTTGCCTATGTGAGTTGTTAATTTAGGGCTCTGGTATGTACATATACTTAGTTTCTGTATTTTGGGAAGTACCCTATGTAACTGTTGGATTGGAGTGGTATATACCCTCATTTTATTATTTGGCTGCCTGCTCAAGATGGTGGGGCTACACATATCCAAAATCATATTTTTTCCTGAGCTGCAGTAATCCCAGGATGCCACTGCTATTTCCTTAGACAGTCCTATAAAGTGAACACTAACTTGGGGCTTTCTATGACTTTTGTTTTGGCCTCAAGATGGCAATATGGACTCTGATTGGAACAGGACATCAAGTTCAGGTGCAAGCTGTAACATGCATTAATTGTGTTTTCTTATCAGCTTGCCATCATGAATTGGAACTGTGTTTTCAAGAGCTATTATAGACCAAACAATTTTGATTAGGGGTTTGTTGGAGTGAAGATGGCAAGTGTAATGGTGAAGTCCAAAGTCTGCCTTAAAATAAGTATAAACAAGAAACAACATGACTACAGTGAGTAATTTTTTTTTCTTCTCTGGTGCGTTCTTTTTTCACTTAACCTGTTGAGATTTTGCTTATAAGATCTGATCTAGGGCTATATTAAAATCCACTCCAACAGTTATATTAGGATTAACCAAAGCACAATTCTACTACTTGGTCTGCAAATAATTTTGGGCAATCATTTGTCGGAGCATAAGCATTGCAGAAAGTCATAAATTTGTCATTCGAAGTCCAGTCTACATTTTGCCATCTCTGCTCCTTGTCAAAAATTTCCTCAGTCATGATAAAATTAACCTTTTACTGACCAATATTGGTACCCCTATTTTCTTGCTAGAATAACAAACCAACCCAGAATCTCTCTAATTTCTCCACATCCACTGGTGTTAAATGGGTTTCTTGCAAGAAAACCACATCTGTTTTATGAGAATGTAAACTTTTCAAGACTCTTGTTCTATTTATGGGTGAGCCCAGTCCTTTGACATTCCATGGGATAACCTTTAAAGTAGCCATACTCCATGTTGATTATATGACTAAGGGTATTTTTTTACAAAGGTAGAAGATCCTGTATGGGCAACAGCATACTGGCTCTTCAAAGTAATATATTTAATAACATTTGCAACCATTAAAGTGATAATAGAACAGTATATAACCAACTCAGTTTCTTTCATATTTAGCACAATATTAAAATCCTTACTGTTGGTTGATTCAAGAAAATTTAGACTCCAAAAGAAAAATTGCCAAAGTTAATATTCTTTTTTTCATATAGCTGTTTACACCCCATGGCCACCTGCTCCTTTTTCATTCCCCCCTCTCCAGGGGAGCCATCACTATCAGCCACAGGGAGACATACATTTTTGTGGTTTTTCTTCCCTCTCCCCCTGAAGCACCGACGCTCAGCAAAGGCATACATGTGGAGGTATGTGTGAACTCCTGGAAGCAAGTGCTTTCTCCACCCTCACTATGTTAGCCCTCGACTCTGCTCTGACAGCCAGCCTCCACTGGGTGTCAGCCAAGAGTGAGGGATTGATCCTTCCCAATCAGAGAGCTGAGAGCAGCCCATCGACCACTACAATCAGTTTCCTGGCCCTCCCTCCGCAAACCCCCGGTGACCCAAGCTTGTTCCTGAACTCAGGTCACTGGTATGGCATGAGGTGTGGCATCCAGTGCCTCAACCCTTAGTACATGAGGCTGGCCATCAAAGTTAACATTCTAACCTGTGAGGTATTGCAGGAAATACATTAGAAACCATTTGAGCTGAGCAATGTGGATCCTAAACGTTCTCTGTTCCACACTATTTTCCTATATATGTACTATATTGCAGTTTTAAGATGAATGGAAAAACTGAAAACCATCCACAGAATAAAAGGAAAAAAAGATGTCAAACTTTATCATATTACATGACTGACATGCTTGGCATCCTATAGATTTAGAATATTAAATTGAACAAATAAAAATTGCAAATATGTACAAGATTTTGGGGGTCAACAGATTACTTTCTAGATGTTAAGCAATAATAATGCTATTTGTTCAAATATTCTAATGAACCTTTAAGTCTCTGAAATATGGAAAAGGGGGATAAATAATTATTTTCCTATTGCATATATTACAGATGACAAACAGGGTGTGCAGCTCACTCACCTGTCTCCTTCAACTCCCTCCTTTTCCTTCCAGGACCCTTCATGATGATTCATGATGTCCTTAAAGAATAAAATATAATGAGCCTGTGAACGGCCCCAGTGAATGTGGCTGCCTTACCCTTTCTCTGCTACTTCACCCACTCAATTAATTTATTATTATTTTGAATCACGTTCAGTTTAACTGTTAAGTTTGCAATCATTTGTTAGATAAAATACTGGGAATCAAATTATTTCAAGGTCATCAATTTTCCAGTGGTGCTGTCTTTTTTTTTCAATTCACTTACAAAAGATCTCCACAAAATCACTTGTCAGTTACCACTTATCGCTATTCGACACCCAGCACTAAACACTCAGGTTGGCCAAAACCCTTGATACAGTCATTGGCTCCTGATAGTATTCAAAGTAACTCTGACATTGAGTATATCAAAGAGATGCTCAGTGGTACAAAGCTAGACATGAAGGAATCACTGGGCAAACTACAAGAAGACTAAGTCACATCTGAGACGGTAGATCAAAATGAAAAGAAAATATCTGAAATGGTAGATACTGTGCAGTTCCTGGAAGAAAAATCAGACTATCAGTCAGAACAAATCCCATATCTTTTATAGAAACTGGATGATTTAGGAAACAGGAACATATGAAACAATATCAGAATTGTGGGTATTCCTGATAAGGATGAGAGAAATTGTATGATTACTTCTTTACAACAACTTATTCCTGAATTGTTATGCTATCAGTGGCCCTGGTCCCTTAAAATCAAGAAAGCCCACTGCTCCCTAGCCCCTCTCCCACAGAATGGTGCAAAACCCAGGGCGATTATTGTCAGTTTTCTTAAGATTTCCTATTAAAGAAGTTAAGAGGATTGCCAGGGAAAGAAAACAACTGTATTGGAGATGGGATAGGATTTCATTTTTCCCCACACTTTTCTAGGGAAATTACAGATAGGAAGAGATCTTTTTCAGAAGTACAGCAGCATTTGTAGCGGTTGAACATTCTTTATTACTTTAAGTATCCTGCTACACTGGTCATTTTAGAGCAGGGGAACAGACCCAAATACTGTGATTCTGCGGATGGTGTTTGGGAACTTGTGAAGAATCTACATGGTGAAACATAGGCCCCAACTGCCTCAATTTCAAATCACTCTCAGAATTCTATGGAACCTTGTAACAGCAATCTGTCAATCTCCGATCCCCCTTCCTCTGACTTAACACAATGTTGTGCTAATAAAGCTATGCAAAATGCAAATCTTGGCTCTCCTGGTCATTCTGGGGAAAAAATGTCTCTCGCCTTAACGGCAGTCCCCTACTTTTCAATTGCTAAAAACAGTGTGCTTCCAAAAACTGCCATGATTTCCTCTATTAACTGTAAAAGCAGGCCACCCACCAGAACATACCTCTCACACCACCAAATGAAGCCCAGGTTTAATCCCAAGAAGAGGAGCTGCAGCAGAAGTAGAGACAATAAATTCCGCAGTATCTCCTCTAGTCAGCCATCCTTTGCTTCACTGGTCTCAGCTCATGCACCAATGCAGATTTCCCTAACTATAGAGTCTCCTGAACTGCTTCCAGCCTGACTATGCTAATGGTCTGTTGTACTGTATGACTGATGTGTTGGAGGTGATTCACCTCCTTCTAAATTAGGGTTTGGCAGCAATTACTATGTCCAATCTCTTAGCTATGATTAATATGTTATAAGTTAACAGTGTCAGTAGCTCAGCAGGTTGCACACTTGCCTCTGAGGCTGGAAGATCAGAAGGCTGTGGGCTATATTCCCACACCAGGCACTTGGGTTAAATTTCAGTACTGACACTGTAGTGCAGCATGAGAGGGAGCTGCACTCCTAAGTTGCCGTCTTTCGGATGAGACGTTAAACTGAGGTCCCATCTGCTTGTTCTGGTGATAGTTCAGGTGGATGTTAAAGATTCCATGGCACTTCTTGAAATGAGTAGAGGCATTTTTGTATTAGTAAATTCAATATAAACATCTGAAATCAAATGACATTCAATATATCAGGAAAACAAAGAAGAACATATAAAAAACATAAAATAACATGGCTAACCAAAACATTTAAAATAGCCAGCTAGCAAAGGAAAAATAAAGAAAAAGAAAAGCAACATAAAGAAAAAAAAATTTAAATCCAATATACATAAGCCCCCTATATCTGGAACAACCATTTCCCCTTTGAGACAGAATAACATAATATAATCACAGGTATAGAAAACAGTGCTACTGCTTTTGAATGAAAATAAACTGATACAGAGATCATGAATCCAAAGCAAACTGCATTATCTATGACAAAGTCTTAAAACATACTATCTTAACACTTGTAATCCTTTCCATACTTGAGTCAATACCCTCTATGAACATTGTTTAGCATCTTTACAGTAAACTTCCAAACATGCAGCCTCGCAACTTTGCAATAGTTAAATAAGACATTAACTGCTGTTAAATAACATATCTGCTCTGAGCTTGCCAGAGATAAAACTTCAAACATGCAAAGAGTACTTCAAGAGTATATATATCAATGTGCCAATCTACCTGTATATAGACCCAACACTAATTGTTCATAGGTTAATCTGGCTAACCATGGCAGGCTCCATCTGTCTGCCAAGAATAACCAAAGATTTTTGGAAAACCAGCATTCTAAAAGAAAATGCACCATACTTTCTTCAGATGCCTGACAATCAGCATAAGGACATCTTCTGTCTTCTGTTGCCTTATGCTTTAAGTTTCCTCGAACATCAAGTCAACCATAAGTGCAAAGCCATAAATTATCCCACATTCTAATGGGTAATCATGAGTTATTAAGTTGTGAGACAGCAAAGGGCACATTGATTGGTGTACAACATTTAAACTCTGGACCCACTGGTCCTATCCTCTATAATTTTAAATCATACAGCTGTTTCCTGGGGTTACTTAACAATTCTGATTTCATGATTTTCCATAAAGACATTTTCCTAAAGGCAGGTTTCATAAAACCAGGTACCTGTAGTTTGGGCAGAAGTTTTAGAGGTTCCTCTTGCCAATTAGACAAGTATTCTTGTAGTAATGCCTTCATCTACAGCAACCTAGGAGGCCCTATCCTCACTAGAAAGTAGTAATTTCTTCATGGTATCCATCCAGAAAATTATATGAAAAAAACCTAAGAGGGTGTACCATCCTCATCCTTCCCTTCGTGACAGGTAAATATTTAAAATCCCATTTAATGGGGTTCAACCGACTACCCCACAACATACGGAAAAAAAAATACTATAAATTTTTGTTTCCAAATGATCAGGAATGGGATACACCCAACTCACATATAATAATAAGGGGTTCAGGAATTGTCTAATAATAAATATCCATTTTTGTTTAGATAAAATCCAATTCTTCCATTTTTCCACCTGCCAGTCACATTTTTGAATTGCATCTAACTAATTCTTTGTGCCATATCCCCTTCATCAAAATAAAGGCCTAGTATTTTAATGGGTTCTCTAGATAACTTAATCCCAAAAATACTGTCCACCTCTTCTGGTTGTCCAATACCAAATGCCAACACTCTTATCTATGTTCAAGTTAGCTGCTGACACCATCCCATACACCTGTAATTCTGATATAACATGTGCCACACCTTCCTTTTTACTTAACAATAAACATAAGTTGTCTGCATAAATGGACACCTTCAAAACAGAGTTATGCCCTGGGGAGCATAACCCTCTAATAAAGTCATTGTTGGATATGTGTCTGACACAAGGGTCAAAAACCAGAGTATAGAGCAGTGGACTTAAGGGGCATCCTTGCTGCACCCTACAGTAAGAGGTATAGGACCTCCCACCATCATCCCCAACTAAAGGTAGCACAGTCACTTTCTCATAAAGTGTGTGAATCCCTCAAACAAGAACATGTGGAATCCCATAATGCTTCAAGACCTGTAGTAAAAATGTATGAGATACTCTATCAAAGGCTTTACTTTGATCTAGTGAAAAAATAAAGCCCTTTTGCTAATTAGTTTTACAATATACATAACAGTCCTGAATTAGGATTAAATTATCCTGTATTCTTGATCCAGGAACCCCACATGTTTATGTTGGATGTAGCAGATCGGGTAACAAAGGTTGCATACATTCATGAATAAACTTTCTAAGAATTTTCCAGTTGGTATTCAGAAAGCAAATAGGTCTCCAATTTTTCATTAAGGTTATCACCAAATTTATATAAAAATTTTACCAACCCCTGTGCAAAACTATCCCGTATCAAATTATCTTGAAGAATTTCCATATACACAGGAAGCAGCATCTCAAGTAGTTCATTTTGGAAAACTAAAAAAAATTCTAGTGGTAAACCATCATGACTCGGAGAAACATTTTTTTTCGTTCCATGCAAAGCCATTTTTAATTCAGCTATGGATAAGGGTTGGCCAATATCCCATAGAACCCCATCCTGTAGTACAGGTGGAAAGGCAGTGACATAGTGTTCAATGTCTTGTGTATCTGTATGCTGGTAAATATTAAAGGATGACAGATAATGGTTAATAATCTGTCTTAGTTACTGAGGAGAGGTTTTAACCAAACCATCCTCATCCAGAAGTGCAGAAATGGTAGAATTCTCCACCCTCATTTTGCATGCCACAAACAGGTCCCCAGTCAGTGTTTTCAAAGTACCATATTGTAATTCCACCGTGATTGTGGTAGCCCTATCATACTGATACTCTTTCATACAGTCTTTAATCTATGTGATTTGCGTAGTGTAATTCCCTGTAGAAGTATTAGCTAAAGAATATAAATATTGAAGGTTTTTGTCGGAGTGATAAATACTTAAAAAATTTTACATTTTGTTTATATGTCCCATATTTCTTAAACCAAATCTGAATTTCCTTTTTCACGTCTTCGCACAATTCCCCTGTTGTGTTGTACATGCAGAATACAGTTTTACATGCATATAATAATTCTCTAATATGTTGTTGAGTGGAACTATCCTGCAATACAGCAGCATTTAACCTGCATCCCCTCCCATGTCTCCTTGTATTGGCTTGAAAATGTACCTTGAGCCAAAGCATGGAATGATCTGAAAATTCTATAGGGACCACATGCAGTTTCTCGAAAGAAATGTTAGGTGACACAAACCAATAATCTATATGGGTGGCTAAGCATCCTCTTACATATGTTTTTGATAGAGTGTTAGGATGCAGTAAAAAGACACATCATGTAATCCAGAAATCTTTAAACAGTTCTGTAAAGTGCGAGCATCACAGTAAACCTTTTTCCAAGCAGCAGATTTATTAACCGCATCCAGGGAGCAATTAAAGTCTCCCCCCATAAAGACCAATTTGGTTGTCATAAAAAAGGGTTGTACCGATCTAAACAGATCAACCCTATCTGCCTTTCTTTGAGGAGCATAAATTATCAGTCTACAAGATTGACCTTCTAATTGCTCATTGAGAAACAATAAACAGCCTGGGACTACATCAACCAATTTTTCCAAGGTGAAATTGACCCCTTGAAATAAAATTCCAACCCTATCAACCCAGTCCAATCCAAAGGACCAATATGACGGGTCCCACATCCATGCTTTCCTGCATTGGGCTATGGCGTTAGCTGTATTAAGCCAGGTTTCCTGTAAAAAAATAACATTAGGCTTTTGCTGTTGTAATAAATTAAAAATAGTCTTCCTTTTGCCCCCATTAAGTATACTACACACATTTAAAGAAGCAAAATTGAAATGCATTGGGTTTTGTTAGTGTCAGAAAGATCAACCCTTCAAGTTCTCCACATTTTTTTCCTTTTCATCTTCTTCCTTCCATCTTTCTGTTCAGGAGGGGGAAGTGATTTAGGAGAGACATCTGAATCAGTATCCTCTGTATCCGTACCTCTTATCTGCTTAAACTTCAAATCGATTACTAAGGACTGGATTGGATACCACCAAAGACTGCAACCTGGCACTTCTTTGTGATCTGGGGTAATCCACAGATTTTGAGGGGGGGTGGCATAGTCTGAGAATCTGAGACATCTGCAGGTATGGGGTTTTCCATAAGCCCAGACTTCTGAGAAGGGGGAGGAGTTCAGAAGGTGTTACAGACCCACCAACCACACCCGTATCAGAGCCAGCGGGGGAGGAAGTAGTCATTACCTGATTTCTATTAAGTTCCATTGAGGGATCTGTGGGGACACCTGAACTGTTGTTCGGGAGCCCTGGTTCACCAGAGTTACTTGCCTTGGAGCTGAAAGTGGGAGGGTCTGCCCACCCTTCAGCTTTTCTTTGTGCAGTATGTATGAGAGCATCTTGATTAATTCCATCTGACCTGTTACGGCATGCCCATGGGCAGTTGTAAAACACATGACCCCTCCTATCATATAAGTTACATCTGGCAACATTTTTGCAAGCAGTGCTGATATGACTGTACTCCCCACATAAAATACATTTTAGCTTGTCACAGGAACTCGCTAGATGAGACTTATCCCCACACTTGTGGCAAACCTTCGGCTGCCCTGAGTAGAAGCATACTCCATGATCCCTTCCAATGAAGAAACTATTTGGTAGGTGAAAAATTCCCGACTCAGTCTGGTGAAGTTTGATCTGAAAATGCCACCCCAAGTCCAAAAAGACTCAAAGTCTATAATAGGGTCTGGTGCACTTGGGACATTGCAATGCTTCTGTAACCAGTGATGAATATCCCCCACATTAACATTTTCAGTCTGAAACATAATGGTAATTTTTTTCACAACTGGCTTAGTTAAAGGGATGACATGGAAAGGAGTCCAAAGAGGGGAAATTTATTTTTTTTGGTTATAGGTAATCCAGAATTTTTCCAGCCCATGTATAGTATGGAAACTCGCATCAAAATTATCCTCACCTGATATGTGAATCAGGGCATGAACCTCAGCAGGTACAAAATGCAATGACTCCTTGAGTAAACATTTCCCCACATATTCCCTATCCAGGAACATTTCCAGATCTCTCCTATATCTAATGCAGACTACATGTTTGTGTGATATCTATGGGGTTTTATCAAAAAGATCAGAGAACCTGGATTGTCGGGGGGGGGGGGTCTATCATCAGGTCCACCAGATTCTGTTTGTGTATTCTGCTGTCTTGCTCCATGCTTTTGATGTCCTGCATCTGCCAACATCCCCACTCCCTCAAATTCATTATCAGTATCCATTGAGATATCCCTACTACTGTGGTCTACCAGACCAGAATTTTCTTCTCCATATTCTTGTCCAGTGGGTAATGTAGAACTAGAAATATCATGTGGCCCTCGAGAGGGATTCTCAAGATCCACTGGCTGAACATTTTTTTTGTAAATATCAGCAGTCAGAGCCCCATTTGTTTTTCTCTAGGACCATATCCAGCTTGTCCTGTTCCTCTCTTGTATGCCCCTCACCTGAATTTTGAGTTGTAGGGGTCCCAGAATTGTCCTGAATATAATTTGTCACTCGATTTGATACTGTGGCTATCACCGAAATAGAGTCACCTGAAATTGACTGTCTGTCCTGCTGTGTGTACCTCTCAGGGATGTCTGGTGCATTTGCTAATTCTGTATGGCTCTGAGTGATCTGTGGACTGCTATCCATAGACATTGAAGAGGAAAAGTCAAAGTCTGGATCTGAGACACACTTACCATTCGCACCCTGCTTCCAGCCAGCTTGCTGCAGGGCATGCTCCAGTGTCCATCCATCCTCTGGTTCTCCAGGGGAAGCTATCATAAAAGCTTCTTTCAGATGCTCATAAGCAGATTGGGTGCAGTCACTACATGGAGCTTGCCTGCTACTCACCGGCATATACAGTTCCTTTTTTTTAACTTGTTTTTGTAACTTTTTTTGACATGCTTCTTTCACCTCCATTTCCAGCTGCCTCTGGGATCGCGCTACGGGTCTAACATAAGAGGACTGTTTAGCCAGTGAGGCCATCATAACCTCATCACTCACAAGGTGAAACATTTCTGAAGCCATTTCCACATCAAAGTCATCAGTAACCACTCACCAGTCCCGGAGATAAGTCCACAGAGCTAGACTGCTCAACAACAATATCAGAACTCTCTACAGATACATTTCTTAATCCAGCATGATTGTTTTTCTAGCTTCCATTGGCTGGGAGAGAGAACAGCTCCACAGCTGGCAGCACCTCCACTGCAACTCCAGGGTCATCCATCTTGGAATAGGCCAACAGCACCCTCTTCCAAGAGAAGGGGAATTTCCCCAGTGTCCTTGCCAGATTTCCTGCATTCACCAAAAATACCACCAACAGCTTAAAATCTGGTTCAATTTCAGTTGGCATCCATCTGTATCCCTTTCTTCTGGGACAAGGCTGAAAATAGGCAAAAAATTGTCTACTTCTCCTTCCCGGTCAACAAAAAAACCTAAAATGTAGTCCTCCCCATGATAATTCTGGTCATAGACTAAGTGCACTTCCTGTTTTCGTAGTGTTCCATGGAGTCAGTATGTGAAATGCTAAGCAATTAATTGCTAAATTCTGTGTACTTTTAAGCAAGCTTGCTAAGTTGCTCTTGTTATTCCATTAATTTACGTATTTTTTATATTTATTTCAACCAGTCCTTTACAATACATAGCTTTTGTTTTGTACTGTGAATCCTGAAGGACACCTGATGTTAATTTTTCTCTTGGGTCACAGAGGGTCTGCTAGAATTGGTAAGTCATACATGAGCATTTCAACTACTGACAGTGCACCATACCTTCTATGTTATGGTTAAATGATGTGGTTTTATTATATCATAATAGGTACAGTACACTATGGCTTTTTGCAATCACCTTTTTTGAGGGTGGATGGGCATTACAATTATCTTTTGACGAAGGTGCTCGAGGGTGGCACCATAACATGGTTATTACAGACAGTTATGACCTTATAGCCTATAGATAATATTCACTATTTTTTACAGGTAGTGTTGGTTTACTATTATGCCAACCCCTCCCCCCCTCTTTTTTTTTCTCTCCGATGTAGGCATATATCTCGCTCCGGTTCCTAAATAGTATGACTTTTGAGGTTTGAACAATGTGTTAAGAATTACAGCAAGTCTACTTTTTTCTGGATGGAGGGTGTCACAAATGTGCTCCACAGGTCAGGCCCTCTGCTCCCACAGTGCCAACCTTAGACTGCAATAGTGTCAACAGGTGACAAACAGAGTAACCCTCCTGTCTGTTTTGGGTTTGAATCACCTACTAGCCTTGAGTCTTGGTGGGTCAGATGTGAACCTTATGCTAGCATACCCAATTTACAGGCTCAGATATGTACCCTCTTTGGGAATGCAGTACAATTCTTCGCCCAAGGGCACCAAGCCAGGTTTCCAAAATATACCCTTTCAACTCTATATGAGATCTAGGTATATTCTTATCTTTAAGTAAGCTTAGCAACACATTCAAGTCCTTGACAGCTGTCAGCATTAAATACAGGTTCAGCAAATCACATGTAAAATAACAGAGAAAAGCACAGGCAATATTTTAAAGATAATGTAGTTTAATAAAAAAATTGTAAGACAGGTAAAATCAAACACAGAACAATTATATCATTAACTTACAGTCACAGTAAAAGAAAAATGGGAAGTTACAGAACACAAACTCCTACCACAAATACTTAAGTTCTTTCCTTTCTAGTTGTTACCATTAAGTGCTTTCAAGTCCAGAGAATTTGGTCTCTCTTGAGTCCCCCTCAAAAAAAAAAATGCAAACCTTTCTCCAGATGCATGTTTCATTTCAAACTTCATCTCCCCACCCTTTCGGTGAGGTCACCGTTAGATCCTTCCGTATATTTTATTTTTTTCTGGGAAAATCAGCAGTCAGCAATTTTTAAAATATAAGCCTATCATCAAAACATCCCCTTTCATGTAATTCTGCTGATTTCCTGTTTGCTAGAGTGATCCCAGGTTTTTATGGTTTCTCACAAGCATGTCACTAATTCTTGGCTAGGTGAGAAAACCAAGAGGAATCACCCAAATGACTTCACTTCCTGCTATGTCATAAATGCATACATGGGAAGAAAGTGGAGCTACTAGGTTTTTAAATAATTAGACATGTGGTTGCAGTGAACGTCTGCTTAGCTGCAGTTAAATATTGTTACTTAGGCACTTGGATTCATGGAGGTGCTAGAGGTTTCTCTTGCTACTTGAGGTGCCTGTAAACTGACTGGTTCACTTTTGTGGGCTTTGGAGAAGCTTTTGGCTACCAAGTGGGCTATAACCTGATCTTTTAAGGGCAGGTTACCCCCATAGTCTGCCTCAGAATTATGAGAGCTCGGGAAAGTTCCATAGCAACAGGGCAACGTCACAGGACTGCGCTATAAAAGCTGTGTTACAGTGAGTGGAGTCTGAAGAAAGGGGCGCTACTAGGTTTTTAAATAATTAGACATGTGATTGCAGTGAACATCTGCTTAGCTGCAGTTAAATATTGTTACTTGGGCACTTGGATTCACAGAGGCGCTACAGGTTTCTCTCGCTACTCGAGGTGCCTGTAAACTGACTGGCTCACTTTTGTGAGCTTTGGAGAAGCTTTTGGTTGCCAAGTGGGGTATAACCTGATCTTTTAAGGGCAGGTACCCCCATAGTCTGCCTCGAAATTACGAGAGCTCAGGACGGTTGCCATAGCAAAAGGGCAATGTCACAGGACTGTGCTATAAAAGCTGTGTTACAGTGAGTGGAGTCTGAAGAAAAGGGAGCTACTAAGTTTTTAAGTAATTAGATACATGTGGTTGCAGTGAACTTCTGCTTAGCTGCAGTTAAATATTGTTACTTGGGCACTTGGATTCATGGAGGTGTTACAGGTTTCTCTCACTACTCGAGGTGCCTGTAAACTGACTGGCTCACTTTTGTGGGCTTTGGAGAAGCTTTTGGCTGCCACATGGGGTATAACCTGATCTTTTATGTGCAGGTTACCCCCATAGTCTGCCTTGGAGTTACGAGTGCTCGGGACGGTTGCCATAGCAACAGGGCAACATCACAGGACTGCGTTATAAAAGCTGTGTTACAGCGAGTGGAGTCTGAAGAAAAGGGAGCTACTAGGTTTTTAAATAATTAGATACATATGGTTGCAGTGAACTTCTGCTTAGCTGCAGTTAAATATTGTTACTTGGGCACTTGGATTCATGGAGGTGTTACAGGTTTCTCTCGCTACTCGAGGTGCCTGTAAACTGACTGACTCACTTTTGAGGGCTTTGGAGAAGCTTTTGGCTGCCACATGGGGTATAACCTGATCTTTTATGGGCAGGTTACCCCCATAGTCTGCCTTGGAATTACGAGTGCTCCGGACTGTTGCCATAGCAATGGGGCAACGTCACAAGACTGCGCTATAAAAGCTGTGTTACAGCGAGTGGAGTCTGAAGAAAGGGAAGCTACTAGGTTTTTAAATAATTAGATGCATGTGGTTGCAGTGAACGTCTGCTTAGCTGCAGTTAAATATTTTTACTTGGGCACTTGGAGTCACAGAGGCGCTACAGGTTTCTCTCGCTACTCGAGGTGCCTGTAAACTGACTGGCTCACTTTTGTGGGCTTTGCAGAAGCTTTTGGCTGCCAAGTGGGGTATAACCTGATCTTTTAAGGACAGGTTACCCTTATAGTCTGCCTCGGAATTATGAGCGCTCGGGACGGTTGCCATAGCAACAGGGCAATGTCACAGGACTGTGCTATAAAAGCTGTGTTACAGCAAGCAGAGTCTGAAGAAAGGGGAGCTACTAGGTTTTTAAATAATTAGATGCATGTGGTTGTAGTGAACGTCTGCTTAGCTGCAGTTAAATATTGTTACTTGGGCACTTGGATTCACGGAGGCGCTACAGGTTTCTCTCGCTACTCAAGGTGCCTGTAAACTGACTGGCTCACTTTTGTGGGCTTTGGAAAAGCTTTTGGCTGCCAAATGGGTTATAACTTGATCTTTTAAGGGCCAGTTACCCCCATAGTCTGCCTCAGAATTACGAGCACTTGGGACAGTTGCCATAGCAACAGGGCAACATCACAGGACTGCGCTATAAAAACTCTGCTACAGCAAGTGGAGTCAAGCATGGAGCAGAGGTGATGCAGGCAGAGGCCAGCAGCTTCTGTCGGCATCAGTCGGGTGAAGGAGGCACTGTATAAGTATCAAGACTGGAGGTAGGAAGGTAGAATATAAAGTAAGGGCTAACTTGTAGTAACATGGAACAGTTTAAGGCTATGCCACATAGTGTTCCCACCAATATAAAAGTTTGCTGCAAATGCAAAAATATATGAGGTAGGAATGCCGACAAATCAGTTTGTTTGTGAAAAATGCACCCTGATTGACATCCTGAGTCAAGAAATTGAAATGGTACAGAATAGAATACAACTACAGATAGAAATTTCTTCACTAGAGAAATTTATTGATACAGCAATGAGTGATTGCAGTGAACATAACGATGAAGAACAGTTAGTTGGGGTTGCATATGCAGAGGGGGAAGATATACCCCTTGTTGTAAATACTTACATGGAAACTAAGGAAGAGGATGATTAGTCTAGGGTTCATAAGGGTAGCAAAAAGGGAAGAAGAAATATTGGTGGTACTATAAAGATTGAATTACAAAATGGATATGACATCCTAAGCACAGAGGCTGATGGAGATAACACTGTCCATTTAGATCTATGCCATAGTGTGACTAGAGGAAGGCATGAGGAAATATCAGGGAACAGTAAACAAATGCTACAGAGAAGCAGCGATCAAAACAAGGAGGTCCTAGTTATTGGTGACTCCATTGTTAGAAACATCAATAAAATACTATGTCAGGGTAGAAATAATATTACAACAGTTAGTACCCTACCAGAGGCTGGTATCTGGGATATTCGCAAACTGTTACCAGGATTTTTAGATAATACCCTAAACCTAGTCACAGCATTACACAATGGTACAAATTATGTTGGAAAAAGGGCACACCTGGACATTCAAAGAGACTTTGAAGCTGTTGGAGAGGCCTTGAGGTTAGAGGGTTGTCACATTATGGTATCAGAGATTTGCCAGTCCCTCAAGCTGGGGTAATCAAAATTAGTGAAATTAGACAGCTCAATGGGTGGCTGAAGAGGGGGTGCCATAGAGAGGGCTTTTCATTTATCCACCATTGGGACACCTTCAGGGACCCTGGTTTATCTGGGAATGATGGTCTACATTTAAATAGGCATGGTACTTGATAACTGGCTAAGGAAATACTACTTCAGGTGGCAAACTATTTAAACTAAGTACTAAGGGGGATGGGGGTAGTCATCAAGTTTCTTGGGCATCAAGAGGTATCCCCAAATATTTAAAAAAGAAAATGAAACTATGGATTGGAAATGCCTGTCCCTCAATGCTAGGAGCCTTACAAATAAATTTGATGAACTAGTATGCCTGCTAAAAATGGAACAAATCCAGATATGTGCTATAACTGAGACCTGGTGGTCACCTGAAGACAAATGGGACCATCATATACCTGGTTATGTTCTGTATCACATGGATAGAAGTGGACGTAAAGATGGTGGGGTGGCAGTTTACGTAGCTGATACAATTAAATCAGAAGCTGTTGAAGTTCCCCAGGTACCAGGAATAGAACATCTATGGATTAAGGTGTTACCACTAAATGGCCCAAAAATCAAAATTGGTGCCATGTATGGACCACCCTCAATTTCCCCACAGAATGAGGAAGCTGTTCTCAGCTTCTTGGATTCCCTCGATCCTAATGATAATATCATTCTTCTAGCTGATTTTAATCTGCCTGGCATCAATTGGACTAAACAAGTAGCCAAGACGCCAAATGAGTCAAGATATCTGGACTCCTTCCTATTAGCTGGTCTGGACCAATATATAGATTGTAGCACAAGGGGTGACGGCATACTCGATTTGGTGTTAAGTAACTTGGGAGACTCAATTGTATATTGCAGAGCTATCTTTTATTTATTTATTTATTTATGACTTTGATAACCGGGTGAGTGCACTGATCCCAGGGACCATTTTCAGGCATGACCCGGGCCATAACACATGGTGCAGGGTGACTGTGGAGTACAAGGTAACAGTAATAGACATGAAACAGATTTGATACAAGCAACAATAGTAGACACAATATACAGGTTTGATGCATAAGTCCATTTGAGAACAGTGAATACAAGGTTTCAATATCAGACATGAGAAGACTTGGTACAAACAAACAAATCATAGGCACAGTGTACAATGTGAGACTGCATCATCCAGTGAGCAAGTAATACACAGAATACTCAGTAAAAAAATGTATATACAATACATACAGGCAAGGAAGTCAAATATTACTGTAGTGTGGGTAGGTGGGTAACCCCTGGGCTGGGGAGTTGACTAGTGTGGATTGGTGTGAAACCCCTGGGAGCATCAGCAGGATGAGTTTTCCAGGAACCAGACTTTAAGGTGGGACTTGAAACTGGAGTGTGTGTCAATGGAATGGAGTTCAGCCGGTAGTTTGTTCCACTGCAAGGGGGCAGCTGCAGACCAAGCTCTGCTACCCATGTTGGTGGATACCCTAGGAACAGCTAGAGGGGGAGTACCATTTGAGTGGAAGTTGTGGAGGAGTGTTCAGGTTTTCAGAAGGGCAGTTAGGAGAGATTCTGGAGCTATGCGGATGACATTATCCACCATGCAGCAGAGGACTAGGTCAAAGTGACCTTGCAGCGGTAGCCATCCATGGGTATTATAGAGGGTACAGTGGTGGGTGAAGAATGGGGCCAATAAAGCAAAGTGGCACGTGTTGTTGTAGGCAGTGGGCAGTGGAGAGTTTATTCATAGCAGTAGCTGAGATCCTGGCATAAATAGGGCAGCAGTAGTCAAGAATAGGGAGAAGATTACCTTGGACAATGGCTAGTCTAGCTTCAGGGGTAAGGTATTGCCTGAATCTAAAGGCGGCACCTAACTTTTGATGGAACCTTCTGACAAGGGAATTTGCATGCTCAGTGAAGGTGAGGGAGGGGTCGAGCAGTACTCCTAAGTATTTGTAGGTGTTGACGTCCTCCAGGGCTGTACCACCTGGGGTGAGAATGCGTAAGGGGGCATGGCTTTTAGTTTTGGCCAGGAAGGGCTTAGATCCAAACAGAATGGATTTAGTTTTTTTGGCATTTACTAAGAGGAGGTTTTTTGAGAACCAGCTGTGGGCTGCAGCATAGTTGTGTGAGAGAACTGAGGAAATTGCGGCCGTTTTTTTGTCACTGTGGAAGAGGACAAGGTCATCGGCATACAGGAGAGAGTTACAGTTAAGGCAGTTGAAGGGAATTGCATTAATGAATAAGGAATCTCACCACTACTTGCCTCTAGTGATCATTGCATTAGTTTTGAAATTAAGGGAACAGATACTAAAATATCTGGTACATCCGAGATTCAGAATTATAAAAAGGCTGATTTATGTATGATGAAGAGGGAATTTATGGATTGGAAATGGCAAAATGAGTTTGAAAATAAAACATTACAGGAAAATTGGGCTAACTTGGAGAATAAAATTATATGCTTGGTTAACAAACATGTTCCACTTAGGAATAAATATAACAATAGTGGCAAAATTCCCTCATGGCTATCCCCTAGAATTAAAAAAACTGACCAAAATGGAAAAAAAGAGCTTATAATAAGGCCAGAAAAAGTGAGTGTGCTAGTTACTGACTGGTTTATAAAAAATTATTAAAAGATACTAAAAATGCAATAAATCAAGCAACCAGGAAACATGAGTTAAATTTAGTCACAAAAGTCAAAGATAATCATAAATCTTTTTTTACTTACATAAATAATAAAAAGGGGTGTAAAACAACCATGGGGCCTATAAAGGATCAGGCTGGGGAAATTGTTGATGACAACCAGGCTATGGCGGAGCATTTTAATTATTATTTTGTATCAGTATTTAACGACAAAACTAAAAATACTAGGGACCACCTGAAATATGATGGCCACAAAATTATTTTGAAGAGAGGGGATATTGAGGACAGATTGATCCATTCGGACCCCAATAAATCTCAGAGTCCAGATGGGATCCATCCTAGAGTCCTTAGGGAACTGGCAGCAGTATTGGCAGAACCCATAACAGCACTGTTTCAAACATCACTGGACAGTGGTGAGGTGGTGGACCGGAGGTTTGACGTACAGTAAATGTGCCTATCCATAAAAAGGGTCAAAACAAAAATTGTGCAATTACAGGCCTGTGAGCTTGACCACTGTATTAGGGAAGATGTTAGAGACCATTATTAAGGACCAAATAATGGAGCTCATGAACCTGGCAAGGGACTGTGACAACATACAGCATGGTTTTAGAAAAGGCTTATCATGCCAAACAAATGTTCTGGAATTTTATGAGCATGTGAGTAGGGCATTAGACTAAGGTACCTCCGTGGATGTAGTGTTTTTGGATTTTTCAAAAGCATTCGACAAGGTCCCCCATGAGGAATTAGTGAATGTTTTAATAGATCACAGAATACCCGGGTACATCACAACTTGGGTAAAGGCATGGTTGAGTGAAAGAAAACAAAGGGTCTGTTTGAAAGGGGCATATTTGGATTGGTTGAGTGTGGACAGTGATGTTCCCCAGGGTTCAGTGCTTGGGCCTTGCTTGTTTAATATATACATACATTCACTGTCCAGTGAAGGGAAAGTTTGGGAGACCAAATTTGAAGATGACACCAGGATTGGTGCTGGCATCAATAATAGTGAGGACGCAGAAAGGCTACAGGACCCTTTATTTAGGATGGAAACTTGGGCAAAGGATTATAAATTATCCTTTAACATTAACAAATGTGCAGTTATGCACTTTGGGAAAAATAATAAACAACTAGATTATGTTCTAAATGGACATAAGTTGGGTAAGGTCGCCGAGGAAAGAGATCTGGGCATCAAGGTGACTAATGATCTCAAGTTCCATCAACACTGTAGCCATATGGTGAGGACTGCGAGTGGCATACTCAATAACATCAAGAAACATATTAGGAGTAGGAGGAGAGAGGTGATTGTACCTCTTTTCAGTTCACTGGTGAGGCCGCAGTTGGAGTACTGTGCCCAGTTTTGGTCACCTGGTTTCAGGACAGATATCAAGAGACTGGAGAGGGTTCAGAGAAGGGCAATGAGGTTGGTGGCTAATGTTAGGGACAAAGAATATGAAGACAGATTGGAAGATCTCAGGATGTTCACACTGGAGTTTAGGCATCTGAGAGATGACCTGTGTATGGTGTATAGATCAATCAAGGACACCAACCTAAGGAAGAAACTGGGACTTACACTTAGGGATCAACATTATAATACCAGGACGCACACATGGCAGTTGAAAGGTCAACATTTTAAGACAATAAGAAGGAAACAGTGTTGCCGGCCCGGTGGCACTGAGGGTTGAGGCACTGGACGCCACACCTCGCGCTACGCCGGCAACCCGGGTTCGGGAACGGACTCGGGTCTCTGGGGGTCGGTAGGGGGAGGGAGGATTGAGTGTCCCAACGGATGCTCTCTTCCCTCAGGGGTGGGAATCTATGGAACACGGAAATACTTCCGTGGTCTACATCGCTCTCACGGCCGGTGGAAGCACCGACCAAGAGAGGATGAAAGGCGGCTCGGCATGTCGGAGTCGGGAGGGAGACGTTGGCGCTGCGAGGGCTAGCGCGCGCCAGTGCACGCTGCCACTCGGGACGAGACGTCCCAAGTGCGCGGACGCCTCAGGGGCGGGAACGTAAGGGAGAAAACCAGGAAATACCTCTGGCAAGCTCGGATGAAGGCCGCTTTAGCCCGCCCGACACCAATGGACAGACCCCAATGTGCAGGGAGAAGGAGGTAGGGCACTCTAGGGGCAGATCCCGAGGATGACCCAGGGCAGGACACGAGCGGACAGAAGGAGGGGGCACCGGAGGCAGTAAGGAGGGATAAAGACGAAAATAAAAAAAAAAAAAAAAGAAGGAAACAGTGGTTTAGTGTAAGGGTAATACCAATCTGGAACAACTTGTCTGAAGAAGTAATTCTAGTACAAACATACTTGGGTTTAAGAGGGAACTGGACAAACACTGTGTAGCAAATAAAATCTTGAGTTATTATAACTAGGGTAAATGTGAGCACAATGGACTACTATCGTCTCTGCTCAGTCTTAACCTATGAAACTTCAAAAGCAGGAGCAGGTTATAAAAGGTAATTAACTGTCCCTCTGGAAGGAAGGCATTTAATTAGGTTTCACTGGTCTGTTTATAACATCCTGTGGTTTTCCTCAAACTGACATCTTTTGGAGTCAAAGGTCAAGTCTCTCACTCACTGCCTGCTTGTCCTAGGCAGACATTCACATTTGTTTATAATACAAATATTATACAATATAACAATAAGCAGATGGCAAAGCATCACAGAGGGTACTGTATATCCCTTGCTGCATTATGTGAGACATACATGCATCACTGAGAATCACAGTGAACTATGTTGGTTCAGTGCTCCAGTATAATCACTAACTAGCTATTTGTCTTTGGGAATGGAATGCATGGAAGTCAAGTAATGTGCACAAGTAAGTGCTTTTTATTCACATATTATGCCGGTTCATTTGTTTTCTGGTTTCCCTTACCCTCAGGGTTCAGGCATTTTGCAAACCTATGCTACTACTGAATATTCTTTCTTGGAATATTGTTTTCCCATAGTATAGTTGTTTGATGTCTCTAACAAGCAAGTTTTTTCATACTTAAATACAGAAGCATCCTATCTTTTTATTTATTGTGATTCACCTCCTTCTAAATTATGGTTCGGCAGCAATTACTATGTCCAATTATCTTAGCTGAGAACTGGTAGTAAAAGCCTACCCCATACTGTGTAGCACTCATCTGATTCAGCTACTGCAATTTTTGCAGTTGTTGGCTGCTGGGACCTCTCTACATCAACCTAGCATTGTTATGACTGATATTTATTAATCTATTCTATTATTTTAGTAGTTTATTCTATTATCCCAGTGGTATGCTAATTACTACTTTATCAATAGTTGACTAGTTTAATTGTTCTATTTCATATTTGGTTATTGGCTAGTCTTATTTACAGATATGAACATTGAAGCTGTTGGCAGATAAGGGCATCCTGGCCCACCTATTTGGCCATGTTTTCCCTACCTACAGTGACACCACAGACCCTACTCGATCTCTGGCCTCCCCCCACCTTATTACTAGGAGCCTTCCATGTCTATCCCATGCATTCTTAAATCCTTTAGCCATTTCTTCCTCCACCACTTCCACTGGGAGGCTTTTCCATGTGTCAATCACCCTTTCCATGAAGAAGTACTTCCTTCTATTTCCTCTGAACCTCCCCCATTCTGTCTTCAGAGTGTGACCCCTTGTCCTTAAACATCTTTTTCTTTGGAAAAAGCTTCCTTGATTTTACCTGTGAGGCATTTGAATATTTCTGTCATATTCCCCATTTCCCTCCTTTCCTTCAGGGAGTACCTGCCTAATTCCTTAAGCATTTCCTCGCAGGGCTTTTGATGTAGGCCATGCACCATTTTGGTTGCCCTCCTTTGTACCGCCTCTACCCTAGCTATGTCCTTGCAGAGATGGGGCCTCCAGAACTGTACACAGTACTCAAGATGAGGCATCACCAGTGATCTATACAGGGGTATTATCATCTCTCTCTTTTTGCTGGTGATTCCCCTGCCTATGCATTCCAACATCCCGCTAGCATTTCCCACTGCATTGTCACACTGTTTAGCTATATTCAGGTCATCAAAAATTATCACCCCAGGTCCCTTTCCTGCTTTGTGGCTGCTAATACCTCTCCTCTCAGTTGGTATGTTGCCCCTGGGTTCTTGTGCCCCATGTGTAAGATTTTGAACTTTTTTGCATTGAAACCCAGCAGCCAGACCTGTGACCATTCTTCCAGTTTTTTTTTTAGATCATTCCTCATTCTTTCTGCCCCCCCCCACCAGTGTGTCCATTCTGTTGTCTGTGAACAGGCACACTTTCCCCTCCAGCCCTTCTGCAATGTCACTAATAAAGATGAGGACTGGCCCTAGCACTGATCCTTGTGGCACCCCACTGGTCACTTTGCCTACTCCAGAGTGGGTGCCATTTACCACCACCCTCTGACTCCTAAAGTGAACTCAGTCATTCAGTGTTTTCACATTTTTTTCCCCGACACATTGTTGGATTTTAGATTTTTAGAGTTTAGCATAACTACAGGGTAACTTATTCTGTCATATCTGATTTGAGCTACATTCTCTTCTGACATTTCTAAATGCAGTATAATTATAATGCTTAGTGCAGGAAAAAATCCTTAAAGTTGTTTCCTGGAATGTAAAAGGTTGTCATAACACCATTAAAAGAACTAAGATATTATCCTTCTTTAGATCTATGAAAACAAACATAGTCTTCCTACAGGAAATGCACCTCACTTTAGAGGAAACCATTACTTTAAAAAAAATCCAGGGTAAGTATGGCCCACTGTAGTCCCTTTAACTCTAAAAGTGGGGGGTGGTAGTATTCTCTTTCATGAACATCTTATTGTCTCCATTGACTCTACTACTATAGCTCCAGAAGGTAGATTTATTATAGCTAAAGTAAAATTATAGAATAGGAAGGTGACCTTTGTCAGTGTTTATACTCCTAATACCAACCAGTCTGTTTTTTTTCTCCTCCCTCTCTGTTACAGAGGCACAGGTCAGTAAGCATAGGCAAATCAGGAGAAGTCATAAAATTCACAGGTAGCATTTTATTATTATCAATAACATTAAAATAAAAAAATAACATTGGTCAGGATAGTTCTTATACAGGCAGTTCAAGCAAAACAAGATCCTTAATCTGAGGATATCTGTAAATCTAAATCCCAGTCTCTCTCTAACTCTGTAAAAAATTGCTCTCCTTTATAAGATGTTTTCACCTGGCAATTAGATGCTACATCCTGTTCTCATTAAGCTATACAGTATCTCCTGTTTTCACACAATGTACCAAGCTTTGTCAGTTTCTTTCCTGTAATCAGTTCATCCAGTCTCATTAACAGGTGCAATTAAGACATTCTGGCCAGAGCTGGTTTTCCTGCCAACAACTCTCCAAACAAGCTTGTGGAAGGTCAAAAGGTTTCTCAAGGTAAATCCCTTGTGTTCCAGTGTGCTATCTTTTCTAACAAACCCCAAACAGCTTTCTGCAATTCATTTCTACAATACAGTCATATACATTTGCAAACTAAGGGATCTCAGTTTCACATAAAGATTCACATATAGGTTTTCACCGCAGAGAAGCAAGGTAAAAAAAAAAAAAAAGACTAGCAACAGCAAGCAAAGGAAGGGAGGGAGATAATGGGGGAAATTGTGAGACCATTGGAGTTGCCAGTTCCTAGGTGCCACAATGAAAATTTGATTATTCTATCAGACAGACAACAGCTAGACAAGTAATAGAATAGGACAGGACAGAAAAATAGATCCTTGCTTTTAACTCTCTCTCTGTATAAAAAAATTAGATCTTATTTTAGTTTATCTTATGCTTTTGCTTCACCTCTTGTCCACCCCTTATATATTTCTCCTGTTTATTTTCAAATACTTTAATTATGTTATTTCTCAAGTTTTTTTTACTGTTACCTAGCTTGAGCTGCATATTTTAGTTGTCTTGATTGTATTTCTTGCCATAGATTGTTAGTATAGACTAATACCCCCACAGGCATATATGTAACCTGCCTGCCTCATTGTAATATTGCTATTATATTGTACCTATTTTTTACTCAGGCTTTTGTAACCTGCCTGTCTCACACTGTTCTCTGCCTGCTTCTCATGAATGTATGTATTTTTCTCCTCTTACCCTTCCCCCAGGTTGCACCTGGAATCGAGCCTTGTCTCAGTGTGCTTCTCCTGGTTATCAACTTTAATAAATAAATAAACTGAATAAATATCTTACCCAACCCTGTCACACTAACCAATACTATTGCTGACTGTAACCCAGAGGATATGATTATAGCAGGAGATGTGAATGCTATAATGGACAATTTCATTGCTAGGAATCCTAGTGGACATGCAGAACATGTTTCATCCTGTAATAGATTTTGTAAAGAGTTTGATCTGGTGGGTACCTGGAGACTTACCCATGCTAAAGACAGGGATTATACTTTCAGAGCATCTAAACATGGCTCATGTTGTTGACTAGATTACATCTGTATGACTAAATCCTTTTTATCTGTCCTAGCCACCAGTAATGTTGGTAACATTTTATTTTAAGACCATGTGCCTGTATCAGCAAGTATACTCCCAGAGGACATTCATTCCTCAGGAAAGATATGGAAATTAAATTGAAGCTTTCTTAGAAACTCTGAATTTACTAAATGGTTTGACACAAAGTTAAAACCTTTTTTGAAATTAATGATATGGGTGAAGTTTCAGATGAAATATTTTGAGATACATTTTAGGCTTTTATCAGGGGAAGGATAATTGCTTATTCTAGCCGTAAAAATAAAAATAATGAAGCAGAGTTGTCTAGACTGGGATCTAGCCTGAAATCTAAAGAAATGCTTTGTGCTAAGTCCAGAGATAATAATTTAAATCTGTATCAGGAGATAGTGGTCCTTAAGCATGCCATGAACTCTATTCTCAACCAAAAAGTCAAATATGCCCTACTCAGATTAAAACAAAAATATTGGGAGTCAGTACTGGGTCAAAATGTTGAAAGCAGAATAGTGCGGATCAAAACCACAATGTCAAAATAGCTAAAACTAAAACATCTACAGAGCCAAAATAGCTAAATCTAAGACAGCTACAGGGACATAATAGCAGAAGTAAAGTTAGTGCTATCCCTGTAGCTGTTCAGAGGACAGGGAGAAAGCTTCTGCTGCGGGGTGCATTGCCGACCAGCTGCTGTGGCGTGGAAAGTAGGGCACATTCAGCAGAGGTCAATGGAACGAAACTGAAGTGCAGTTGAATCCCGTGAGTAGGGATCTTTTTCTGTTTTTTGGGACTTAGTTTATTTCATCTCCCTCCTGACTCAGGTGCTGCACTGTCCACCCCCACCCTGTGCTTTTTGCCCCGGTGTTCCTACTGGGTTCCTCCTCTCTCCCCAGGGATTCCCCCCTTCCCATGGTTCCTTCCCATCCCCGAGTTGCTTCCCTTCCCAGCAGTGATTATATTGCAGTGTCAGTGGCTCAGTAGGTAGCAGACTCACCTCTGAGGCCAGGAGATCAGAGGGCTGTGGGTTCAGTTCCCACATCTGGCACTTAGGTTAATATCCCAGTACTGACATTGTAGTGCAGCATGAGAGGGGTGCTGCACTTCTGAGGTGCTGTCTTTCGGATGAGACATTAAACTGAGGTCCCATCTGCCTGGATTGGTGGTAGTTGAGGTGGATGTTAAAGATCCCATGGCAATTATCGAAAAGAATAGGGGAATTTCCCCGGTGTCCTGGCCAAATTTCCCTCATTCACTAAAAATATCACCAACAGCTTAATCTGGTTCAAGGTCAGTTGGCATTCATCTGTATCCACCTCCCCCAGGGTCGTGTCTGAAAATAGGCAGGATTTGTCTAGTGCACTTACCTGGTCAACAAAAAACTAAATAAATAACATATTTAGATGCGGGTTTGAGGGCAAAATCCCCCTCCCCCCGTGAACACATAGTGTAGCTGCTTGCTTGTGTGTGGCACTGTTATAGCAGTCGGTGTTTTTGGCAGGAACTATTTTTGTTTTCTATGTTTTTGTTTTGCAGTTTTTGAGCCACACTATTTTGGTTTTGACATTTTGACCCTGTGCCTTGGGAGTCAGGCAAGGCCCAAAGCAAGTTATTGGCACACAAACTCTAAGATTTCAGAAAGTAGTAAAATACCCATGATTACAAATAGTGCAGGATAACCAGTCTTTACAGGTAAGCAAATTACTTATGTATTTGGGAAATACTACTCTGACTTACACAAGTCTGATATTGAATTTAACAGCAGGACACTTGAGAACTTCCTTAGTGATATTGCCCTCCCCTCCATTTTAAAGAGTGATAAAGACTTCTTTAATAAGCCTATTTCTCAGGATGAGATTATTAAAGCTACAATATCCATGCCATCTGGTAAAGCCCCTGGGTTAGATGGCCTCACATATGAATTTTTCAAAGCTACTATTCAAAATCTGTCTGCAGTCATGCACACGGTTTTTTCGCACGCTCATATCCATGGCAGCCTTCCTCCCTCTTTGAGGGTAGCTAATATTTCAGTTCTTCCCAAGAATCAGTCTTTGTGTGAAAATTACCACCTTGTTTCCTTAATCAATGTGGATTGCAAAATATTAACCAAGGATCTAGTGAACAGACTAAGCAAGGTAAACCAACAATCAATTCACTTTGACCAGGTTGGCTTTGTAATGGGGCACCACAGCTCAGACCATTTGGATTGTAAATATCTATATATTCTTCACCAATTTTTTGGTCATTGTAACTCTTTTTGGATTGTAAATATCCGTATTTACTCCTCTTCCCATTCCCCAGGGTTGCACCTGGAAACAAGCTCCATCTCAGTATGCCTTTCCCGGCTACCAACTTTTTAAATAAATAAAAAATAAAACAAAATTTGAGAGAGGCTTTACATCTCATTGATGCCTCAATGAAATTACAAACACAACCTTTATTTTTATCTCTAGACACCAAGGCCTTTGACCATCTGGAATGGGACTATCTTTTGCAGATTATAGTGGTGTGGTCACGCCACTATATTTAGGGTCGAGCAGGGGTTTATATGTTTAACTTCAAAATTTGTACTTTAATAACTTCGCAACTATTCAACAAATTTGCACAAAGGTTTGCCTGCTTAGTCTCGTGGAGCAGATCTCTTTTTGTGCCAAGTTTCATTCCAGTTGGATGTATGGATTCTGAGATCCAGATAACGAAAAAACATAAAAATAGCTGTTTTGCTGTTTGTTTGTTTTTTTGTTGTCATCGCCTTGTGCCCAGATGGTTTGAAATTTTGGTCTGAAAATTTCAGGGTAAAAAGGGCTTGACCCACAGATGTGCCTTTCACTGGGTTGGTGAAAAAAATATTAATCTGTGCCAAAGTTATTAAATATTAAAATTGTGATTTTGAGCGTGCTCAGTAAGCACTTCAAGATAGCTATATTAAATGAAAAAAGAATCTTTTTTTTGAATGGGGCCAATCCTTTTTCATTTTGGAAAAAAAATATTTTTTTTGTTTGCCACCATTTTGTTTCTGTTTAAAAAAAAAAAAACATTTTTCAGAACACTCAAAAGTGACATCCTACACAGAAAACAATATATGTATCTTGCTCATTGGGACTCAGGTGGATTCTGCATTTGACTCATGGAAAAATGACTCCCAAATAAAAATGTTTTCATTTATGCAGCCTTTCTCATGACTCACTTCCACTTTTTCCATGTGGCCTTTCTCATTCATATGAAAAAGGATCCATTCATATGGAAAAAGGATTTTGGATTTAGTTTTTTTCCCAGTCCTTTTTTCGTTTGAAGATTCCTGCACATGGAAAAGGATTTTGTGCATAGTTGTTTTCCCCATTTTCATTGACTAATATTGTAATAACATGTAACCTCCCCTCCAAAAAAAAATGTAATAGTGGCTATATAAAAAAAACTAATAAAATAAAAATTTGCAAATTCCCATAGGATTATATGGGAAGTTGCATAAGTATAAATTCCTTTTTTTCCCCTGGTGTCTAGTGGCATTCCCACTCTCTGATCACAATCCCTAAAATTATTATACATTTCTCTGGTATTTAGTGGCACTCCCACCCTCCGATTACCATCCTCATAATTAGTATAAATTTCCCTGGTGTCTAGTAGCACCCCCACTCTCTGATCACTGTCCCCATTTTTGAATACCCTGTAATAAAGAAAACCTTCCCTCATCAACTTTCTTTTAAACCTGTAAAAAAAAAAAAAAAGGGTCCCTCACCGATCCGACCCCCCTAGATCAACCTCCCACTGAGCACTCACCATCCTGCACCCCCACATCCCTCACACATCCTCACTCACCTGAACAGGTCCCAGGGTCAAGATGCGCTTTCCAGTTGAAGACACGTCTTGCTGCTGGAGCTGCTGACAGCAATATGAGAAATCAAGGTAAGTGCGGTTCAATGTATTTCAATGGGGTTTGAACTTTGATGCATAACTTTGTCACTTTTGCATATTTTGACACCACATTTTCAACATGGCCTTTTTGGGATCCCACCTCATGAACAATGGCAGTGAAATTACACAAATCCATCCTGGAAGCTGATTCCTTTGTCTCTTGACAAAATCACCTTTTGGATGGGATTTGACAATTTTCACAACCCTTGTTCATGATATTGGGTCTTGCCTTTTTTCATGACCACAGCTTTCTTGCTAACTCCCAACACAGGTTTAGAAAAAGACATAGTACTGCCACTGCTTTTCTAAAATTCACAAATGATGCCAAAGTAGCTATGAATAATGGCCTTCTAACAGGAGCGGTCTTTATAGATTTAACAAAAGCATTTGACCTGGTCAGTCACCCACTTCTTCTTGTAAAAATGCATTCTCTGGGTTTCTGCTGTGATGTTGTCACTTGGTTTAGCAGATACTTGTCTGATAGGAAACAAGGGTTCAGATTTAACTCTATTGTTTCTAGTCTTACCTCCATAAACATTGGGGTCCCCCAAGGTTCTATTCTTGGGCCTCTACTCTTCACAATCTTTATAAATGACATCTCACAAATTGCCTCCACCTCCTTGTCCCTGCTTTATACTGATGATCTAGTGCTTTACCACAGCACAAGATCCATCCTTGACCTAAATACCACTCTCGCATCTGACTTCCTCCTTATCCAAAACTGGCTCACTAAAAACAACCTAGTCCTTAATGCCAGCAAAACACAATCCATGTTGTTTGACTCTGCTACCAGACTAAGGAATTGCAATGGGAAGTTGTCCATCACCAGTGCTGATAGTTCCCTCCTGGAGAATGTTAACTCCTTCAAATATCTTGGGATAACACTTAATCCCTCGTTAGACTTTGACTTTCATATTTTCATTATGTGCAGAGTGGTCAACTCTATAATTGGTATCACCTATAGAACTAGTTATGTTTTAACCCCTTCTGCTAGAACCGCCATTGCGAAAGGTGTTCTGCTCCCTGCCTTTGCCTATGGCTCCATAACTTATGCTGGAGCTGACAAACCCAGACTTCTCAAATGGGATACCACCTTTAATAGCATGTGCCACTATACCTTAGCATCTCCTTGCCTTACTCACCACTGTAAGTTCTACAATGACCTTAACTGGCCCTTTCCTTCTGCCTGTCAATTTCTGTCCCTTGGCACCCTAATAGATGGTATCATAAGATCTGATGTTCACTTCTCTTTTGCTTCAGTGTTGATTCTGGCTAACTCTTGCTATCTAATTCTCCTTCTAGCACTTAGGTAACTTGGTATTATTAGTAGCTAAAGCTAATTTCCTGTCAAGTAGCAATGCTGTTGTATTCTATACACCTAATATTTCATTGTCTACCACATATTCATACCATTGTTCGAATGCAGCATCCCCTACCTGTAAATGATGATTGTTTCTTTGACTACTGCTGTTACCTGTGTGAATGTCCCTGAAACTTCAATATATACACTTACTGTTTATGTTCTTTTGAAGCTGTTTTTTCTTGTGGTCTACCTAAACCCTGTACTTTGTCATGTTCTCTCCTGGGTTGTGCCTGAAAATAGGCAGGCCTTTCCTAGCACACCTACCAGGTTACCAAAAGCAAATCAATAAATAAATCATCTTTGTTCTGGGGATCCAACCCTTCTAAGTGTCCCTAAATGCAAAACAATTATGGGGGCCCAGGCTTTTTTTCCATGCGACACCTGGAACTCACTACCGGTAGGAATCAGGTTCTCTCCAACTCATGCCAGCTTCAAAAGGATGCTGCACACTAATCTGATAACATCTGACTCTTGCAGCTGTTTCCATCCCCCTTGATTTTCCATCTACCTCCACACTCTGCCCTTATTTATGCTCCCTTCTCCCAATAGCCCTGGCTGTGTACCCCATGCCCTCATAACTCAAACAGCGTTTTACCTAATCTTCCCTTGTTTAATGTTGCCCTATTTCAACTCCTGCTTGTGCCTGCTTCTCCTACAGACACATCACACTGCTTCTTCACAATTTCTGATATCTCCTCTTATGCCTCACCTAGGTAGCACACCCATTATGTGTGTTACTTCACTGCATTTGTAATCTATATTTGAAATCTTTTTTAAGTATACTTTGTCTAAAATATGCATATCCCTAATGTTTTGTTGTATCTTGCTTGTGCTGTTCCTGAAATGTTTGTTGACTAATGCTATGAGTAATATTGTTTTGTTTTGCTCATCATTGTATCTGTATTTTTGACTGTCTTATTTGTATTCTCCTGGGTCGTGCCTGAAAATAGGCATTTCAATGTCTAGTGCACATACCTGGTTATCAAAAACAAATAGATATGTTGAAAATTTGGGGTAAAAATATGTAAAAACTGCTGAGTTATGTGCATCCATTGAACTTTTGCTATGCTTGCTCATAACTTTGGGTAATTTTAAATATTTTTGCCCCAAATTTTCAACATAGCCATTTTTTTACACCACCTCATGAACTTGACAGCTGTCATTTTTCAAGTCATGGCCAAAGTGTGTTTTCACACCTGAATCGTAGAATGATGTTGTGGTGGTGTGGAATATTGTTTTGGAGGTGATTTAAACATTTTCAGTACCAGGTTCATAAGATGGGGTAATAAGAAGGCTATGGCAACAATTTGGTTACCGTTTTGCTAAAAATGTAAGCACATAGCCCAGAGGGCCCTGTGCTTTCACAGCAACATACATATATGCATCTATGGAGGGATGAGTGGGCCCTGCACTCCAACGGGCAAATAAGGATACAATAATAGCACCAGTTTAATTATGATGAGTGTAAAGTAATGCATTTTTGGAGAAATAACCACCAGTTCAAGTATCAACTAAATGGCAAATACTTACAAATTACAACAAATGAATGGGACTTGGGAGTAATCGTGGATAATAAGTTAGTTTTTAATATAAATAACAGACAAAAAGTGATACAGGGCAATAGGATCCTGGGATGTATTAAAAGAAATGTTAAGAGTAGAGACCCAGAGGTGATAATGGCCCTGTCTACGGCCTAGGTAAGATCACAGTTGGAGTATTATGCTTCCTTCTACACTCCAAGGACAAAGAGAGATAAGCTACTAATAGAGGGTGTGCAACGTAGGGCAACTAAGTTAGTTGCACACATTCAACACAAGAATTATGGAGAGAGACTAGGACATCTGGGAATGTACTCAGTGGATTACAGACAGCTAAGGGGGGACTTACATTTGGGGTTTAAGGCCAACAAAGATAGATATATGTGGGAAACCATTGGCCTGACAGTTTATACAGGTATACGAAGTACACATAGCCACAATTTAAAATTGTCAGGAGACATAAATAAAACTAATAAAAGAAAGAAACAGGTGGTTTACACAAAGAGTTGTGAATGGTTCACAGCCCCACAATGGATGTGTTTAAAAACAGACTGTACTCCTACATGGGAGCACAAAAATATGAGTACCTCCACTAAGCTTAGTGGCAAGCTACTAATGGGTCTCCGGCCACAAGCTTGTACATTTCTATGATTCTGTGATAATACTATCTCAAAAAGTAAAGGCATTATTTGCAAAAAAAAAAAAAATGTGTTAATGCAACATTTAGGGTTCAGGCTAAAGTGAAAAAAGTAGGGAAATGTGGTTTTAGGGTTTCCAGCCCTAAAAGCCCACCAACTCTAAAACAAATCAGGGATGCAGTCTTCCTTGGGTCTGTCAACCCTAAAGTTCATGCCATTCTATACACTCCACAAACAACACACCTAATGGGGTGAGCTTTAGGGTTGACAACCCCAAGAAAGACTGCACCCCTGATTTGTTTTAGAGGTGGTGGTGGGGTTTATGGTTGGAAACCCTAAAACCACATTTCCCTACTTTTTTTCACTTTAGCCTGAACCCTAAATGTTGCATTAATGCAGTTTTTTTTTGCAAAGAATATTGAGTAAATATAATTTTGGGAACTATTTTTGCAAATGGATTAGTGTATTATACTCAGTTGTGGCTGCACTAGTTAAGGTTAATGGCATATCTTCAGACCATTTTCCCATATTTATAGGTACTTGTCAGGGCTGCCCCTCGCTCCCAGTTTTATTTGTCCTGGTTCTAGAACCCCTTCTCATCAAAATCAGAAATACCTCTGATATTTTAGGCATAGCTATGGGAAGAAAACATAAAATTATGACTTGTGCAGATGATCTCTTACTCACTCCAATGAATCCATCTACATCAGTACTATTCTTACTAAGGGTTATGCAAGAATTGTCTAGTTTTTTAGACTTTAAAATCAATATAGAAAAATCTGAGGCTCTTGGGCTCAGTAGTAAGACCAACACCAGGGTACTGGTCCAAAATCATATTAAGGTTCCACTAAAAGGCATTACATTTTTAGGAATAAGGGGAAAGGGGGGAAGGGAATATTGTTTAACCAGGAGTAGCACACTAAGCCAAAGCTTGTTTCCAGATGCGACCTGGGAGCAGAAGGAAGTTAAGTGACTTAGTCAGGATCACACAGTATGCACCCATTGTCTAATGATATTAACAAAACAGTCATTCCAACCTTTTCCCTGTTACTTGATAAAATTGAATTGGACTTTCAGAAGTGGAATCAGATGTCACTGTCATTCTGGGGCAAAATACAAACCATAAATGTGATGGTATATTATCTCCTGCAACATCTCCCAGTACAAATACCCAGAGTTATTTTTAAAAGAATGTATTCTCTATGTAGAAATTTTATCTGGGAGGTAAACCATCTCATATTGCCTTATCCAGGCTACAACAACCAAGAATTAGAAGTGGTTTCAGTCTACCTAATTTTAAAATAAGACAAGATACATTGTTTGGTTGCTCAAAGTATTATATCATAGTGATCCTTTAATAAAGAAGCAACTCCAGGCTGTTTTTTCACTGAGAGACATTTATTGAAAGGAAATCATCCAAGAGTAATTAAGCAATAATCCACAACAGGGTGTGGGTTATGCTGGGATTTACCCATGCGTAGTGTGGTTTCCAGATCCACATCAGAAGTGGGTCAATCCTAGCATAACCCACACACTGGAGTGGATTATTGCAATTATACAATGCAGTGTAAAAAAATTAAAATAAGGAAAAGTTATTTAAAATACTAAATTTATCGTTTTTTATTGATTTTTGTTAAGATATCCATCCTCCCTATGTTAAATAGTCCATGCTGCCATGGCAAGAATAGGAAGGATTTGCTTGTGGTTTTCACCTCTCCCCACACCTGTTATGCTTTATGCAAGGGGAGCCATCAACAACACCAGACACCCATGATATTTAAACACAGTAGCATGATTCCTTGCTTCCTACTATACCCTGCCATAGCCTCAGTTGTGTTTCAAGGAAATCTCTTGCAGACGTCAGGAATCTGTGGCTCTAATGTCTGCTGTACTTTGTGAAGAGCCAGTGGTGTGTTTTTTTTTTTGTTACAACCGGGAGGGGGAGAGAGAGCGTGTCGAGGAAAAGACTCCTTTTCTCAGTAAGAAAAATGGGCTGTCACCATGAGATTGAAGGTGCCACTGTCAAAAACAGTCTTTTTGTTGTTGCGCACACTCTCGCTGTCGGTTGTCAAAAGGAAAATAAAAACACATTGCTCGCCCTCCCCATTAACTGGTCATCTCTCCCACAGCAATGCAAGCCACAACAACTGCCTCCAAGGAGGTCTGACACCCCGGTACTGTGAGTAATTTGAATTTCCAGGAGGATGGGGTCTCAGAGCTGAGGGGGAGACAGTGTGAATGGCACCAAAAAGTACAATGATAGGCATCTGTGGTTCTAATGTCTGCTGTACTTTGTGAAGAGCGACTAGCGTGTTTTGTTTTTACATTCAGGAAGAAGAGAGAGTGTGTTGAGGAAAGAAAAACCTGAGACCAGCACAGCCCACCTCACACCTCAGTAGCTAGCTGCCAACTGAACAGTCATTGAGCGTACTGTACATTACACTGTTCAGTCGGTAGCCAGATGTGGAGGTGTGAGGTGGGCTGTGCTGGTCACTGGGGCAGTGAGGGGTGGTTGGCACTGCCTGCTGGGGTGAGGGGGGGAACTATACCTCCAGGGCTGTGGTAATTTGCATTACAAACTTAACTGGAATCCATCGAGGTTCGGGGAGGGCAGTAGGAGTAATAATAGTATACTAATAAATCTGGTAGCATCGGGGTTCTGGGAGGGGGGCCACTAGATCACCAGGAACAAGGGTGAGTTGAAAAATATTCATATGGGCAGACATTGGGGATCGGGGAGGGTAGACATTTATTCATTAATTAATAGGGGGAGCAATGGGGTTCGGAGAGTTGGGGGGGCACTAGACCACCAGGGAATATGTACTGTGGATTTGGGGATGGGGGATCACTTGCATTTTCCACAGGGGGCCTGTGGCTGACCCTTCCCATGCACTGGGTGTTTGCCTCATGAGAGGGGTTGCCACATGAGTGGGACTTAGGCACCAGGACCCTTCCTGTAATAGAATCTGGTGCAGGGTTCCTGGCACTTTGGTGCAAGCTATTGTTTGCCACAGCTTGCGTCAATCCAAGCCCGCTTTGTAAATCGGGTCCTTAAAATCTTGCTGTATACTTAGACAGATAAATAATTCCTGGCAGGATGTTTCTCAGGCTTTGGACTAGGATCTGGCCACACCCCCACACTACCCCCTTTGGGGCAACAATTTGTGCCAATATGAAAGTATATATCTTGACTGGAAGAGTCGGAGAGAATGGAGTATTCAGTTTTTATATTACATTATGGATCCTTCCACTGTGTCTCTTCTTTCACCCAACTTTCCTCCAAAGACAATCTGCGCAGTACAGAGTTCTACAAATTCAGTATCTGCAATTAGGAGAGGTTATTAGTACATTGCTAAAAGGTAGCACCTCCCTTCCACCACTACATACTCTGGAGAAGATTTTTACTACTAACAAGGGTTACAAGATTATTTATAAAATGATAATTGACTGTATGGGTAACCCAACTGAGCTTTTAATATCAAAAAGGGAACAAGAACTAAATACTAAGATTTCTATAGACGAATGGAACGCTTGCTGGGTTAACACCCTAAAATCCTGTAGAGAATCTAAAGGAAGATTATCTCAATTCAAAATACTTCATAAATAGCATTTTACTCCATGTAAGCTATCTGAATTAGGGTTATCTAATAGTGATCTTTGTTAGAGATGTTTCCTGGGAAGAGGATCTGTCTCTCATGTTCTTTGGTACTGTGGTAAGCTGGCCCATCATGGGAACAGAATTATAGGGCTTGTAAGAATATTATTAGGACTGATTTTAAATGTACAGCAAAATAAGCTATTCTGGTTTTGTTCTTGGACTCAACTAATCTTACAGTTTTTTCGGAAATCCTGGCTTCATATAGCTTAAATTACAGCCAAAAATGTTATTTTCAGACACTGGAAATTTCCTCTCCCCCCACCCCACTTAAGGGGTGAAAGTCCCACTCTGTTCTCCTTTTTTTTCTTCATTCTCCTCCTACTTGCTGGCAATGTTGAACCTAACCCTGGCTCCCCTTCTCCCTCATCACCCTCCCCGGTCTCTCTAATAGCCTCAGCATCTTCCACTTAAATGCTCGGAGCTAAGCTTGATTCTCTTAAAGTCTGGATCTCTCAGTATTCCCCTGGCCTCCTATGCATATTGGAATCCTGGCTGTTATCCAGCATACCAGATGCCAACTTGGCTCTTCCTGACTACCACCTCTTCTGACAGGACCATGGCAAGAGTGTTGGTGGAGTGGCCTTGTATGTCTGCCAAAACCTGTCCTGGTCTGTCACCTTCAGAAAGTCAGTTCCTTCCTCCCACAAACTCCTAGTTAAGCTGTCCCTTCCTTAGATAGAAACATAGAAATTGTCGGCAGATAATGACTGCTAGGCTCATCCAGTCTGCCCATAGGCCCTATACATTGCATGTGGCCCTGACCCTATGCGATCAATGGCTTTTCATCACTCCCTTCCCTCTCAAGGTTCCCTTGTGCCTGTCTCAGGCATGCTTATACCCTCCACTGTGCTTGCCACCTCCACCCTCTCTATTTATGTTGGTGTTTTCTATGTCTGTCCTAAGATATTCCTCTCCTCCCTGGTTGACTCCCTCTCATCCCTTGTCTCCCATGCTGACACTGGTGAGCTTATTCTCTTGGGAGACTTCAACATAAATTGTCTCTCCCCTACCTCCAGGCCCACACTTCACAAGATTGAGTCCATGAACCTCCCCCAACTAATAGCTGAACCTACTCGACTCAACCCTCACTCCTCTAACAACTCCCTCATGGTCTGGGTGCTCACCTCATACCCCTACCATATCACTGAAGCAGCCACTCTACCTGATGCATTCAGTGACCATAGTATGACCTACTGTATCAGGAAAGTGAGGTCTACTCACTCTGCCCCCAAAATACATTTATTCCAGGTCACTCAGGACTCTGGACTCAAATGCTCTCCTACATGACCTTGCTACCTACGACTGGTCCCTGGTCTCTTCTACTACAGACATTAACACTGCCCTCTCCCACTTCCTCACCATTTTTAACCACACCTGGAACATCCATGCTATATGTATATCTAGACTCAGGCTCCCCCATCACCCCTGGATTACCCCTTATATTATCCATCTTTGTAAGTCCCATGACCAAACGTGGGCTCATTTCAAACTCTCACAATCCCTGCCTGACCTACAGTCCTAGAGTTCACTCAGGAATTCTTGCATGAAGGCCGTCCACTCTGCCAAGGCCCTCTACTCCATATCTAATCTCCAGTCTTACCTTAATTCTCTTGCTAATCTTTGGAAGGTTATGCACTCCCTCTTTGATCCTCTAGCCCAGTCCACTCCCCATCCTCCAACTGGATGATTCATTGGTCTCTGACCTGCTCTCAGTTGCCACTCATTTTAACAAATTCTTCACCACCGGTGCTCTTCCATCACATGAGTCCTCTGGTCACTCCCTCCCTCAGTCCCCTCCTGCCTCTCCTCCCACTCCCTCTCCTGGAGGCTTCCATTTCCCTCCTGTCTCCACCCATTACTTGGTATTACTTGGTCTTATAGAGCATAAGAAGGCTAATTGCCCAGGATCATTGTTTGGTATTTGCATGTAACCATGGGTCTAAGTTAGTTTTGAATATTTCAAATTTAGCACAGTCAACAAGACTATCTGGTAGCTTATTCCACATCCTTGGGGCCCTTACAGTAAAAAAAAATGTAGTCTACTGTTGGTATTTGCCGTTGAGATGCCAGTTTCTTTGGAATGTAATCTAGGTAACAATTTTCTGTCTGCATACTTAATCCTACATTGTTGCTTTAGGACAGGGTTTTGTAAGATTTTGTAAGGGAACAAAAGATCTCCCCCGTGTCGCCTTGTTTCCAAAGACTGAAGATTTAGTTTTTGTAATCTGTCTGTGCAAGATAACTGTGCCAGGTGAGGTACCATACGGGTTGCTCTCCTCTGAATGCCCTCGACTGTTATGATGTCCTTCCTCAGATAAGATCTCCAAAAAGGTGACCCATAATCTGAGTGTAGTCTAATATATGTCCTGTAGAGGGAGATAATACAGTGTTCCAGTTTGGTTACAAATGTATCACCTATTTTTCTAAGCAGTCCATTGGAGTGCTTAGCCAGTTTATTACAGTGGTCTACTGATGATAATTTATTGTTAACAATGATCCAAAGATCCTTTTCATTTGTTGCTACCTTTAACTTAATATTACTTAATTGTAGGGCTGAAGTGGGTTATTATTACCTAGGTGGAGTACAGTACACTTATTGATATTAAATTCCATACCCTTTATAATTGCCCATTCCTTAATATTAGGTAGGTCCTTAAGTAATTGGTTTCTATTGTCTAGGGAATCTACCCTTCCTCCCAGTTTGGTATCTTCTGTGAATTTTGAAAGTAGGGTGTTGGTACTAGTCTACATGTCAGAAATAAATAAATTGAAGAGAATAGGTCCAAGAACAGAGCCCTATGGGACTCCACTTGTTACTCACCAAAGTCAGACAGAAATCCATTAATTTTTACCTGTTGTGTCCTATCTGTCAGCCAATGATCCACCCATTTAACTAGTCTGGTGGAAATCCCTAGGTATATGAGTTTATGAAGTCTTTCTCATCCTAACTTAAGTTCACTTCACTTAAACTGGGGGAATACATAACCACTACACTTAATTTGATGAAGATGAGGTTCATGAACCTCCTTCCTCCAGAGTGATGGAACAGGTTTGGAGGGTGGAGGTGGAAGGGGTGAGAAAACAGCAAGAGATGGAGGGGGTGAGGAACACATAAGAAGGGTATGTGGGAGGGTGCAAACAGAGGGGAAAAATGTGAAGAGAAGAATAGAGGAAAGGGAAGGCAGGTCAGATTCTAGGTGGAGGGTACTGTCTCTGAACACACAGAGATGGATGACCTGCAGGCACTACTAGCAGACAGGAGGGTGGACACAGCAGCAGTAACCAAGACTTGGGCAACACCACACCATGACTGGGACCTTGTGATCCCTGGATAAAAACTATACAGGAGGGACAGGGTAGTCAGAAAGGGGGGAAGGGTGGCAGTTTACATCAGGGGGGGAATAACTTGCATGAGGGAGGAGTCAGAAGAAGGGAAGGTGAAGGCATTATCTGTTCAGTTACAGTTGAATAGAAGGAGAAAGGTGAGGTTGGGGGTGGTTTATAGACCACCCAACCAGGATGAGGAGAGGGACAGGAAACTGAGCTCACAAATATTGGAAGCTGCAGGGAAAGGAGAGGTGGTAATTGCGGGGGGCTTCAACCTACCATCCACAACATGTGCTAGGAGTCAGATGATCCTGGAAGGACAGAAAAATGGGTTTCTGACTCTGGGCATCACAGAACCAACAAGAGCAGAGGCAATTCTTGATCTAGTGCTCAAAAATGGGGAGCATATACAGGAACTAATGGTCAGGGAGGCCCTGGGTGGGAGTGACCATTGCACAGTGTGGTTCCAGTTGGATATAGGCAGGGAAAGCATTCTGACTAAGACCAGAATCTTGGATTTTAGGAAGGCAGACTTCAGGAAGATGGACAAAGTGCTAAGAAGCCACCTGGCAGGCATCAGAGCAGACCTGTATCTACTCCCCCCAGCTCATCCTTTAATAAATCCTGTATTACTAGTCCACTGCCATGTGATAAATCTATACCTAATTTCCCCAAGCCCCTTCCTTCACCAGTGTTAGCCCCTAGCACCCCTACTCCCCCAGACAAGTTTTTTTATTGGGGGACTCAATTATTAAGTACATTGACAGAGCAGTTTGTAATGTCGATAAAGGAAATTGCACATGTTCTAGCTTTAGAAGTGCTAAGGTATTGGACATTACATCAATGTTATCTAATATTTTACATCACTTGTCAATCACAACCCACTTGTCATCATCCATGCTGGAATCAATGACATCAATTGCACTAAATTTAAACAATTACAGCAGGATTATGTTTGACTAACTAACATTCTAATTGAAAAAGGATTCTCTGTTTGTATTTCAGAGATCCTACCGGTGCCAAGGGCTGCACCAACAATCACACGAAACATCAAAGCTATAAATGAATGGCTAAGGAAGTGGTGTCTCAAACAGGACATCCCATGCATTACACACTGGGAAAAATTCCATAATAGAAATTCCTTATAATGCTGGGATGGTCTACACCTTAGTCACTGGGGAAGAGTGTCACTGTGACCATTAATCAATGTTTAAACTAAAGTCTGAGGGGGAGAATGGGTATGTACCCAGGTCTGTAAAACAACATCAACAAATTAATTATAATACATGTGAACTTCTGGCCCTTAATGCAAGATCATTAAACCAGGTAAAATTAGCAGAGTTTGAGGTTAAATGTAGAACCTTAAATATAGGTATTGTAGGGGTCACAGAAACTTGGTGGAATTCAGCCTCAATTTGGTCAAAGGACATCCCTAATTATAAACTCTATTTTAAGAACAGAACCAATAAACAGGGTGGTGGGGTATGCATATATGTGAGAAATGATATCCCCTCCTTTGAAGTTCATCATCCCTCTACATCAGAAAGTATCTGGGTTAAAATACAACTAAAACGACATTCGTATATCACTGTTGGGAATTTGTATAGACCTCCGTCAGCAGACTTGGACTATATATCCAATATGCTCAATGAGATTTCCACCTTCTCAGATACTGAGGATATTGTTGTTCTAGGGAATTTTAACATGCCCCATATTGACTGGGATTCCCTATCAGGTCACTCCAGTGCAGATAAACTTTTAGTGGCTGTAGTTACCAATACAGGGTTACAGCAGTTGATTATGGAACCCACTAGGGGCTTAAGTATTTTGGACTTATTCCTTACTAACATAGAAATACAAATCAGTAATCTTCATATTTGGGATCCAATGGGTTCAAACGATCATTCTTCTATACTTTTTGAAATCCAACAGGATACCATTAGCCAAAGAAAATCTATAAATATAAAAAATTATAATAAAGCTAACTTCTCTGATATTAATAAACAGCTAGTTGACATAAATTGGGAATCACTCCTTTACAATTTAACAACTCAGCAAGCATGGACTACCATTAAAAATATAGTTCATAATGTAGAAACCCTTCATATTCCAATGAAAAGAAAATATAATAATAAAGGTAAAATACCCCTATGGTTTAAGAAAACTATTGAAACTCAGATTTATCAGACAATTAGACTTTTCAAGAGACTCAAAAAAGTACACAACAACATAAAAACATTTTACTTTATAAATATAGGTTAGCAGTTAAAATTTTAAAATGTTCTATCAAACTTGCAAAAACTAAACTTGAATTTAAACTAGCACATACCAAAGACTACCACAAGTCTCTTTTCTCATATATAAACAATAAAAAGGGCAATTCTAGGACTATAGGACCCATAATTAACAAAGGTACCAAATTATCAGATATTGATATGGCCAATCATTTTAACAACTACTTTTGCTCAGTATTTTCTAAACAGACTACAGTTACCCCAGTTCATCCATACCCACTTGGTTTTCATAACATCACAAAACCAGATATTTTACAGGCCATAAAAAAATAAAACGAAAATACTAGTCCAGGTCCTGACAATATTCATCCTCGGTTCTTGACTTGAAACCTCTCAAGCCATTTACAAACCATTATCACTCCTATTTAATAAATCCCTGCAAGAAAGTTCCATACCCAATGAGTTGCATGCAGTGATTGTTACCCCGATATTCAAGAAGGGCAATAGAGGCAGTGTTCAGAACTATCACCCCATTATTTTAACCTCTGTAGTTGGTAAACTAATGGAAAGGATAATCAAGATGAAAACTGAGCAGGAATGTACAAGACTAAGAATTCAAGACTCTTTACAGCATGGATTTACACCAAAACACACATATACCACTAACTTGATATCCTTTTATGACAATATTAGTGCACTTTTGGATGTAGGTATTTCCACTAATGTAGTATTACTTGATTTCAGTCAGGCATTTGACAAAGTTCCACATAATAAACTTACAACTAAAATGTATAACTTGGGTTTGTCCCCTGAAATAATAAATTGGATATCAGACTGGTTAGCCAACAGAACTCAAAGAGTTAGAATTAATAATGTACTGTCTGACTGGGGTACAGTGTCAAGTGGAGTCCCCCAAGGATCAGTTTTAGGACAACCAAAGAAGGCGGCTACTAAGAAAGCTCACTTGGAACCACCGCAGCACATTCTTGTCTCCCCTCCCCCCATTTCCTTTCTATTCCCATCCCTTCCCTTTGTTTCCCCTTTATTTTTATTAGATTTAGGTGTTCTTTCATATTGGTGAATTTTTTATATTTTTTTTATAAATCTTTATATATGCATAGTTTGCACATGTGAATGGTTATTTGTACTGTCACTTTAAGTTGTACCTTTGTTAATGAGGTGTGTGTTCACAGGTGTATGCCTTGAGAAAGCATCAGTGTGATGAGAAAACGTTCAGCATTTTTGAATCGGGGTGCTTCTGCTATTTTATGTCTGTCAGTCTGTAATAAATAGATTTTTAAATTTGAACCAAGTTCAATGGTTCTTTCATTTACTCATTGTAGCCACGTTTACTGATCAGTTTTAGGACCCACGTTATTTAATCTCTTTATATGTGACCTACAGCCAGGGCCCAACAATTACATGTCAAAATTTGCTGATGATAGGAAACTAGGAGGTAGGGTTAATAATCATGATAATGTAGCATCATTAGCATTTGACTTGGAGAAAATTGAACAATCGGCTAAACATAATGATATGCATTTCAATCAGGATAAGTCTGTAGTCATCCACTTGGTAAAAATAACCCAAACAATGTATACTATCTCAACAACTTGCCACTTAAAACATCTAAATGTGAGAAAGATTTGGGCATACTTGTCAATAATAAACTTACACCAAGGGATCATTGTACTAAAACCTCCAACATGGCAAACAGACTCTTGAGGGAAATCTAGCGAACATTTATAAATCATTCTGAACAATGGCTCATGCCCCTGTACAGGGTTTATATTAGACCATACCTAGACTACGGGTCCCTCTTCTGGAACCCAGGCCTTAAAAGTGATATGGCTCAGCTGGAATAGGTCCAGAGGAGAGACACTAAAATGGTGCCCAGACTGGCATGTCTTGACTATCTTTCAAGACTTACAGCCACTGGACTATTCTCCCTTCAAAACAGAAGAATAAGAGGTGATATGCTCTTAGTCTACAACTTACTTCAATCACCTGTCCTTATGAAACAATGTGGACTATCATTTTCTAATAGAAGATTAGTTCTGAGGTTACATAATAAACAACTTGAGGTGAAGTCTTACAAAACGGGTAATTTTTTTACTATTGGGGCTCCCAGAATATGGAATATACTACCTCAGGATTTGACTGAATCAGAAAACATCTCTAGCTTTAAAAATAAATTGGATACTTGGATCAGGGAAAAATATCAATAATGCCCCACATTGTGTGGGGAACAGTCTCAATGGGCTTTTTGCCTTCTTCTGTTAATTTATGCCAAGTTATACCAAGTTATGGGGATGGACCAAAGGTGTTTCATCATTAAGTAAGGAAAACTGGTTGCCACAGAAGAGTGTGTTAGGCTCGGGGGAAGAACACAAGGGCCAAAGCGCCCAGCTGGTTTTGTTCTGGGGTTGCCCAGGCCGTAAGGGAAAAGGTTAGCTTATAGAAAATTCAGGAAGACTGAGAGAGGTGGATAGGGAAAATTCCCTAAGGTTGGCTAGTGAAACAAGTAAGGAAGTCTGGCTAGCTAAGGCAAAGAAGGAGCTGCAGATAGCTGAAGGAATTAAGAATGGGGAGAAGGCCTTCTTTTGCGATACAAATGAGAAAATGGACAAGAAGGATGAGAATGTTAGGCTTAAGAAAGGGGAGGAGTGGGTGGAGGATAAATGGGGAAAAGCAGAGATACTAAATGAATACTTCTGTTCCATCTTCGCCAGAGAGAAAGATGGACCAGTGCCTTCAGAAGGGAGAAGGGGGGAGAAGAACACAGATGTAGTGATAGAGGAGGATACAGTAAGGGAGGGGCTTCTAGCACTGAAGGTGAACAAATCACCAGGCCTGGAAAGAGTACATCCAAAGGTACTAAGGGAGATGGTGGAGGAGCTGGCAGGGCCACTGATGGCTTATTTAATCATTCACTGGAGTTAGGCATGGTACCACAGGACTGGAGAACAGCACAATGTGGTAACCCTCCACAAAAGTGGTCCCAAGGATGACCCAGGGAATTACAGCCCAGTCAGTCTGACCTCAATCATGTGAAAGCTCATGGGGACCATACTTAAGGAAAGGTTGGTAGAATATCTAGAGGAGCATGGACTCAAGGATTCAAGGCAGTACAGGTTCATGGGGAGGGGGAGATAATGTCAAATGAATCTGATTGACTTCTTTGACTGGGTCACTAAGACAGTAAACAGGAGCCAAGCAGTAGACATCCTCTACCTGGATTTCAACAAGGCCTTTGACTCTGTGCCCCACAAAAGGTTGATCAGGAACTTGGCAGATCTCAGGGTTGGGGATAAGATGTCCAGATGGGTAGAAAGCTGGCTGAGGGACAGAACCCAGAGGGTGGTTGTGGAGGGAGAGTTATCTGACACCAGAGAGGTCACCAGTGGGGTCCCATAGGGCTCAGTGCTGGGGCCAGTGTTGTTCAAAGTCTTCATCAATGACATTGTGGATGGCATTAAAGGCAAAATGTGCCTATTCACAGACAACACCAAGCTCTGTGGGAGAGTGGACACAGCTGAAGGGATACAGGACCTACACGATGATCTGGAAAAGCTGGGGAGGTGATCTGGGATCTGGCAGCTTGGCTTCAATGCCAAGAAATGCAAAGTTATGCACATTGGAGCCAAGAATCCCAGGACAGAGTACTACCTAGGTGGAGTCCAGGTATCTGCATCAGAGGAGTAGAAGGACCTGGGAATGATCATTAGTGACCCGAAGCACTCTACATAGTGCAAGAAAGCAGCAGGAAGGGCAAACAAGATGCTGAGATGCATAGCTAGAGGAGATCAGTAGTAGGAGAGAGGAGGTTATGCTACCCTTGTACAGGTCACTGGTGAGGCCATATCTAGAGTATGGAGTTCAGTATAGTGCCCACACCTTAAACAGAACATTAACCTGCTGGAGAAGGTCCCAAGGAGGGCTACACAGATTATAGTGGGTCAGCAGGTAAGGCATATGAGGAGAGGCTGTGTGCACTGAACATAAACTCCCTGGAGGAAAGGAAAGAGGAAGACGGCATGATTGGGGCCTTCAAGTACTTGAAAGGGATAAATAAAGTGGATAAGGAGGGTCTCTTTAAGCAGAGTGGCAACCATAACACGAGGGGGCACAGTGTTAAGTGAGAGGGGAGGTTTAGAAGGGAGGTCAGGAAGCACTTTTTCACAGACAGGGTGGTGGATACTTGGAATGCACTGCCAAATGAGGTGGTCTCATTGAAGACAGTGTGCAGTTTCAAGAGAGGCTGAGATAGGCATAGGGGGATGGTAAGGATCATGGGTAGGGAGGATGGGAGGAGTGGGGAAGGGAGGCAGGAACAATAGATCAAGCTGTGGACCCTACAATACGAGCAGACTAGATAGACCAAATGGCCTTCATCTGCTGGCTTCTTTGTACATTCATATATATGCATGTTAACCCGTTGAAGTCCAGCCCCAATGGGCTGGACCCCAAACTTCTATGAATCTTAGGTCTGGCTATTGCTGCTCCACTTCCTCACCTTTTGACTGTCTCCTCCCATTGTGCTGTCCCTCAGGCCTGGAACATAGCAAAGGTCTTACCTCTGCACAAAGGGGTGACCCTTCCTCTCCTGGCAACTACCAGCTGCTATCACTTCTTCCTTCACTTGCTAAGCTTCAGGAGACCCTTGTCTACTCCACTTACTGGCTTCCTTTATTCCTCAGTTTTCCTATCCCATTTCAATCAGGCTTTAGGAAGCACCACTTCACCATATATTCCTTGCTGGGGGTAACTGACCATATCCTCACTGGAATGGATCATATCACCTCAGCTGTATTAATTGACCTGGCCAAAACCTTTGAATCAGTATCCACCCTCTCCTTCTCAACAAGCTGAGCTCTGCAGGCCTTTCAGCATCTGCTGTTGGCTGGTTCTGTTCATACTCATGAGTTGTTAGCAGTTGGTACAAGTGGATGGCATCCTGTCCCCCACTCTCCACATCCGGTGTCTCTAGGGCTCCATCCTGTGCCTTTTTCTGTTCTTCATTTTTCTAAATGATCTCCCCTCTGCCTATGTCTCTTGGCATATCCAAATGTATGTGAATGATATTGTCATTTACACCTCTGGCCCTTAAGCTTCAGCTGTGGAAGATCCACTCCAAAAGGACTTCCACAATGTGTTGCATTAGTTCTATGCCAACCAACTCAGGGTCAACACAAAGAAGGCTGTCACTATTACCTTTGGTGCCAGTCAGAAACTGGCTAGGTTCTTATCTCCCCCTGCTTTCTCTACCCTTGATGGCACCCCTCTGGAAGTTGTCCCCTGCCTTCAAGTACCTTGGAGTCTTGCTTGACAGTAAGCTCAATTTCTCCATCTACATCGATGCCATTCATGCCAAACTCTGCCCAAAACCTGGTGTCTTGTACCATAACAAGGCATGCCTATCCACTGGGAGTTGGTAACCAAAATGGTCCTCCTGATCCTTGATTATGCTGATGTGGTCTATGGTACTCCTCACTTGCCAGACTGGATACCCTCTGAAACACCTTCTGCCATTTTGTCACCAACTGTCCCCTCCACACTCATCACCATTCCATTTATTCCTCCCTCTCCAGCCCCCCTCTTCCTTCATGTTGCCAGGCTCATTGTGCCACCTTCATCACCAAATATTGGCTTGGATCCATTCCATCCTATCTATCCTACCTGATCTTCCCTGTTCCCTCCTCTTCCTACTCCCTGTACTCCAGGGATTCCCACACCTTCTCCATTCCCCATTCTCACTCATCTGCTGGCCAAGCTGCTTTCTCCTACTGCCTCCTCTCCCCTCTGCCCCCTCCCACTCTCTGCCTTTAGATATCAGCTAGGACAACTCCTTGCACCTTCCTTTCCTGTTAATCCCCTTCCTAATCTGACATCCTCTTATTTACCCTCTCCTGTCAGCCCTCCCTTTGTATGGGACTCTTTAGCATAGTCGCCACCCCAACATGCACTGTGCATTTTGCTTCACTTAAGTCCAGGCACCATATCATTGCTGTATTTATGCAGCTATGTTATGTTTCCACTCCATTGGCTGCTACCATTGTATATTTTGTACCTATATCCATATTTGTGATATGTTATTTGTATCCATGTTTTGCTATGTAAATTGTTCCTTCTTATTCCCCTTCCCCCAGGTCGCACCTGGAAACAAGCCTCAGCTCACTGTGCCTTTTCCAGTTACCAACTTTTAAATAAATAATTAAATAAATATCCACCCCACCAAATGTGTCAGAATGGTGGCAAGATATTGCTACAAGGGATAGTTATGAGAGGTTAACTTATATTCATATGGACAGATTAAACACATTTTTTTGATTTGTGGGATCCTTATTTTAATTCTGCTTAAGACTCTAAATAGATCATAATTCCTATCCTTTTTTTCTCTTCTCTTATTCACATTGTTTGTAAATTCTATTTATTGTTCTTATAGGTTCATAATGGTATGATGTTTTTCTACTGTTTGGTACACTTTTTTTTTTTTTAGAGGATTTGAATATAATAGTCTTAAGAATGTTCAATCAATTAATATATGCATTTTGCCAGTTGGAACACCATTGAGACAAGCTCATTTACAAGATGGACCTGGGAACAATACAGTAGCCAGATGGGCCATAACCTAAACATATAGTAAGCATATATAATGACAATATAATCATACAAGGCATACACAGGGTAAGGAAGTACATATAATATGCAGCAGGCTAAAACTCACTAGCAAGCTATTTACATAAGCACTTACGAAGGTCAATAATTCAATACATTTAGACACATTATAAGCACATTAAGTAAAGATTACATGGTTTCAGTTTAGAGAAGTACTCAATTTGTGTAACTGTAGAATGACAGGGTCTATATGACCTAAGAGCAGCATGCTGGAAAGTGCAGCCTACTCGTGATCGAGTTATGAAGACCGAGTGACCAGTTAAATGTTAAATTGTAAGTTAAGTCCTTCTTTTAGGTTATCTAATTTTATTTCATTTAATCTTTTACTGTTCTGTATTACAGTATTACATCTCATTTGTGCATAATATTGTATTGTAATGTTTCTCTTTGTTGTAGAAATTTCAATAAACTACTAATTACAAAAAAAAAGAATAGCTATAACAATGTGTCACTATAGAAGTGGATTTGGTTATTAAAGAATTCGGCTTCCAAAGTTCTCACAATTGAAATCCTGGTGAAGTTTTCCATAAAGACAGGTCTCTCAGAGAGAAAATAATCCTTTTTTTAATAAATAATGTAAGACAAATTACAGACATGAAGGCACTGTGTATTGCTGAAACATTTCAGAATTGTATTTTACATTATTGCTACCAGAAAATGTTGCTCTATAAAAACAATTAGGCTTGGGAGCAAGGTGTGCCCATCTGGAACTGAGACGTCCCATGTTTTAGTGCCAAAGCCCCCATGGAGACTGGGTAAGGACCAAAGAACGAGAAGAGAGCCAATCACTATAACTAACTCTAAATGTAGGAGTGGGACTTAAAATATTGTAAACACTCTGTAATGGTTAAATGATGTGTATCTCCTTTAGAGTTCTGAATGCTTTCCTCCATATACTCCAACCTTATTACTCATGCTGTAACATCCTGAAATTGAATTTCTGCCTGGAGACAACCAAGAGGACAAGCCTAGCTTCCTAGAGCCTCCTCTATGAGCATGTTCCAGTGTTTGTTGTGATTCTTTGCTGCAGTGTTTATAAGGCAAAACAGAATACTTTATCTGCAACAAATTAGCAATTTACAAATTTGTAATCCACTTGGGACCAGTGATCACTCATCTATTCTTTTTGAAATTCAACAATTTAAAACTACACAAAGGAAGTTATACTGTACAAAAAATTATAATAAAGCAAATTTTCCTAAAATCAATGAATACTTACAAAATATAAACTGGGAATCTAATCGTCTTAATTGTACAACACAACAAGCTAGGGACTTTTTTAAAAACATTGTACATTATTTGGAAAATATCTTTATTCCATCTAAGAGGAAATTTAATAATAAAGGAAAAATCCCCCCTTGGTTCAACAAGACAATTAAAAATCAGATTAAAATAAAAATTCAACTTTTTAGGAAACTTAAGAGTAGTTCTGTTCCATTTAAAACTACTCTATTACATAAATACAGACTATCTGTTAAAAACTTTAAAAATTCTATTAAATTGGCAAAAAATAAGCTAGAATTTAAACTAGCTCACACAAAAGACTATCACAAATATCTTTTCTCCTATATAAATAGTAAAAAAAGGTGTATCAAGGACCATTGGTCCCATTATAACCAATGGCTCTTCTCTATCTGATATAGAAACCTTGAATCTCTTTAATAAGTACTTTTGTTCTGTCTCCTCTCAAAAATCACCTACTAGTACATTTAAAGTTCACCACGTAGATTATCATAAGTTCTATCCAACTGACATTATATAGGATATCAAAAAACTTAAAAAAAAATACTAGTCCAGGCCCAGATAGTATTCATCCATAGTTTCTGATCGAAACCTCTATAAATATTTCTATATCTTTGTCAATTATCTTCAACAAATCCTTACAAGAAAGCATTGTACCAAATGATGGGCGTTCAGCAAATGTTACTCCCAAATTTAAAAAAGGCAATAGAGGTTCTGTACAAAATTATCGTCCAATTAGCCTGACCTCAGTGGCTGGTAAATTAATGGAACGAGTAATGAAGTCTCTAATAGATCAAGATGGTAAAAAAAATAAGAATTTATTATTTGAATCAGCATGGGTTTACTCCCAAGTATTCCTACACCACCAATCTGATATCTTTTTACAATAATATAAGTACTCTACTAGATGTGGGTATCCCTACTGATGTAATTCTTTTGAACTTTAGTAGAGCTTTCGATAAAGTCTTACATGAAAAACTCATTACTAAAATGCACAATCTAGGTATGTCACCTGATATTGTCAACTGGACTTTAAACTGGTTGACAAATCATTCTCAGAGAGTCAGAATTAATGATATCTTGTCTGATTTGGGTAGTGTCACAAGTGGTGTACCACAGGGGTCGGTCTTGGGACCAACATTGTTTCATCTCTTTATCAGTGATTTACAAACAGGGCCAAATAACTTCATGGTTAAATTTGCAGATGATACTAAATTGGGGGGCAAGGTTAATAATTAAGAAAATATTTCTGCATTAAAGAAGGATTTGGAAAAATTAAACACTTTGGGCAAATGAAAATCATATGCAGTTTAATCAAGACAAATGTTTAGTTGTGCATTTAGGTGTAAATAATCCAAAAACGATATATTATATAAACGGACTACCACTTCACTCATCAAATTGTGAAAAAGATTTAGGGATATACGTTAATAATAAACTTACATCAAATGATCACTGTGTTAGAACTGCTTGCATGACCAACAGACTTTTGAGGCAAATAAAACGCACTTTTGTTAATTGCACTGAACAATGCCTTATTCCATTGTATAGGGCATACATTAGACCGTATCTTGACTATGGCTCCCCTTTCTGGAATCCAAACCAAAAAAAGACATAGCAATTCTTGAACAGGTTCAAAGGAGAGTAACTAGAATGATTCCAAGATTAACAAACTTGGATTATCAGAACAGATTAAAAGATACTGGTCTCTTCTCTCTTCAAACTAGAAGAATAAGAGGTGCTTATGGTTTTTAATTTAATAAATTCACCAGATCTAATGGAAAATGTGGTCTAACACTCTCCAAAAGGAGACATGTTCCGAGACTGCATAATAAACAGCTTGAAGTAAAACTTATAAAACCAGCAAAAGGGAAACTTTTTTCCAATAAGAGCATCCATTGTATGGAACACCTTGCCACAAGAATTGGTAGAGGCAACTAGTGCCACTGTCTTTAAAAACAAATTAGATGTTTGGTTGAGGGATAGTAGATAAATAATGTCCCACATAATGTGGGGAACAGTCTCGAAGGGCTCTGGCCTTCTTCTGTTCTTTCATACCAAGTAATACCAAGTAATCTGGAGACCACCACATATTAACCACAGCATTAGAAAAAAGAATATTTTAGTATAATATCTCTGTGCTGTTTTCGTAATTTTTATTCTCCTCTCCCACATTGTTTTAGTATGATATCTCTACACTGCCATCATAATTGCTTGTTCTCCCACCTCTCAACAAAGACTGGGCATGTTTAACAGGGATTTATTGAGTTAAAAGTGGTGAGAACAACCAAGCATACTCTACAGTCAAGCAAATCTAGTGAAGCAGCAATAAAATACAAGCATTTGTCAATGCCGAATGTTGGCTTGCTGGCATTGGCATTGGTAGTGCAGGAGTTAGAGAGATGCATCATAGGAATGGCAGTGAAGTATTGAACTGATGCCAACCCACCCCCACCCTGCAGAGAGTGACGGGCATTAGGGTGTCCCTTTGGGTGTTTGGTAGTGCAGTGCGGGAAAACATGTTGGGCAGGATGTGAAAAATGACAGCTGTACAGTTCATAAGGAGGTGTAAAAATGCCAGTGTTGAAAATGTGTCATGTAAATATACCAAATTTATAGGTTACAAGGGTGCATGGAAATATGCAACGACGCTTGAACACTGCCATTTTATGGGATGTCAGTAATCAAATTTTCTCAACATAGGTATTTTAGCACCTCTGCTCATGTACAGTGTCACTGTTATTTCTCAAAGTACCCAAGAAGTGATTTTGTACAGCAACCACGCTATTCTGTGCCAGAAGTGCGAAAACACATTTTGGGCAGGATATTTGAAATGACAGCTGTACTGTTCATCAAGAGGTGTGGAAAAATGGCAATGGTGAAATCCAGAATGAAAATATCACAAATGCATGACAGACTGAAGCGTGCAGTCTGTCTGAAATACTCTTTCAGTAACACAATCATTTTATAGATATCATCACCAAATTTTCAACATAGGCATTTTAGGACCTCTGCTCATGAACTGTCAATGCACTGTCATTTTCATAATTCCCACCACTGACTTCCTACAGCGATCGCACTACTGTCCGCCGGAAGTGCAGAAACACATTTCGGGCAGGATGTGGAAAATGACAGCTGTACTGTTCACAAGGAGGTGTACAAAAATGATGATGCTGAAAATCCAGCGTTAAAATATTGCAAATGTGCAAAGTTACGAGTCTGCATAGCAACTGCGCAATGCAAGCTTGTAAAACAGGCATTTGTTGAATTTTTTCCACCAAATTTGGAACATAGGCTTTTTGAGAGGCCACCTCATGAACACTGGCACTGTTATTTCATTAATGGGTCCTGAAAGGTGATTTTGTGCAGTGACTGCGAAATCACCTTTTGAGGCCGATTAATGCCACGACAGTGATAGAATTCATGAGGAGGGGCCCCAAAAACCCCATGTTGAAAATTTGGTGCCAAAATTCCAACAAATGCCAGAGATATGCAGCAAAGTTGAAAAAACCTGTTCATTCCATTATACAGCTTACCAGCATTTCCTCAGTTCGTGGTCAGCTTTGAAGAGTGCAGACGTGTCCCCGGTCCACCGAAGATCATCGCACCAGACCTCGGAGGTAAGTATGGGATGGGGGGGTGAAGGGAGGTAGGGTGCGGTGGGTGAGTGTGGGTGGGGAGGGGGCATCGAGACTACAAGAGACGTTTTTCATTTTACAGGGTAAAAAAAAAACAGGAAAAAACATTGCGGGACAGTTTTCATTTTGCAGAGCATTTAGCATGCTGGGGTGGGTTCCCAGCATGCCACCTAACTGTTTTGGGGGGTGTCAGTAGCCGATGGGGGATTGGGCACCCTCGTCGGTACACAACACGGGGGCGAGGAGAAAGTAATGCCGATGGGGATTGGGCACCCCCGTCAGCAAACAAAGAAAGCGAGGGGGGCACGTGCTGAGGATGATTGGGCACCCCCCTCGGCATTCAACATTTGGGGGGGTTATGCTGATGGGAAGTGGGCTCCCTCGTCGGCACACAAAGACAGCGTGGGAATAATGACAGGGGATTGACACCTCGATGTCGGCAGACATTAGGCGGCCGCCTGTCTGACTATGCTCATAATGGCAGCACGATAAGAAAGGACTGCTGCACATGACAAGCTTTGCTCGGATTGCAGCGGACCTTTTCTTAGATGTGCTCGCCCCATTATGTATGCATGGTGTGGCACCGGCATGCAGGCTGATTGGGGAATGAGGGACGCACCTACTGATGTGTGCCCTGCATTCGGCCAACAGCGGCCATGCCCCCAAATCTGCACTCTCCCAAGATGTTGACTTGCGCGTGAGCGCGGCAAGCCAACATAAAAAAATCAGTGCCTGAATTCTGCACAGATCAGTGCCCTTGTTATTTCTTTATGCAGTTGTTAATGTAGCTGTAGCATGTCATTAGATTCAGCTGCCCCATCCTGAAACCTGATCTTTTTGTCCACTGAACACCTAAGAAGCTGATTCAACCTCTTTTGTATCCACAGATTTCTTGTATTAAAGATGAATTGCCTGTTGCTAAATCCTGATTACTCTCACTGCAGTCCATCATCTGATCAACCTCCAATGTGCCTGTTTCAAATTGCGAGCTTCCAAGTATCATGACTCCCTCTCCCTTGTTTTTGGACCACACTTCAGATCTGCCAGCTTTGCAATCACTGTGTTTGAAGGGGGAAGGTTTTTCATGTACTCTTGCCTTCCCTCTTTGTTATGGGTACTGCCCCTTCCTAACCAATTTACCCTCATTAGGCGAGAGTGTTCATGAAACTTCTTATTTTCTGGTTGGTGATGCTGAGATATTTTCTCCTCCACTAAGTCACAATCAGGACATCCTCTTTCTCTGTAGGTTTGAACTGAGATTTCTGGCCTCTTATTTTGTTGTTGCAGCTAAGAATCGTAGTGACATTGCAAACTGGATTGCAGGGACACAGGCCATATCAGATTAAAGGGGAACACTCATCACAAAAGGCCCCACACTGAAGTACAGGACCGGTCCCAATGTGTGCATAATAATTTTGATTAACTTTCTGTTTACTGCAGTATAGTCTACAAACTAATTTTGCTTACTTGTAGGCAGACATCTTCTGTTACTACTAATCCCAGAATCCCCTACAGCTGACATCAGAGGAGTAGGTAACAGTGGGAGATTCAATACCCTGCAGTGCATGTTAAAGTTTATATCAGTTCTGATTTGTTTAGTTTGGCAGTCCTGCTGTCCTCCCTGGACTAAATACAATCACAGAGGACTGTACTTAGCTCCTGGATAAAAGCACAACCAGAAAATATCTGATTGGAGAGTATAAAAAGCTCTAAAATGCACTACAGGCTATTGAATCTCTCACTACTGCCTACTGCTTTGTCAGCTGTACAGGATTCTGGGATCTGCAGTAACAGAAAAGGTCTGCTTACAGGTATGCAAAATTTGTCTGATACACTCTACTATACTACAGCAAACAGATAGTAAACCAAAATGTTTTTTCACACAAAGTGCACATTGGAACCAGCCCCACACTGGGGTACGGGGCCCCACGTGATGTCTGTTCCCCTTTAATATTTGCCAGGGCTTAATCAGGATAATAAAAGAGTACTGCTTTCCATTGTGATAAAAGGTTATAATGGCAGGGTATTTAATAGAAAATTTGATCCCTAATTCCTGGAATATTTTCCTTGCATGGGAAAACTCTTTCCATTTCTTAGCAGTGTCTGCAGAAAAATCTTGAAAAATTTGTATTTTATTGCCTTGCTATTCCATTTGTTTTTTTTCTCTCTGGCTATTCTAGAGATGTTTTCTTTCCGGCTAAATCACAGAAAGTTTAGGATAATTGATCTCTGTCTGTCTTTAGGCATGGGGGATGAGGGAGGCAGCATATGGTGAGCCCTCTCTATGAACAGCTGTTGATCTGTACGGATGTTGAGAAAGCTAAGTAGGACATTTTCCAAAAACCCAGTCATGTTTCCCTTTTCTGCTCCTTCAGGGATGCCAAGGATTCTGATATTGCTGCAGCGTCCCTTATTTTTCAGGTCTTCTAATTTACCTAAAAGACAGCTGATCTGCTTTGAATAAATTGCCACTCAGAGCAGGCTATTCGAGCTTCTACTGCTTCAGTTTAGCCTTTGTTTTCTTTTGCTTCATTTTTAATGTTTGTCATAGTTACTTTTAGTTCTTCTAAGTCTGCTTTTATTGCAAAAAACATGTAGTTTAAGGTTGAATTGTTCATATTTATTGTTGGCAAATCTGCTGGAAATTGTGCTGCTGATATAGAAGTTTACTTTTTTTTTTTTTAAAAGGGTGGTTCTAATGCTGTAAACATACCGAAAATGTCTCTAGAGCATAATGTGATTAGTATCAAAATGTAGGTCCGCAACTATCATCTCAGATGCTGTAACACTTTGCTGACATACCTTTTTTCCCCCTCCGGGACTCTGACCAGGACTTCCTTCAACCAACCACCACTGTCCTGATATCTGTCCTCCGAAGCCCTGTCAACTGACCTACCTGGGACTTCTTAGGCCCACCTCTGGCACACCACAGTGCTGTCCCCTGGCATTTCCCCTGGGGCTGTGGTTGCTGGTCAGTTCCTTCAGTGGATTTCTCCACTCTTTATCTGGTCACTTGTGGTGGAAGTGAAGGCCCGGAGAACCCCCCAGGAGTTGGTGGCTAGGATCCAGACTGGATGAGGGGGACAGGTGGAGGCTTCACAGAAACACAGAATTGGTTGACAGAAAAGGACCACTTGGCCCACCCAATCTGCCCAGATGGTCCTTGCCTAGTCTGTCACCGCAGACCCTAACTGGTCTCCAGCAATGCTCCCTCCTGCCTGCTCATTTTCTAATACCCCCATGCATGCTTGGAGACACCTACTGTTTTTGCCTCCACCACTTCTGCTGGCAGTCTAGCCAACACTCTTTCAGAGAAGAAGCAGAAAATGAAGGAGAATCTGCATTTATATAGCATTTTTCATACACATTGCATCCCAAAGCACTTTACAAGCAATACTAGACTGGTAGTGAAGTGACTGAACATGTAGTGGCAACCATTTCACACATCAACACCCACATACCACCTTGGAGAATTGCATGAACCAGTTTTATGGGAAGGGGAATGTTAGATAGGACACCAGGGGAAATCCCTTACTTTTGCAAAAAGTGCCTTGGGTTCTTTTACTTCCACATGGACACCCACCAGGACAGCACCATAGATGGGTAGAAAGGACATCAGTTTACTGTTTCACCTGAAGAATGAAACATCCCAAAAGTACTGCACCCCCCTGCTCTCGGATGCCAGCATTGAAGTTATGAGCCCAATCCTGGTGTTAGGCAAGAACCCATGACCCTCTGGCTCAGACACAGATGTGTTACTAACTGAGCCATGCTGACACCAAGTAATAAAGTAGTACTTTCTCATATTCCTCCTGAACTTTCCTCCTCCAGCTTCATTGTATTCCCTCTGGTTCTGGTGCTCGTCCTCATTTGAAAGATACTCTCCTCCTACACCCTGTTCACCCCTGTACGGTAATTGTAGGTCTCTATCATGTTCCCTCTTGCACTACTGTCTTCCAGAGTGTACATGTTGAGATCCCTCAGTCTCTTCTCGTAGGGCTTGTGGTGCAAGCCCTGCACTATTTTTGTTTCCCCTGCTCTGGACTGCCTCCACTCTGTCTATATCCTTTCGGAGGTGTGGCCTCCAGAACTGGACACAAAACCCCAGGTGGGGTCTCAACAGCAGTGCTGTAGCAAGGCATTTTCGCACCCAGGACAAGCTACACATTATGCACCACCATGTACAGAACAGAAACTTTTCTTGCATGCAAGAAATAGGTAAGAATAAAACAAATATATATATCTATATATATATAGATATATATATTTTTTTAAGATATATTTATTAAAGAGCTAGTGGAGCAAAAACAGCCAGACAGGAAAATAATACAAATTTTAAGTAGTAGTCAGTTGTAACTTTTTATTTCTGAAGTATTTTTCTTTTTCCTTTTGCTTCTCAGAAAGTCTTCTATGTGATAATATTGTGCTGGATGTGTGGAACAGCTCTTAGCCTGGTAGCTGACATATCTAACTCCATTGCCCCACACTACATCATCAGCATCATGATCTCACTGACAGTCACTCACTTGCTGTCCCTAAGTAGCAGTGATGTCACAGTCAGTGAGGTCATAATGCTGATGATGTAGTGTGGGGCTGTTGAGCAAGATATGTCAGCTGCCAGGCTAAGAGCTGTTCCACACATCACACCTACTAACATCAAGTGAACAATCTTCTAATTAAATAAAGGGAAAATAATAAGTACCTTAAATATAAAAGGTAATGGTTGGCTGCTTTTAAAAATCTAATATTAGTTTTGGGTAGTACACTAGCTCTTTAAGTTTCACATTGCAAAACACAAGTAAACAGGACTTTGGTGCAGAGTGTAGTAAGCAGATGAGAAATATAATGATAGGATTCAATGCTCATATCCCCCTGTTGTAACATTTGTGGATAAATGCAATAATGGTTTAAATTTGAAAGAAATTCAATCCCAAAAAGGCCAATGCAGTATGCTCACGGTCAGTACCAGGAGATGGGGGATTTAAACACTGGCAAATCTGGTGACTGTAATGTGTCCTGGCCTGGGCCACCACCTCCCTCCTCCCCACTTACCTCGACCTCGAAATCAAGTTCTTTACTGCCACTGGCAGTCTGGCGCTGGCCTGGCCTGCAGGCTGCTTACCTTATCAGGCTTCATCTACTGAAATCACATTGCCCTTGGGCTGAAGAACTTCTGCTGTGAGCTACAGCTATCTAACATATTTATGTTTCAATATTTCTTTTTCATATACAAATTAAAATACTGATCTTGCATGTTAGTTTTAGCCCGAAGCTGGTGAAAGTTAAAACAATTTATAGCCGGGTATGTATAAATATAATGGGGCCAATCATAGTATCAGTTTCAGCAGCTCTAAAGAGGAACTTTCTAACAATGCCTACAGTTGTGATATATTGGCAGGGCAGCATATTGGAAAGGATGGCCACCTCCAACAAACCCCCTTTCCTAACCCCCATGAGCATGGCACAATGTAAAGCACAGAACCAGTTTGTCATGTGAGATGCTGTCAGACACTAGTGTATGCACCATATCACTGTGTCTGTTGAGCATTTCCAACTCTATCAATTATCAATCCAATTCAAGTGGTCACTGACAACTAGAGGCACTTATACTTTATAGCCGCATCCTAAACATAATATCCTGGTATGAATGTCTCAATTACATAGCCATATATTACATTGTCATGTCATACTGAATGAATGCAAACATCCATTGTCTGATCATGTAAATTCATAATATTGTTGAAAAGCCCCACTCTACTATACAGTTTAGCAACCAAGTCTGACAGTTAGTATATGGCAGATGTTGTGCAAGAAAACACCTGCGCAGCCATAGAACATCTAGGGGAAATAAAAAATCTTGATTAGGATGAGGTGTCAAAAGTTGCAACGAATCAAAACCCCCACATATATGGTACAATGCAATTTAATAAGTATACGCTGAGACACATAGAAATTAGTTTGTGGCACAAAAAAACGAACATCATTATAATGAATCCACAAACAGGTATACTATGTGATGATTAATGTTAGGTTGAGGGAGGGTGGTGGTAAAGATACAAGGCAAACATTTGTCATTATTTTACTGTTTTTAGTTTGCTTTCAGGAGGGAGTGATCATGCCCAGGCGAAGAATGCTGACTGGGTAGAGGGAGGTAGGAATCATGATCAGGGACTGGCTTTAGCCTTTACTGCTGATGGATGGGGAGCTTAATTAGTTAGTCAGTTTTGACCCCTCCTGACCACACACTTCACTTACTTCACTTCTTCAAACAGTGTTAGAAGACAGTCTGCATCAGAACTGAGAAGGCCCAGTATCGACCTGTCTGTCCAGTGTCCACTACTCTACTAGTCCACTCCACTGACTGCACTTCTACTGTAGTCCACTGATGTGTTGTTGTCCATTGATCGACTCTGTCCTCCATTGACTTTCAGAGCCAGCAGCCCGCCCCAGCCCCAGCAGACTTGGTGAGCCACCACCCACTGCTGCTGACAGCCGTCCTGTTGAGCATTGGACTTGTTCTTCTTGTGGCTTGCTCTTGCCTAATCTGCACAGTGCTCAGCTGTATCTGCAATGATCACAGCTCTCACCTCTCTGCCACTCTGTGCCTGACAGCCAGGACGTGCACACACCCCTCTACGATGGCCCATGGAAGAAGACATGATAATGATATTTGACCAGTCAGTGGGTCTTAAAATAAAGTTTTTAAAGAATCAAAACAAAAAGAACCATCCGTCCCTTGCCATCGATGCCGTCTCTTGACTCATTAGCCGGGACCCGTGGACCATTACCATACCTTCCCCGGCTACCGCCAATTTCAAAACTGCTGTTGTTTACATAGGGTAGGCTCTGCATTGTGACTGGACACCGACCGATGGCTGAAAAAAACAGAAATCTGCGAGGTGCTTCGGGAGGGGGGCACAAAGAGGGAACACCCAACACAAGCACCGGGACATCAAAGTTGTGGCTGATCATCAGACAGAACAATTAAAAAAAATACAAAATTTTTTTTAATTTTGTGGGGGAGGCATGGAAGCAGATTAAAATCATCAATGTAGGAGAACTGGAGGAGCGACTTGTCTGTGCATCCCCTGGAGGCTTGCGCCCTCTTGTCCCACCCTTTCTATAGTACTGCTCATCAGCGAGCAATACAGTGGCAACACCACCTCCCTCCTCCAGTTGGAAGTACTTCTCCTTATGCATCCAAGCATCCCGCTGACCCTACCCAATACTTTGTTACACTGCCCTGCCACTGAGGTCACCAGATATGATAATACCAAGGTTTATTTCCTCCTTAGTCACCAACAGTATTTAACTCCCATCCTATACTCGTTTTTGTTTCCTATGCCCTAGGTGCATGATTTTGCACTTTTTGACATTGAACCCCAACTGCCATGCTCTTGACCACTCCTTGAGTTTCCCAAGATCCACACGCATTCTTTCAATCACTTCTTTATTGTCCACCCTATTACAGATTTTTGGTATCATCTGTAAGATGGCATACCTCTGATTCCAGCTCATCTGCATTGTCACTTATGAAGACAGGGACAAGAACCCATCCCTGTACTGAGCCCTGCAGCACCCTGCTGGTCACTCTCCATCATCTGAGTGAGTGTCATTAACCACCATCCTCTGTTGCAACCAGTTTTAACCCAATTTACCACTTCAAACAACATGAAGTCTTGCTATATTATGACATATGCAGTGAGTCCCAAACTTCGAACTGCTCCGGAGGTGAAAGAGTTAACTTTCCATAGCAGGCATGGAACCTTGAGCGCGAGCTTGGTTGAAAACTCTGTCTGTTGTTCTTCAAACTCAAACTGTCAGATTCTTTACTCCGCCTCACTGAACAGTCGCTCCGGAGATTTCTCCTTCTGCTCGGTTCGTTTGTCGGTTAAAAAGTTTTATTTTTCGGTTTCTTGACCGAAATTAAACCGCAGTTGGTCGGTTCAAACTCTGTCTGTGGTATTGTAAGTAATAGATAGGCTTACATTTATTTTCTTCTGTGTGGAACTTGTAAACGTCTTTTTCGGTTCAGTTTGAACCGATCAGGTTGTTTTAAAAATAACTTTCTAGTCCTTTAGAGTGCGGTTCCCGGTTCTTATCGGTTCTAAAAAAAACGGATTTCATTACGGTTTTTTCCACGACCCGTGACACGGTTGGGAACCGATAAGAGTCTCTTGCTTGGCAGATTGCCACTAACGGGCAAGTTTGGTTAGGCTGGCACTATGAGAAACCCAAAAGAAAAACCGGGCCCACTGGGTTTCAGCACTGTGGTCTCTGTGGGGAAGCCTTTGCTAAGGCTGACCCACACACCACCTGTGTATATTGTCTGGAGTTTGACCACCTCAATGCAGACTGCCAGATTTGTAAGAATTTTCCTGCTGCCACCATAGAAAAGAGAGTTGGTAGGCTCAGGGAAAGGGAGGCCAAAAAGTCCGCTGACCTGGAAGGCCAGCCCGGTTCGGTCCCAACCAAACCGGAGGGAGTGCCCTCTGACTAGGGTGATACTTTCTCGGGCAAATGTAGAGCCAGCTCTGAGGAGCTGGTTCCAACTAAAAGGACTAGGAAGTCAGCTAGTGGGGATCCAAAAGTTCTTTCTCCATCCGCTGAGGAAATAGCTAAAGCAATTCAAATTGTCCAGTCACTTTCCCTGGTTCCGACCGAACCGACACCATCAGGGAAGCGCTCGGTTCGGCCGGTTCAAGATTATGATTTTGAGGATTTTTATGAACCGGAGGAGGGGGAAGAGGAGTATGAGGAGATTGAATGTGGTTTTGAAAGTCTGGATGTGCCCATTGAACCGGACATCTCTCCAGACAAACCGTCAGGGGTTTCTCCCCTCAGGTTATCTGAGTCCCCTTCTCATTTTATGTTCTATAAGAAGGTTGCCGAAACTCTCCAACTCCCTGTTGAGGAAGCTGTTGATGACCAAGAGGAGCCTGACTATGTAGAAATGATGGATATTCCAGAGTCTAGGAGACTGTCTATTCCTTTGCATAGATCTTTTCTGAAACAGACGGTAAAAGTTCTAAAAACTCCTCACACTATACCTCCTGTTGATAAAAGGATGGACAAGAGGTATACATTATCAGGCTCTGATACGGAGTTCCTCACACAGCAATGCAGCCATGTGGGGGTAGTGCAGGCTGCAGCCTGTGACAAGGCAAATGTTCCTCTAGCTTTCCACCCCCCTGAAAAGGACTCCAGGAGGATTGATGCCATGGCAAAGAAACAGTACATGGCAGCATCTTTGGGACTCAGACAGGCAAATTATATGGCTTATGCTGCTAGGTACCAGAAATCCAGATGGGATACTGTGCTGGCCCTGGCAAAACAGGTCCCTGACCAGCTTGCCAGGGAGCTGGAAGAGGTGGCTGCGGATGGTATTGAGGCATCCAAGGTGCAATTTCATGCTGCAGACTCTAATGATGTGTCATCAAGGTCATGGCTACATCTGTGGCACTTCGCAGAATGGCTTGGCTCAGATGTACTACCCTGTCACAGGATACCCAGTCTAAGGCCATGGATTTTCCTGTTGTGGGCAATTCTCTGTTTGGGAGCAGACAGAGAATTACATGAAGAAATGGATGAATATAGGACCACCCATAGGAGTGCACAGGCCAAGGAAAGGCAGGCCACTCCTCAAAGGCAGCATCCCAGGGCAGGGGCAGGCCTTTTCATAGGCCTTTTACCAAGTCCAGGCCTCCTTTTCTGCTTATGCCCAGAGGGGTTCTTTAGAGAGAGAGGCAGACGGGCACAAGCAAGCTTGCTTCCACCCTCAGCCCAAAACCCTGCCAAGCAGGCCTGATGGGGTGGCCAGGGCCGATTCTCTACTACTAGGGGCAGGCTGGCTTACTTTGTCCAGGACTGGAAGTCTTTACATCAGACAAGTGGGTCCTGGAAGTAGTAAGCCAGGGACTGGTTCTCAGCTTCAAATAATTTCCAAAGATGAGAACCAGATCCTTTCCACCTGCAAATCCATCAGAGGCACTTGCCCTAGAAACAGAAGTTTCTACCCTCCTGGCTCTCAGAGCTGTGGAAAGGGTTCCACCCCTACACCAGGGCAAAGGGTTGTACTCCAGGTACTTCCTTACCCCAAAAAAGACAGGAGAATGGCGGCCATCCTGGACCTCAGATACCTAAAGCAACCCTTTAAAACCAAAATTCAAAATGGTGACTCTGGGAATTATTTTACCTCTCTAAGGCCAGGGGATTGGCTAGCGTCCCTGGACCTCAAGGATGCCTACTTCCATGTTCTCATCAGAAGCTCCCATCGAAAGTACCTCAGATTCGAACTGCCTTCAGGCCATTACCAGTTCAGAGCAATGCCATTCGGCCTCACCTCTGCCCCGAGGGTATTCACAAAAAGCCTGGCAGTAGCGCTTGCCCACTTAAGAAGGCAAAAGATTGCCATCTTTCCTTACCTGGACGACTGGCTCATAGTAGGCCAGTCTCCAGAACAAGTCAAACTTCACCTTCAGGTAACTCAGCAACTGCTCACATCTCTAGGTTTCCTTCTCAATCTTCAAAAGTCAGTTCTAGAGCCTGTCCAGCTCCTCACCTTCATAGGTGCAGAACTGAACACAAAAGAGGCCAGAGCCTTCCTACCTCTGGAAAGAGCAAGGACCCTGGTCTCTCTGGCCTCTCTCTTTACCCTGCAAGTCTCTCGACCAGCAAGGCATTTTCTGCAGCTCCTGGGGCACATGGCTGCTTCTACAGCAGTGGTGCAGGGAGCAAGATTTCAGATGAGGGATGTCCAGTTCCATTTGAGAGCCTTTTGGTCTCAAAGGAGAGACCCTTTAACCAAATTGATCCCAGTGACTCGAACCCTGATCCAAGCCCTTCAGTGGTGGCAGGACCAGAGCAATCTGAGACAGGGGGTTCCCTTCACCCCTCAGTCTCATTCCCTAATCCTTACTACAGGTGCATCCCTCTTGGGGTGGGGAGCTCACATGGGCGATCTTACTACCCAGGGATTGTGGTCCCCACAGGAATCTCTGCTCCACATCAATCTGTTGGAACTCAGAGCAGTTTTTCTAGCACTTCAAGTTTTTTCCACATCTGTTCAGAACAAAGTTGTACACGTCAGAACAGACAACACCACTACAATGTGGTACATCAACAAGCAAGGAGGCACTCGGTCTACGGCCTTGTGCACCAAAGCAATGAAGTTGTGGTCCCTGGCTTATTCCCTGAACACCTCCCTTACGGCAGTTCACCTCCCAGGCAAGGACAATGTCCTTCCAGATGCTCTCAGCAGGATTTCCCAGGGCCATCACGAATGGTATCTGGATCCCCTAGTACTGGAGGTAGTATTTGCCAGATGGGGCACTCTGCAGATAGATCTTTTTGCAGCCCCAATCACCAACTTCCCCTTTTTTGCTGCAGGCCCCCAGTGTTGGGCTCAGTCCCCCTGGATGCCTTCCTTCTCAGTTGGGAAGGGAAGTTTCTCTATGCTTTTCCCCTTCCCTCTTCTGTTCACAGGCAGTCAAAATCAGATCTCAACCCTGCAAGATGATCCTGATTACTCCAGATTGGGCCAGGCAACCTGGTACCCACCCTTATGTCCTTAGCAGTCCACCCTTCCCCTGTGTCTTCCCAGGAATCACAACCTGTTAACCTGTGCCCAGGGGAGGGTTTGGTACCTGAACCTCAAATCTCTCAATCTCAAGGCCTGGTTCTTGAAGAGTTAGAGTTCACTGACCTACACCTTTCCCAAGGTGTATTGGATATCTTGAAGGCTTCTAGGAAGCCTTCCACCAGGACTACTTATAATTCCAAATGGAAGAGATTTTCCATATGGTGCTCTGGCAGGCATATTTCCCCAGAATCTGCTGACTTACCCACAGTCCTGGATTATATGGTGCATTTGAATACTTTGGGGCTGAGACCAGCTACCCTAAAGTGCACCTGGCAGCCGTGTCTGCTTTCTTATCAGCAGGTAAACCTTCTTCTCTTTCAGCTCTTCCTGTATTCTCCAAGTTTTTCAAGGGGTTGCTTCACACCAACCCCCCTTTCAGAGACCCTGCCCCTGCCTGGGATCTTAATATTTGCATTGCTCAGCTTATGCAACCCCCTTTTGAGCCCTTGTCTTCGGCAGAGCTTAAATACTTGACTTGTAAAACTGTGTTTTTGGCTGCCATCACTTCTGCCAGGCGCATAAGTGAATTACAGGCATTGTCAGTGGAACCTGATTTTATCTCCTTTCTTAGAGATAAGGTGGTTCTCAGGACTAACAGGAAGTTCTTGCCTAAGGTGGTTTCAGACTTCCACCTTAATCAATCTATGTCTCTTCCTATGTACTTCACTGACCATTCCTCCTCTGGTGAGAGGAGACTGCACAGTTTAGATGTCAAAAGAGCCCTTAGTTACTACATAGAACGTACCAAGGGTCACAGGTTTGACTCCCTCCAACTGTTCCTCACTTATGGTGAGGTTGGTAAAGGGAAACCTGCCACTAAAAGATCCATTGCCAGGTGGATTGTCTCTTGTATCCAATTTTGCTATGAGAAATTGGGTAAGGTTCCTCCCTCAGGCCTGAGGGCTCAATCTACCAGAGGTACAGCTGCATCTCTGGCTGCTGCCAGGGACATCCCTATCCTAGAGATATGTCAAGCAGCTACCTGGAAAACAGTGCATAATTTTACCAAGCATTACTCCCTGGACATCCAGGCTAGGAGTGATGCTCGGTTTGGCACAGCTGTGCTTCAGAGCCTATTTCCTAAGTAGGTTCTGTCCCTCTTCCATGGAGGTACTGCTGTGTAATCTGCATATGTCATAATATAGCAAGACTTCATGTTGTTTGAAGAAAAAATTACTCACCTTAGTAATGTTGTTTCTTCTAATGGAGTCTTGCTATATTATGACCTTCCCCCCTGCCTGCCCCTCTCAGAACCTCTACTGCCCACCTTATTTTCACCCCTCCTTTTTGGGGTGGTTGGGTGTTATGTTTTCTTTTTTCTGGATCCCCTAACTTGAGTCTGTTTTGGGACCAAGAAAAATGTGTTCTTATATTTAGTAGCCAGTTGGCTAGTGTAGGTTTACGGCTTCCACACAGAACCTTAGTGAGTTTTGCTCGTAAAGATCTGACAGTTTGAGTTTGAAGAACAACAGACAGAGTTTTCAACTGAGCTCAAGCTCAAGGTTCCATGCCTGCCATGGAAAGTTAACTCTTTCACTTCCGGAGCAGTTCGAAGGTTGGGACTCACTGCATATGTCATAATATAGCAAGACTCCATTAGAAGAAACAACATTACTAAGGTGAGTAATTTTTTCTTTGGATCCCACCCCTAGGCTGCTCAGTTTTTTAATCAGTCTCCTGTGGGGCACAGTGTCGAAGGCCTTGTTCAAGTCCAGATAGGCCTTGCCTACTGCCCTCTCCGATCTATTTCCCTTGTCACCCAGTCAAAGAAATCAATCAGATTTGTCTGGTATGACTTCTCCTCATGAGCCCGTGCTGCCTTTGGTCTTGCAGCCCACTGGATTCAAGATACTCTACCAACCTTTAACAGTGTTACCACTAATTTCCCCACCACTGAGTTGCGGCTCACTAGCCTATATTTACTAGCTTCTTCCCTGCTGCTGCTGTGTAGAGGGACCACGTCTGCTGTCTTACATTCCTCTGGAACCATGCCTGATTCCAGTGAGTTGTTGAATAAGGCCATCAGCGGGGCAGACAGCACCTCCCTAAATTATTTTAGTACCCTCGGGTATATCCCATCTGGTCCTATAGCCTTGTCCACTTTTAGAGCTGAAAGTCCCTACAAGACTCTTTCCTCTGTGGTTGGGCCCATTTTTTGCCTCTTTAACACCACCTAACTCCCAGGTATGTGATGATGTCACCTAATGCTGGCCCACCAGATGTGCCTGATGACAACTGCGTTCCAACTCCCCATTCTGCACTACTTCCCTGCACCTTCACCTGTGGTCACCCAGGTGGCAGTATTGCAGTGAATTCCATCTGTCTACCCCCCGGAAGAGAACATTCACCAGGAAACTCAAGCTTCCTCCTCCAGCTGGCCCTCTGATGGCTCAGGCTTGTTCCCAAACCTAGAGTGTCAACATCACAAGTGGTAGTGCTACTGCTGCACCAGCGGCCCAGAGTTGACTCACTTTTACAATAACAAATGGGTGGTTATGGATATTTTATAACTAGTGCAGGAGACAACGCTCTAAGCGGTCATACCTTTCAAACATCTGCGCGAACCGTATCGAACATACTTAAGATAAATTTATATGTATTGACCCTAATGTGCCTTACAAAAGTGGCAAAGATTATGAAACACTGGCCTCACTTCCCTCATTTGTGCTTACATTTGGAGTTGAGTTCCTTACAAGTATATAAATTGTTGTTGCCCACACCATAGATATCTTCTCCACCATGATACTTATATTTGTCTCTTTTAATGAGAGAAGCAACCAGGAACTCCTCTACTTTGCCATCATAATAACATTTGAGACTCAACTATAAGGTGGGTGTGCCTAGCAGTCTGGCTGATTGGACATAAATTCTATGAGCTCCTTATATGAGCCCAAAGTAAATTCAATTTAAAGCCTTTATTTAATAAATTACAGACCTTGTTGTCGATGATTCTGTGCTACTATACTGTTGACATGAACTGGGGGAGTTTGGTAACTTCATGAGCAAAAAAAGTAAAGATATCTGGAGAGCTTTTTCTCTCAACATGCTGGGGCCTTGCAATCTAGGAAGCAGCATGTGGCATCAGCTTCTCAAGGCCCTCCAACCAAGGATACCTCTCCAGCTTTGTTTGACTCCCTTCAGGGGGCAATGACTATGTTGACCCAGACTGTGCAGAAGATGGATTAAAAACTGGATACTGGTTGGCTCATTGGCACAGTGGTAGCGCTACCGTTCATGATACCCGCATCCCACAGGATGCCTTCCTCTTTGGGGAGGGGGATGTCTCTGGCACTGTATGACTGCCACCTGGGTGACCATGGGTAGGAGTGCCACTTGGGGGAGAAGAGACACCAGTTGGCTGGCTTGGTGTTTTGACACACTAGCATGTGCATGCCCATTCTTAGCCCCACCTGGTGTCTGTGTAGGAGGAATACCTCCAGGAAGGGAGCCCTAGCTGCAAATTTTTGCTTTCTTTACATGAGGACAGTTGTCTCTGGGTTTAAATCCAGAGTCTTTTACTGCTGTGGCCCACTGGCTGCAGTCAGCCCCAGGAGCACTCCGATTGGCTCCATATAGCTCTGCACTGTTAATGTTTGATTATATTGTGCTAGATTATGTTTTCTGTTAAAACTGTCTTGTTTATATTTTATAGCTGAAGTTTTCTGATTTAATGTAAATGCCTGTATTGCATTCCTCATAAGACCAGTAGTGATCTCAGCTCAGGCCTTTGAACCCCCCTTCACCTTTTTACGCTAGTATTGTGTTTTAAATAGCCCTGTTATTGCTCACTCAGACTTGGAGGCACCTTGCCTAACATCTTGGTCTGCAACACCCCCGTTTAAGCCAGTCTGCATTTTTTTTTAGCTCCACGAGCAGCCTCACCCCCTCTGACTTTCTTATTTAATTCTCCTCTGCCTTTTCCTTCCAGGTAGTCTGAGAGCCACAGCCGTGGTTCTCTGATGAACCCAACCTGCCAGACTGCCACCCGCAGTCCAGGTCTGAAGCCACCAGCCCTCACAGAAACGCAGGTACAGCCTTGCCATCAGGGACTGATTACCTCCAGGAAGGGAGCCCTAGCTGCCAATTTTTTCACCCGACGAGCCACCCTCCCCGGTCCTGATTAAATACACATAAACCCCGCCCCGGCTTTCTAGCTCACTCCTCTCTAGCTCCCCCCATCCTTATTCCACTATGTGTGTCAAATCGTGGATCCCGTTCTGGTCCTTCTTCTATCTCATATCGCATGCCCAATATATGCTGCCTCAAGCCTTTATTACTGTGGATACTAATCTGATATGCTCTGTAACTAGTTCCTGTCCCTACGTGGATATATGCCTTTTCAACTCCCCAGTTCTTCAACACTATTTTCAAATTACCTTTAACGCTGGTACATGAAATGAATTACCACCTCAGCTTATGACTTCTGCCAATATCATAGAGGCATCACCTCTACAGATAGCAATCAGAGTACTCATCTCTGCCACCCTTAGTGGGAAAGGCAAAAAATGTTGGGGCACGCCCTCCCAGGACGATGGCCCACAACGACGTAAAGGGGTTACCAGTACGAAGCTTACTATTGCCACTCTAAGAAAACTTTTACTCCTCCTTCTCCTGTGCTCAGGAAATGTGGAGCTCAATCCGGGGCCACCAGCTGCAATCACATCGCCCTCTGACCTTGCCACACTGCAAGGCATGAGTTTCCTCCACATTAATGTATGCAGTCTGTCAAAAAAGTTCTCCATGATCCAGGCTTGGGTCCTCCATACTCGACCAGACATCTTAGTGGTTTCAGAAACCTGGCTTAGACTGGCCACCTCTGACAGGGAAGTCAATATCCCTAACTATTTACTATTTAGAGCAGACAGACACTCCAGGGGTGGAAGGGTTGCCATCTATGTCAAGGATAGGTATACAGCATCCTGTCTGAGTGCTTTATCTGTTGCAAATGCTTATGAATGTCTGTCTCTTCAAGTCACCATCTCGCACACTTCAACATTATGTATCATAGGGTGCTATAGACCTCCTTCTGCCGATCTACAATTGTTACCTCATCTGAGTAATATCATCGAACAACAATCCTCAGAAATAATTATTCTTGGGGATCTTAATTTAGACTGGCTATCTAAAACCGCTGCTCCTCTTGTAGCTTTCTGTGACACCCATGGATTATCGCAACACATTGTCGAACCAACACGAGTAAATAAAAAGAACATGGATAACAGCTCCATAGATAGATGTTATCCTAGTGAATAAACCACATCTCTTCTCCTTTGCCGGCACCTTCTTCAGTGATATCAGTGATCATTCATTTATTGCTTGCATAAGATCAAGCAACAAATCTACTACTTCGACGAAGTTTGCTGCCAAGAGATATAGATGGAACTTTGACCTCACTGCCTACATAAACAAACTGAAACATTCCTTGTATTGGCAAGAGTTCTATTTGGCAAGAAACACGCAATTAGCATTCAACATATTCAGCAAAATTATACTAGATGCCCTAAATAAATATGCCCCTATAGTTAAGGTGCGAATAGCAAAAAATGCATGTAGATGGTTCACACCATTATTAAAATCTGCATTGACTGAAAGAAATAACCTATGGAAAAAAGCATGCAAAACCAAGTCTGCTGCGGACTGGTGCAAGTTCAAAAGGGCACAAAACTCATGTACTAGAATGGTTAGAAATACAAAAGCTGCATACTATCATTCTGAATTTCTCCCTGCCTCCAAAAATCCTACAAAATTTTGGAAAACCGTCAAGGACTTGTCTGGTCACATGTCCAGTGGCTCACTACCTGATGAAATCTCCTTTAACAATAACACCATTAGTGACAGACTGGAAGTTCTGGATGCCTTCGATAATCACTTTGCGACTGCAGGCTTAGCCTTCGACAATTCCCCTGCAAATTTTATATGCTCTCAGGTGGATAATCAAGGTACAGATCCTATCGTCACCAATTCAGTCTTCTCCTTGAGTCCTACTACTCTGAAAGAAGTTGGAGATCTATTGCTAAAACTGGATGTAAAAAAAAGTGCTGGTGCGGATACCCTCGACCCATATTTTTTGAAGGTAGCCATCCATGTGTTAGCCGTGCCCATAACCCATTTATTTAACCTATCATTAACTCAAAGATCCATTCCTTCAATATGGAAAACAGCACACATTATACCCCTGTTCAAGTCCGGAAATCCCTGTGATCTAAATAATTACAGACCAATTTCGGTTCTCCTGGTCTTCTCAAAATTACTGGAAAAAGTCATAAGTAACCAGCTGAGGCAGTATCTGGAAGCTAATAACCTGCTTAATCCAGTCCAATCAGGGTTTAGAGCTAAACATAGCACTTGCCAAAGTGACTAATGACTGGCAAAGAGAGCTAGACAACAGGAATTACACATGCCCCGTATTCTTGGACCTGAGCAAGGCCTTAACTAGACCATTCTCTCTTCTCTCTTCCTGACCTCACTAGGTGCTGACCCATTATCTTTACAGTGGTTCAACAACTACCTCTCTGATCGTTTCCAGCAGGTGAAAGCAGAAGGAGATCTCTCAACTCTCAAACCTCTCCTAAGAGGTGTTCCCTAGGGTTCTATCTTAGGACCGATCTTATTTGCAATATACATCAACAGTATTGATGAAAGCATAACTAAGGCCAACATTCATCTGTTTGCAGATGACACAGTTCTTTACATAAACCGCCCTTCATTACAATCTGCATGCAATGACCTTCAATCTGAGTTCAACCTGCTGCAACACCAACTCCTAAATAAAAAACTATTACTTAACTCCAAGAAAACAAAAGCAATGCTCTTTTCTCCCTCTGCCCAAATGGTAAATTCAGCCCTATCAGATCCTGTGCTGCAGATTACTACAATTCTTGGCGAGAAGTTGGAATTTGTCCTTAAATTCAAATACCTGGGAGTATGGCTGGACCATAGGCTCTCCTTTATAGAGCACATTGAAGAATTACTCAAAAAATTATGACAGAGACCTGGCCTGTTCTTTAGGATAGCCCACTTCTTAACTAGAGATGCCACAGCTGGTACAATCAACCTTTCTTTCCTTGACAGATTATGCTGACATCCTCTACCATCACTGTCCCATTTCCTACCTCACCAAACTTGACACATTATATCATAGAGCTTTGAGGTTCATCACAGGCCTGCCTTATTCCACTCACCACTGCTCCCTATATCAATCAGTGGGGTGGAGTTCTCTTCAATTCAGGCGTGATAAAAATGCAGCCTTATGGACCCTGAGAGCCATCTCCAAAAAACTGCCCTTACAGACTGTCTTCCTATAAAACCAATAGGCAATTATGGCCTGAGAAGTTGCAAATCTCTCCTACTGATGGTTCCCAAAGTTAACTCTCACTTTAGCAGGGCTGCTATGAGCTTTACACTGTCCTCCTTGTGGAATAATTTGCAAAAAAAAACTGAAACTGAGGTTACCCATCAGCATCTCATCTTTCAAGCTCTTATATTCACGTCTCAGAAATGATCAGTGCAATTGTTTCCCATGACCATGAATTGTCATCATGCTAACCTGTACCATTTAACCACGAACGAATTACTTCTAGTGCTTGTCTCCTCCTTGGCCCTGGTCTGTCATCATGCTTTCATGTAACACCTTGATGCCTCTGTCCTCCCTTTGATACTGGTCTATCTTCCTACTTTCTCCAGCCTTCTTTTCACAACTCTGTACTGCACCCATCCACAATCTAAACGCAATCATACTATAAAAGTCCTAACTCCCCTTCCCCTCTCCCCATAGGCCCCCACCACCACATCAGTTCTACTGACACTATCCTTGGGACTTCACTTCTCACAATGTTTATCCTTCGCTTACATATTACATACCCCTCCTGGTACCCCATCTGCCATTAGTTGGTGGTTCTCCAAGCCATTTTCATGGCTAGTACTAGTGACTTCCCCTGGTAAATGAACTAACTGGTACTTCTATACAGAGAACATGGTTTATATACAGTTGCATGGTTCAGTGGTGGACCTGCCCCCTTGTATTTGAATCCTCCTCTGTTATGGCTTTCCTTGTCTTCCTTTTATCATTTGACTCCCCTATTACTGCACCATTGTGTTTGTGTTTATATACTTATTTACATGTATTTATATGTTTTTATGATGGATGTTACCCGACCCTGTTCTAACCAGGTCCATTTTGTAAAAGAACTCTGCTCAATGATGTTCGCCTGGATAAATAAAGATTTTGATTGATTGATTGAGGGGAGAAAACTGTAGAAGAAAAGGTCCAGCAGGATTGCAGGATAAAGTGCCACCAGTACTCTTGGTTACCAGTCTGCCGACTGCCCTCCTGCCCCCCAACCCCTGGAACTATATGCCAATGGGGAGCCTTAGCAACTCCTCATTGCCCCACCTCTGAGGCACAAGTATGAGGTAAAAGGGGACAAGGTAAGTAACAGAGAAGGAGAGGGTGGGGTTGGGAAGTTTTGGCTACTGTGCAGATGGGGGCAGCCACGGGAGGAGATAAAAAAAGAAGATAGATACTTATAACGCAGAGCTAATTATTGCTGAGTAATGGGTGAATGACATTGCTGAGGCCACAAAAGACTCTGAGAACATGGTTAATAAAATCTTCCTTAAAAGAATAAAGCCTTATTAAGATGAGTCTGGAGCCGCTTGAAAATTCAGTACGGGCTACAAATGTCCACCTTCTGGGTATACCAGATCGGATGGGAGGAGATTCCCAACTATAGTTTATGGCTGAATGACTGAAAGGGGATATAAGCCTCGATATTGCGGTGCAGATAGATAAAATTTACAGAATCACACCTAGCTGGGTGATGGAGTCAACTGATGGGCCCTGAACCTTGCTGCTAACAACAGCTTCAGGGCTGACCAGAGATACGATTCTGAGGGAAGCATGGGAGAAGATATCAATAAATGTTGATGGCTCCAGAGTACAGTTCTTTCCTGATCTTTGTTACACAACATATATGACAAGAAAAAGCTTTCAGGTGGTAAAAAGGAAACTAAACGAATTGCTGATATCACATGCACTGAAGTTCTCTTTTCCCTGCCTGCCTTCAGATCATCGTGGGGAGAAAATCATATGTATAGGTGGATCCCACTGAGGCAGCTGAGCTGTCAACATGGACTGAGGGATTGAGGCAGAGAGGAAGGCTGAAAATAAAGAATTGTTGGATGGAGAAGACTCAAAAATGTAGAGACTTTAGTATACTCTTTAGTTAAATGGGTACCTGTGCTGAGACTCTGAATTTTGGTACCCAATAATGACAAGGTTTTTACTTTGTAGGTTGTATACTGCTGAACTAAATTTATTTTGCTTAACTGACACTTTTTGGAACTAAAATAAGACATGCAACGTTGCTTCAGGACTCCCTAATGCAGTGGTCTATGAGAGAGGCAGCTCATTATCATAAACCCTTTTTCACGTTGATGGGGTTACTATATTTATTACTATGGCAAGAGGATCTTCTTAATGTTCAGAAACTGTTCCAAAGTATTTCTGTTAAGACCTTTTAGCTAATTTGATAAGGGACTATTCAGTATTAAAATGATGCTTATTGCATTGTTTTTTCTTGCCATAGGAGATTCTTAGGTAGGAAGAAGAGGCGGGAGACTGTATAGTGTGTGGCCACGTCTCCTCAGTGTCTCTTCTGTTCAGTTCAGGAGTAGTTTAAATAAACCCTGTCAAAATTCAAAGCTAAGAGGTAACACTTTCCAGCCACTTGCTGAGGTTAAAGTTAGTGTCTGGTAAGTGGGCTACACCTGGGTTATATAACTGTTTCCTTCTGGGACCTTAAAAATCAGTTATGAATAAGGCTTCAATATTGGTTACCAATATGAATTTCAAAAATTGTAAAATGGGGAGTGTACTGATCATGGTGACTGGACTCTCTGCTTGGGGATGGCAGCCAAGGTTGGGGGGGTCTCTTTCCTGGGTATTCTGTCCTCAAGTGAGATGTGTGCACAGCATACTTTAGGTGCAGATACAGAAGCATACCGTGTTACAGCACTTAGTACACGGTGCATACAACAGTGTGTATTTCTGGGTTTAAGGAGCTCAGAGGATTTGGGACCGCATTCAACAATGCATTTGAGAATTTAAAGGCTGTTTGGCTGGAAGTGTTTTCTAATTGTTAGAAAATGATTATCAGTGTTAAAGCATTGACTGTAGAAGCTAATGAGCATAATGTTGAAATCTGAATTTATTTGGGATGCCCTCTAATCTTGTACCAAAAGATAAATGACTCTTCAGTCCTAACAAATGTATAATTTTTTTTTAATACAAGTGCAATGCTTTTATCTGCAAATGTATGTATTGCTTTGCTTGAAATATATCAAAATAAAGTTACATTTTTTGATTAAAAGTAAATATAAACATAGGCACAGGACTTCTATAGAAGTTACTCATGACCTGACAATCATAAGACAAATTGGTCTCTAATTAATGACACCTTGTTTGAAACGGTATCAAGAATCTGTCTACAGTGAAGCTCTGCCATGGGTTAAACCATGGTAGATTTTGCCAAAGGAGGAGAAAGCCCTAGAGAAGGTGAGTGACAGAGATTGGTGGACAGGGACAGATAAGTGTTATTATTTATTTATGTATTGAAATGTTTCACCAGGAGGGCACACTGCACAACAAGTTGCTCGACTCACAGTGCGACCTGGGGGAGGGGGCTACTGTACATGGGAAGTAACATTCAGTCAACAGATTCAGTTATACAATAAAGTAAAGGTAATAGATCAGTGTACATTTAGCTACTAGGGCAAAACAAGGCATACATAAGGCATGAGTACATAACAAGGAGAAAATCTGGCATGAATACTTAATGAGATTAAATGACTAGATGAGTGCTGCGGAGGAAGGAGTTAATTTGGAGTCACAATTGTGAACAGAAGTGCTACTGATGTAGTGCTAAGCTCATGTGTGTGGTGCAACATACATACAGTTACCAGAAGGGTTGCAGGAGCAATTAGGTACAGGACAGGTGAATAGCAGAAGGAAAGTAATGGAGGCCTGATGGGCATAGTATACTGTAAATGAAGAGAGAGGGAGGTTGTTTTGGAAGAAGTTAACCACAGGTGCAATTTACCAAGAGGAAGTTTTTCAGTGCAACAGAGGTAGAGTAAGGGGAGGAAGAGTGGCGTATCTGAGTGGGAAGTACGTTCCAGAGCTTGGGAGATTAGTGCATGAATGCCAACTGACCAACAGATGTCCAGCAATGAGGGACAACCATTAAGCACGAGTCAAATGATCGAAGGGCATAAGCAGGAGGGGGAGGGTGGACATTGAGGAAGCAAGATAGGAGAGGAGGGTGCCAAACCAAAATTTAGACACAAATATTGCACAGTGGAGATAACGATGGTTTTCTAAAGAGGAGAAGGTGAGAGAGTGGTAAAGGTGACAGTGGTGGGTGAGAGGAGGAGCATCCAAAGCGAAGCAACAGAATGAGTGGGAGAGGGTGTCTAATCTGGATAGGGAGTGGCACTATAGACCACGTCACAGTAGTCAAAGGTAAGTAGAATAATTTTCTGTAGTTCATGCCTAGCCAGCAGCAAAAGGCTACTACGGTTCCTGTAGAGAGCACCTAGCTTGGGATGCAGTTTCTTCAGAATGGCGTCAATATATGCAGAGAAGTTGAAGTGTTGGTCAGGCCACACCCCGAGGTACCTAAATGAAGTGGTATCCTCAAGGACAGTCCCATTAAGGACATGGAAGGATGGGTGGGAAGGGAGCCGAGAGTCTCTGCCTAGTGCCAAAGTTCATTGAGACAGTCTTCTTGGCGTTCAGTGAAAGTTGATGGGAGCTAAACCAGAGCTGAACTTTGTCAAAGTCATGCTGAAGTCTGTTAGTTATATCAACAAGGGAATGGCCAGAGGTGAAGAGGACCTTGTCATCTGTGTACATGTGGGTGGAGGTGAATGAGCAGACTGAGAGAAGGTCATTTAGAAAAATGGAGAAAAGGATTGGTCCCAGCGTGGACCCCTGAGGGATTCCAGTGTTGATGGGGAGGGAGGGGGATAAGAAGTCTGCTATTCTGACTGATTGAGTTCTGTCTACCAAGTAGGCACTGAACCAGTTGATGGCAGCACTGGATAAACCTGCTGCGGAGAGTTTAGTAGGAGGGAGTGGGAGCCAGCGTCAAAAGCCATCGCTTAGTCGACAAAAATAGCAGAAGTGATTTGGCCACTGTCTATCCCTGAGAGGATGGAATCCATGAGCCTAATCATAGAGGTGGTGGTGGAATGATTCTTCCGAAATCCAGATTGGAATGGGGTGAACAAATTAGTGTCAGCGAGGTAGGAAAAGAGTTGTTGGAGAACCAGGTGTTCTTGAAGCTTAGCAAGAGAAGGGAAGGGAGAGAGATAGGGTGGTAGTTCGCAGGTGCTGTAATGTCATCCCCCTTAGGTAGGGGTAGAACTATGGCATGTTTCCATTCCATTGGGATGGAAGCAGTTGCAAAGAAGAGGTCAAGAAGATCGGCGAGTGGTGCCGAGATAGCAGGAGCAGCAAGGTAAAGTAGTTTAGGGTCCAGTCCATTGGGTGACTTACCCTTAGAGGGACTGAGTGCATGTAAGGCAGCCATGGTTTCTTCTGGAGATATTTTAGTGAATCAGAACCCATGTGAGCGAGAAGGTGAGCTAGGAGGGGACAGATGGAGGAGGCATGGGGTGGGTGGACAGTAGAGCAGAGACACATAAGGTGAAATAGAAATTGAAAGTAGTAGCAACACTAAAATGATCAGAAATGAGAGTGTTGTTTATGTTAAGAAGAGGGGTGAGTGGGAGCAGGGGGAGAAAAAGGAGCATATGACTTTCTAGAATTTGAAAGGATTGTTTATATTAGCCTGAAAGGTAGAGCTAAAGTAATCAGCTTTTGCTAAATGAGTAACTTTTGTGCACTTATTGCGCAATGCGTGGTAGGTGTTGTAGTCAGTTGGGCGCTTTGTATCTTTATGAGTTTTCCAGGCTAGATCTATGGCTTTCTGGCACGTCAAGAGTTCAGGGATGATCCAGGGGAGGTGATTTCCCCTGACCCTGGTGCACCGCAATGGGGCATGGTTATCCCAAACCTCCAGGAATTTGCTGCACAAATAGGTAAAAGCAACGTCAATATAAATTGACATAGTTAAAGGTGTCCAGTTAGTATGTACTAGGTCCTGGAGGAGGGGGGGCCAGGTTCAGGGATTTGTATGAGTGGAACTGAATAACTTTGTGAGGAGCTTTAATCCTGTGAATTTTGCATATCACAAAATTATGTGGTGGTCGCTCAAGGCATTGGGTAAGATGCCAGATTTTAAAACACTATGGGGGTGGGATGTGAGGACCCAGTCGATAAGGGAATGATTGCCTGATTTATGATTCAGCTGGGTTGGTTCCTTAATGAGTTGGGTTAGATTGAGGGCATTGATGGTGTCACGGGCTTTAAGGGAGGGGGTTAGCCAGTTGTGATTGAAATCACCTATTAAATATAGTTCACCTGCAGGGGTATGGGAGACAATGGTGTTGATGAGATCTGAGAGGGCAGAGGCAGGGAGACCAAGGCTGCAATAAGCCCCAGCAATATATATTGGTATAGAGAAAGGGAGAGAGAGTTTAAGTATAAGGACTTCGTAGGCTTTAGGTACCAAGCTGGCCAGAATGGAGATAAATTGGATGTTCGAAGAGACATAAATTGCCACCCACCCCACCCTTGCCAGCCCAATCTTGTCAGGATAGGGTATAGCCTGGTATGGAGAGGGTGGCATCATTAATTTTATTATTTAGCCAGGTTTCTGAGAGGATAATAATGTCTGGTGAGTGAGATGTGGTTAGTGGCTGGAGTAGGTCCAGTTTGGGTAACAGACTTCATATATTTAAGTGAAGAATTTTTAGACCACATGGGAGGATGACAGGGTTTCTTAAAGATGGGTAGGCAGTTATGGATGCTGTAAATTGGGCGGTCGGGTGGGATGGCCCAGGGTTAGGGTTACTATCCCCAGAGGATAGGAGCAGTAGAGCTATAATCAGTAGATTAATTTTCATGTTCTTATACCAGGTTGGAGAACTGGGGTGACTTAATAAGGGGATGGGGTAGTGTGTGGGAGGAGAGTGTATATTTATTATATGTAGCAGAGTGTAGTAGGATGAAACTTGTAGCAGTGAGGCACAAGGATGGAAGGGGTAGAGTGAGCAATAGAAGAAGGCTGGAGAAGGGGTCATAGCATGGATGAACACGTGCTGCGGGTGAATGGTAGGGGTGGGGGCAGGTGTGGTGGGAGAGGGAGAAGGAGAGAGGGTGACAGGGAGGCAGAGTACTAGGAGGAGCATACTGGAAATGGAGAGAACCACATGGCTGTGGGAAGTAAGAGGTGGTGAAGCAATATGTTTGTTGTGGTGGAAAGGGAAGGGCGGTGACTAAACAAGTAGAAATTTCAAATAGGTGCACACTCATCACTAGACTGCTTCAGTGTTTTGTGGGCGTGTGGCTGAGATGGGGTACTGCCACAGAATATACTAGATTTAGTGCAAGTAGCTAACACAGTATGTAATATAATAGAATGAGCGCAGGTATTCTGTCCAGGTAAGTATATAGTAATTTGAGCAAGTGTAGGACATGCTGAGACAAATGTTGGTGTGGAGCTACAGAAGGAGGAGGAGTAACTTGGAGTAAGAATAGTCTTATGCACCCCATGGGAGGACACTGCTGGGTGGATCTCCGGATTCAGTTGTAGATTTAAAGAGCACCGGGGGTGGGAGAAAATTTGAGCTGGAGCACAGCCGAGCCAGCAAGACTAAGGCTAGATGGTATGGCCAATCCACTGAAACTTGAATGGAGCTGTGACCAATCAGGGTTTAATGGCAGGCGACCACCAACAATTGAATGCTGTGGAGCTTCTGGTGGGACTGTACCTGGGTAGGATTCCTCGGCTGCTTGAGAGAACTGAGATGGGTGGCTGCTGTTAGGGAGCACCGCACCACTGAGAACGTTTGCCTGGTCAGGGGCTCTGCCTGTGGTTGGTGTAAAAAGTGATAGTTGTCCAACCATACTAATGATAATGTTATAATAACTGGTTAGTGATGATTATCAACTGTGGGCAGAAGCTGTCAAACTCCATTAAACCTGGCTATATTTGTAGCAGGTGTCTACTGCTGCCCTGGTATACAGCCCAAAACCACTACGGACCACTTAGCCATTCTACCTACACACTCTACAGCCGGTGAATTATATATCATGGGTGATTTCAACTTAAACTGGCTATCCTCCCCACCCAATAAAGTGCATGATGTAATACACGCTCTCAACTTAACTCATCCATGACCCAACTTGGCATAACTACAAGACGGGTAATCACTCCCTGATCAACTGGGCCCTCACCTCTCATCCTCATAGGGTCATTAAACCTGGAACTCTAGCAGACGCCCTCAGTGACCATTGCATGACTTCCTTGGTACGCAGAGTACATAAAGTTGAAGCATCCCATAAAACATTACAAATGCGGTCGTACAAATCCCAGAATATTGCCCCCCCCCCCCGCATGACTTGACACACACTAACTGGGCTCCCGTATTTGAAGCTAGCACCCTTGATGAGGTAGCAGACTACTTCAGTGACAAATTCCCCAAAGTCTGGAATCACCATTCCCCTATACGATGTGTCCGAGTCCGTGGAAACTACCTCCCCTGGATCTCTCCAGAGCTCATAGCCTGCCAAATACTACACAACTTAGCCTGGAAGCTCCACAAAGGTACAAAGCTTCCCAAAGACTATGAAGCTTATTACGAAAGCCACTTGCTTGGCAAAGGCCGAGTACTTCAGCTCTACTTTTAACTCCAACATAAATAATCCATCCAAATTCTGGAAAGTGATTCACTCTCTTTTCTCTCCTCTGGCTCCCCCCTCCAATCCTCAAAATAAATAATACTGTCATCTCCGACCACCCTAATGTAGCTACAGCATTCAACTCATACTTCACCTCCTGCGCATCTGATCTATTAGACTCCATCCCAAGCATCAGCCAGCTGACACCTGCCTCTACCAGCAGCCCACCTACTCCAATATCCTGCCACAAGATATACGACTGCCTTAGAGGCCTTAAATCCGAGCAAAGGAAGCTTCCCTGATGGTCTCGATCCTAAGCTGCTATACCTGTCCTCCACAGCCTTTGCTCGCCCTCTAACTGCCCTTCTCGACCTCTCTTTTCAAATGGCTGAAATCCCACCAAAATGGAAACTTGCAATCATCCTCCCACTTCCAAAGTGTGGTGATACCTCCTCCCCTGGGAACTACTGCCCCATCTCACTCCTCCCAATGCTAGCCAAACTGCAAGAAAACCTAGTCCTAGCCAAACTATTATCGTACCTGTCTGATACAAACTTCTTCACCCAATACCAATCGGGTTTCCGCAAACACCACTCTACTATGACCTCGCTGCTTTGGGTAACGGACTCGATCCTGTCAGGCATGGATTCCGGTCATATTACATCTGTCATCTTTATTGATCTTGCCAAAGTGTTTGACATGGTTTCCCATGCCCTCCTACTCTGCTCCCTGTCATTTGCTGGTCTGGTTTAGTGCGTACTTAAATGGTCACACACAATCAGTAAAAATCTCTGATACCATCTCCCCTCCACTCCCCATCTGCATGGGTGTCCCACAGGGTCCTATCCTTTTCTTCATTTTTCTGAATGATCTACCATCCATCTGCACCTCGTCTTCCATACACATGTATGCTGAAGATGCGGTCCTTTATTCCATGGGGCCATCCCCCTCAGTTGTTGCCTCACTGCTCCAGCTGGACTTTAATAATGTCCAGAGCTGGTTTCAATCTCATCAACTACTTCTAAATGCTAAAAAGACAGTGACTTTCGGCTCTAGATAGCATCTGGCCAAATTCCCATCCTTGCCCTCTTTTACTACTCTTGATGGGACAATTATTGATACCTCTACATCTTTCAGATATCTGGGTGTCTGGCTGGATCAGCATCTCACCTTTTTGGACCATATTGAAGCCTTAATGAAAAAACTTCACCCTAAACTTGGTGCCCTATATAGAAATCACGCCTGCCTCCCACACCTGGCTAGGTGCAAACTGGTCCAAAAGATGATTCTCCCAATCGTCGATTACTGTGATGTTGTCTATTGTTCTGCTCCTACCACCTCCTTAGCCAGACTGGATACCCTTTTCAACTCATTGTGCCGCTTTGCCCTGGATGTGCCTCCGTTAAACCATCATTGTCACCTTTACCGAGCCTTGGCTTTCCCATCTCTAGCTAACAGGCATCTGCATCACAGTGCAAAATTTGTCTCCTCCTACTGGCTGGATACTCTCCCATCTTACCTCCTCCTCGCCCCACCCTCCCTCCCGCCTTCTCAGATCCCATGACCACAGAACCCTGGCAGTACCCCTGAGGTCCACCTCTATGGGCCATTCTGCTTTCTCTTACCATCTCCTGAAACTGTGGAACTCGCTTCCATCTCAAATCCATCTTTCTTCCTCAGCCAGTTCACTTACTATGGCACTCTACAACTTCTTTACTGTTAATTGTGCTGCAACTAACTCCCTCCCCCCATCTGGCCTTACACTTTACTGCCGCCATTAGACTAGGCATTACCTACATGCAAGCCCTTATTATACCTATGCACTTAAAGTTGTTCTCTGCTTTATTGCTGATGCATTTGTAACTGGAAGTATGCTTGTGGTCCTTCTGGAGCTCCTACTAGCTAACTCTGCTATACTGCAATCAACCTGCTTGGTTCTAGCCATTAAATCTCCTTATGTATTTGCACTTGATAGTCTTTGCATCATATGACCATAACACTCGCTATTCTCATGGTCACTGCCCTCCTACACTTAATGCAAACTTGCTGCAACTCTTACCTATTGTTTGTACTCCATAAAGTCCCACTTTTGATGTTGCACATGCTGCTACTGCCTGCTTTTTGGTACTTATCTCCCTGTATGTAATCAGTGCTACTTGAAAGCTGTACGCTTTATGTTAATCAGGTGTTTGCAGCAAAAATTTGTAACTGTCTACTATGTACTCAGTCTGTTACTCTACTGCTGTACGTGCTTTGTTGTAAAATATTTTACTATGTAACTCCACTTCTCCTTCCCCCAGGTCGCACCGGGTGGCAAGCAACTTATTTTTCAGTGTGCCTTACCTGGTGAAACTTTTCAATAAATGAATAAATAAATGCATAATCACCCGTGTATAACAGAGTTTGATTAAGCACCTTTTGAAAAAATTCTAAAAACACTGTCATGCTAGTGCTACTGGCTCCTCGTGCTGTCAGCTCACACTGTCAACTTGATTGTGCTAACCTCACTGAAACCACTGAGTGGGAATCTAACTTACGTGTGGCTGAAGAAAGATACATTTTTCACAGAAATGAAAAATAACCAGCAGTCTACTAATGTCTGTCTATCCACTTAAAAAATGACACATTCATCACCATTTCAGCAACCTAGTGACCTAGAAAGACAAACAACTATAGAGCAGCAAGAAAAAAAGAAACATTCTAAGAAAAAACAAGACCAACGTTAGGCTGTTCAACAAGTACTTGTCCGACAAAAAAAAATCGAAGGAACCAGTTATTATAAAAAATAAAACATGGGGAAGTGTGTGTCAACTTGGATGTTATGTATACCTTCGGTGTGCGATGCTTAGATAAACACCTTGAGCTTTGCTCTTGGGGTTTATGAGGCATCGAACACCTCTGGTGTGCATAAAATCCTCATTACACATACTTCCCATGCATTATTCTATATATTGTGCTCTTCATCTGCTCTGCCAGCAGGTGCTCCATAATTAGAGAGCTGTGCATGGAAACTAGCCCATCATTACCCATCTGTGCATCTTCTTGGCAAACAACCTCAGTGCAAAAAATACATGCTATTTGTCAGTGCTCTTACAGGCAATGACAACACAAGCTATGTCAATGTAGAGAGTGAGAAAATAACTTTAAAGCTCTTTAAAGGAGTGGGATGCTTAGCTTTTGCCCAACTGGAAGAGCAGAACTGCAACCATCACCACATAAGTTTCAGCTTTCCTGGCATAGTGCTCTAGTTCTGATAGAACATCTGAAGTAGTAACCCACTGAGTTATAGAATATTGAGCGTTGCTATTATATTTGGATTATACAAGTGAAATAGTTATTTATATATGTTTCTGTATTTATTTATATTTGTGACACACATGTGGCCAGATTGATCTATTAATTTATTTTTTTAATTTACTTTGTTAATGTAATCATGCTTCTGTTATAAGTTCAGCTACTTGCAAAGTGGACACAAAACATGGCTTCCAAGGTCACATGTCCAAGCAGGCCTCATGGGAAATATTAGCCAACTCAGCTGCAGCGGAATGCTCCCTTAGGAACATTTAGCCACAGATCCTGAAAGGCAGATGGGAGAGTGCCATTTTGAACGCCTCAGTCATCCTGAAAGGCAGAGGCATGGGGTTGCATGCCTCGGACAGCCTGGAAAACAGAATCGTAATCTTGGACTGAGGATGTTTGGGTGTGAAGCAAGCCAGCTAGCCCAGATGATGTCATCTCTCCATACAAACACCCATCTGGGGAGGGGTAAACTGTCACTCAAAGGGGCAAAACCACTCCCACAGTCAAAGAGAATAAATCAGCGAGCTGAGGTTCAGCTCTTTCTCTTGGGCTTGGAACATCTGAAGACTGGGGCCCTGCCATACAAAGACTAGCTGACTGATAAAATAGCACAGTGAGGGACAGTGCTTTCTGTAGCTAGGGAAGGTGAAGGATTTTAGGTAAGGATAGCTCAGAACTGTGCTGTACACTAAGGCCCAGATATTCAAACTGCACCATTCTGTGGCGCAAGCCCCTTCGCCGCTCACAAAAGTTGCACAGGGGTGTGGCCAGGGTGATATTCAATGGAGTTGCGCTATTGCACAACTTCTTTGAATATCGCCCCTGGCCACACCCACTGTGCGTGGCGCAGTGGAACTGTGCCAGCGCAAGTGGTCAGAGTGGAGTATTGAGATGCGGTGGCACAAGTTCCATTGCGCCATGCACAGCACCTGCGATATTCAAAGGGTGACATGAAAATGGGGCCATAATTTATGCAAGGTGCAGGGGGCCATTTGCATCTAATTACGGCCCCATTTGCATGCCGGTGTGCCGATCCCCGATGACTTGCGCCTGGCGCCTGCCAGGCAGCAGCCATCGGGGATCGACGCTTTCGCAGCCCGATCACGGGCATAATAGTATTCTTCCATTCTCAGAAAGCTCGACATGCAGCATAATTGAGTGCCTTTCCCAGTAGCCTCATTGTGCATAATCTGAGGTGTCCTCCCCATTAGCTTGATTGGGTGGCATCAGAGCCTTCAAAGTTCCATCTCTAGTGTTCAGTACGTGATTCACGCAGGCGGTCTCGACTTCATCGCTGGAGATTTTGTGGCGACTCAGTGGTTCCATGGAGCCGCGATTCCCGCCTCCGTCCTGCCGGGCTGGCGGCAGCACACCACCGCCTGCCACCGCTAGCCGCCGACCGATTGCCGCAGGCTGCACGTCCATTGTTCAGCATGAGCCACGGGCTTGCAGCCCACACGCGCAAGTCGTCCAGATCTCGACTGATTTAGATGGGTATGGGCTGTGCCCATTGGCTCATGCTCTGAATCAATGGGCATGCAGCCCTACCCGCTGTCGTCGGTGGAGGCGCGGGGCGGCAGGCAGGTGAGGTGCCGCCGCCCGCTGGCTGACGGGGAGCGGGTAGGGGCTCCATGGGTGGGTGGGTGGGGGCCATAGATCACCAGGGATTTCGATCGGGGGGTGAGGATGCCACACGCGACTGAGTTTCTCACGGTCCGCGAACCACCAGGATATTGACTTTGGGAGGTCTGATGCCCGTAATCGGCTAGTGGGGGGAAACTTTCAGTTATGTCTATATTGGGCTACTGGAGGGGGGATATTCAGTTATGCCTGCGATCGGGCTGCAGGGGGTGGGGGGATACTATTATGTTCGCGATCAGGCTGCAGGGGGTCGGGGATACTCATTATGCCCACTATTGGGCTGCAGGGGGTCAGGGGATACTGTTATGCCCGCGATCAGGCTACTGGGGGTTACACTTCAGCCTGCGATCGGGGCATGGGGGCGCTGCCAGCAGCGGCGGGAACGAGTCCAAGGCCACCCACAGGTAGCAACTGCTGTGTTGTGCCCTGCAATGCGGCAGCTCACCTGTGGGTGGCCCTTGACTTGTTCCTTTATTTTTTTCAGCGTAACTTTGTGCAGGCGCAGGTAGGAGTTGTGCCTGCATAACTCTGCATGGCCTGGGCTGAATATCGGGCTGTGCAGTTTATGCATGGGCACCCCCCCCACCTGTGCCTGCATACATTACTGATGCACCCCGGTGCATCAGGATTGATGCAGGCGCACTTTTCTCACTTTAAATATCGCACCAGGGCGCATCAGTGGTTAAAAATGGCTGCAACACTGTTGCACCCATTTATTTATTTAGTTTTGTTGACCGGTAAGTGCACTAGACAAATCCTGCCTATTTTCAGGCACAACCCAGGGAGGGGGATACAGATGAATGCCAACTGACCTTGAACCAGATTAAGCTGTTGGTGGTATTTTAGTGAATGAGGGAAATTTGGCCAGGACACCGGGGAAATTTCCCTACTCTTTTCAATAAGTGCCATGGGATCTTTAACATCCACCTGAACTACCACCAATCCAGGCAGATGGGACCTCGCTTTAACGTCTCATCCGAAAGACGGCACCTCAGAAGTGCAGCAGCATTCTCATGCTGCACTACAGTGTCAGTACTGGGATATTAACCCAAGTGCCATATGTGGGAACTGAACCCACAGCCCTCTGATCTCCTGGTCTCAGAGGCGAGTGTGCTACCTACTGAGCCACTGACACTGATTTTGCGCAACCCTTTTGAATATCTGGGCCTAATTGTTTTAATTTGCTTTATTTTCTGTTTCTTAGTAAATGTGCAAACCTTTTGTTTTCCTGTAAAAGCATCCTGCTTGTAAATATAAAAATGTGAATTAGTGACTGCTTGTTTTATTTAAAAAAAGGTAATTCTACTATTTCTGCTGGATTCTGTTTGCAGTCCGTCTCTAAAGGGGCACTCTACCCAGAGTTATTGTGTTGCTCTTCCTGACCTTGTGCGAGGAGGAAGTAAAAAGCAGATTTCCTTGTTGCTGTTCTGGTAACAGTCTGGTGGTGGCAGTGAACTAGAAGTCCCTGGTGAAGGGGATTTTTGTCACAATATGTATATTATACAAATACAAAGATATAATTGCAATTAACCAGAGTTACGGGATTAAGTAAGGGAGGTGCAGGATGTACTGCTTATGTAAGAAAACACCACATAGAAGGTAGGCCTTTTTGGTTCTAGTCTAAGTGTACTAGGCAGATAGAGGGAAGAAAGTAATTAACAACAGTCTAGGTGTTATCATATGATCACTATGGAGATGAGGTACAGTTGGGAGGTAGTTTTGGGGACAGTGGGGCACTCATCTCTAGAGATACGCTCTGGAGGAGGGGGCACTGCTCCATCTGCAGGACATTTGCAGAGCTCCATGCTTAGCTAGTAGCAGCAAGGGACAAGCTATATCAGCTGCAGCACCAGCTTAGCAGGGGTCCAACCCCACTTCCCCAGAGGCCCACTGGACCAGGGGCTGGAAGGTGGCGGGGAAGTGGAGGGGAAAGGGTGGCAAGGGCAGTGACCAATCTTACACCATTCAGAGAGCAAATGATTTTGCACTCCTGGAGGAGGCGGAGGTACCTGATTCCGACTCAGTCAATTGGGGGAAATGGGAAAGACAACTTGGTGGTACCCAGGGGGTAAGCAGAAGGAAGTCAGCAAAGAGAGTCTTAGTGACTGGGGACTCAGTGATTAGGGGAGTAGAGCGGGTGGTGAGCAGGGGAGGGAAGGAGAGTAAAATGGTTAGAAACCTTCCTGGTGCATCAGCCCATCAGGGATGTAGACAGGATAGGGAGGATGTCAGAGAAAGGGGAAGGGGAGTTGGGGGTGCTGGTACACTTGGGCATCACTGATCTGGTAAACTAGCTTGTGGAGGCAGTTAAGCATTATTTTAAGAGGCTCGGGGACAGATTGATGGTGCACTCAGTTTCCATGGCCTGTTCTGAGGTCCTCTCTGTGTGAAATGGTGGAATGGGAATGATAGAGTAAGGAAGGAAGGGACTGAGGAGTTTAATGGGTGGCTGAAGAGATGGTGTAAGGAAGAGAGGTACCACTTGGGGCCCTGGAGGGGGCTTCTGGAACAGGAGACTCTTCAAGGGTGACATCCTTCACCTGATATGAGATGGGATCAGTTCTCTGCTGAGAAGTTTGACATCTACACTAGGCAGTGAAACTGACTGCAGGGGAGATGGAGGCTAGGGGAACCACAGAGCAGGGAGAGTAGGTGGGGAACATAGCTAGGGCTGCCCCTGAACAGGGGATTAATAGCAGCAAGTTAGTTAAGAGTGAGCCTGAAGTTCAAATTAGGTTAGAAGAAGAGGCCAATGAGGGAGGGCTGACAAAAACTACATTCCACATGAAAAATGAAACAGACTAAGAAAAAATAAAGAAGCAGGAATAGGAAAAAGCAAGATGGTATCAGGAGAAAGATGGAAAGAGGTCTTCTTTTATGCCAGGAGTCTGAGAAATAAAATTAGTGAGCTCCAGGCAATGGTGGCAGGCACTGAGATGGATCTAGTAGCCATCAAAAGAAACTTGGGCCACAGAGAATAACGATTAGGATCTAACAGTCCCAGGCTACACCATGTTTAGATGGGACAGAGGAAAAGGTAAAGGAGAAGGCGCAGCTCTATATGTCAGGGAAGGCATAGAGACAGTGGAGGATGGAAACATCAGGGAGGTAATGGGGAAACAGAATTGTTGTGGGTTCAGTTTACAGCATCTTCATGCAAGAAACTACAGATGGGTGTGATTTCATAAACCTCCAGGACAGGGGGAAGAGAGAGAGAGAGAGAGAGAGAGAGAGATATGGAGCTAGGAGAAGAACTAGAAAGGGGAGTGCAAAGGGAGAGGTGGTGGTGGTGGTGGGAGATCTAAACCTGCCCGATATTGATTGGGTCATTTAAGCAGCCAGGAGCTCCAGAAGCCAGGACCTGCTGGATGCATTGCAGGACTGGCTGCTGGTGCAGCTGGTTAAAGAAACCACTAGGCAGGCTGCCATTCCTGACATAGTGCTCACAAACTCAGAAGTAGTAGGAGGAGAAGTGAAGGTAGTGGAGTCCAATGACCATAACTTAGTTTGCTTTTCACAGTATTTCTGAGGCTGTACCTTCATCAGTGGGGCTTAAGAGATTTGCTGAGACAGTTCTCTCCTTGCCTCCTGGAACTTTGTTTGCTCCTCTGCCATCAGGAAAAGTAAGTGTAATTTTCTTTCCTCCATTGCTCTGTTTAATTCCCCCTCCCTTGCAGCTTGTATATGAAACCTGTGCATTTCCAGTAGCTGTTCTCACCAGCTTCTGGCTGTCCACTTCCATAGCTATGTTTTCTGTATTAAAAACAAGTTCAGGATCAAGTCTGACCTCTGGAGAAAAAGTAGTAGAAGAGAAGGTCGGCTCCCCTACACCTGCAGCATTCTCTCCTGCTCTGTCCTGGTCAACCATCTTGGCAAAGTGACAGATGGTCAAAGGTTCTCCTAGTGGCAAGAGTAGGGGAATTTTATTAAAATATTCCAAAAGATAAAACAATACAGACGGAATGAAACCAATACAAATAAATAATAAAAGAGAGAAGAAACAAAACTATAAACAAAGAAAAATAAAAAAACTACAACATCTCAGCAAAGAAGACAAAATATACAGGCCAACTAATCATAAAGAAATAAAACAATTAGAGGAATTAATCTGAAATAAGAAGCTGAAAAAAAAATATAAACTTACAAACTGAAAACAAAAAATAACTTTTTTTTTTTTTTATTGAAAGGTTTCACCAGGAAAGGCACACTGAACATTATAAAATTGCTCGTCTCACAGAGCATCCTGGAGGAAGGGAAACATGGGAGTACAGTAATCAAAAGCACATTTCCCTGGATTATTATAGAAAAGTATATATACAATACTCAACAACACATTTCCAAAGGCAATATAAAACAGAGAAGCAACAGAGTGAAAAAACTATACATTAGTAGCATTAGATAAACATTGGGATTTGATGTGAGAGAAGCAAATTAGCAGCACTGCAGACTAATACATACAATGCAGACAAGGAAGTGCAATAAAGTACATTGGTTTCTCCTCATGTTAAGTACTAGGCTGGGAAAGGAGATGGGGAAGCCAGAGGGGAAATTAGGAGGAGTGAGGAGCCAGAAGGGAAATTAGTAACAGCTGCAGGATGGAGAGAGGAAGGTTAGGAGGGGGGGTCGAGATGGACCATGGGGAACAGGAGTGCCTGATCTGATGAAGCATTGAGTTCCAAAGCTTAGGGAACCTATAGGAGAATGATGACTGGTCTATAGAGATGGTGTATCGTGGTATAGCTCGGGTGTGGGAGTCACTGGATCTGAGAAAGAGAGGGGCAGTGGGGCCGGAGGACAGTGAGGAGGCAAGGTAAGGGGGAAGCGTATCAAACCAGAATTTAGTGACAAATTTTATGCAGTGGGCTAGACGGTGGTTTTCCAGTGAAGGAAAAGCTAGAGAGCGATATAGATCACAGTGGTGGGTAAAGGAAGGGGCATCCAGAGTGAAATGACAGAAAGCATTGAAAAGGGTGTCCAATTTGGTTAAGGATGACTTCGTTGTGGCACTGTAGACTATGTCGCAGTAGTCAAAGATGGGTAGTATCATTTTCTGGGCAATCTGCCGCCTGGCCTGTAGAGGTAGGCAGCTTCAGTTCCTGTAAAGGGCACCTAATTTGGGGCGCAGCTTCTTCAGGATGGAGTCTATGTGTCCAGTGAAGTTTAGGTGCTAGTGTAGCCAGACCCTGAGATACCTAAAGGAGGCGGTGTCCTCAAGAGTAGAGCCATCAAGGGTGTGGAAGGAAGGCAGTTTAGTTAGCCTAGAGAGTCTCTGCATAGTTCCGAAGGTCATGGAGACTGTTTTCTTGGTGTTGAAGAAAAGCTGAAGGGAGCTTAGCCATTGCTGAACCTTCTCAAAGTCATGCTGAAATGTGGACGTGACATCAGTTGGCGATTGGCCAGAGTAGAAAAGGACAGTATCGTCAGGATACATATGGATGGAGGAAGAGGGGCACACTGACAGGAGGTCATTAAGGAATATGGAGAATAGTAGGGGTCCAAGGACAGAGCCTTGGGGTACACCAGCATTAATCTGGAGTGGGGGGGAGATGCAATCAGCAATTTTGACTGACTGTGTCTGGCCCGTTAGGTAGGAGCTAAATCAGTTTATGGCTGAATCAGGCGGGCCAGCAGATCACAGATTATCTAGGAAGAGAAGGTGGGAGACAGTGTCAAAAGCCTTTGCATAGTCAAGAAAGATTGCAGATGTGATTAGACCACTGTCCATACCTGAGAGTATGGTGAGCCTAAGTAAGGAAGTGGTAGTGGAGTGATCTTTCCTAAAACCAGATTGGTAGGGAGTGAAAAAGGCAGAGTCAGAGAGGTAACAGGAGAGTTGGGAAGAGGACCAGGTGCTCCTGAAGCTTAGTGACAATAGGTAAGAGAGAGATTGGCCAACAGTTCCCAGGCATAGAAAGGTCACCTCCGTTGGCTAGTGGGAGAACTACAGCATGCTTCCATGGGTCAGAAACGGAGGCCATTAAGAAGGAGAGGTTTAGTAAGGCAGAGAGTGGTGAACAAATAGCCTGAGCGGAGAGGAAGAAAAGTTTGGCATCAAGGCCATCAGGTGAGGAACCCTTGGATGGATTGAGAGTGAGGAGAGCATTTAGAGTATCATGAGGTGAGACTGGAGAGAAGGAGAAGAGGTCTCTAGGGAGGGTGCTTGACTGTGAGTTATTGCTGACAGATGTGACTGGTTGGGTAGGAGGAAGAGAAGCTGGTAGAGCAGCAGCATATGAGGTAAAGTAAGAGTTGAATTCAGTGGCAGCTGAGAGGTGGGCAGAGACGCAAGGGCATTATTGACATAGATGAGTGGAGTTTGGAATTTGGGGGGGGAGAGAGAAGAGGGAGTTAATAACTTTCCAAAGTTTTGATGAGGTACATACGTTAGCATCAAAGGTGGATCTAAAGTATTCAGACTTAGCGAGCCTTGGAGCAGGTATTTCTGAGGGCTCGGTATCTGTCACAATCAGCATTTGATTTAGAGACTTTGTGAACCTTCCAAGCCAAGTCTCGAGCTCTCATACTGTACATGCCATCAGTTCTGGTGTGATCCACGGGAGGTGGTTCCACTTACTCAAGTGCACCTAAAAGGGTGCATGCTTGTTCCAGATGTTAAGAAAGTGGGCTTGGAAATAGTCCAGGGCTTTATTAACTGTGGTAGCAGAGGAAATAGGAGACTACTCAGTGTGGGCTAGGTCATATAGGAGGTGGGTAAGGTCTAGGGATTTATATGAGCAGACAAGCAATGTTTTATGTGGGGCTTTTGGGTGGTGGAGTTTGCAGACCAGGTAGATCATATGATGGTCTCTGAGTGCATCTGGGAGGAGACCTCATTCAATTACTCTGTGGACATGTGGTTAGGGCTCATTCGATGACTGAGTGGTTGCCTGATTTAGTATTTAGTTGGGTTGGCTCGTGGATCAATTGCATTAAGTTAAGGGCCATAATGTTGTTATGCAGCTTGGATAGGGAAGGGTCAGGCCAGTTTTGGTTAAAGTCGCCTAGTATATACAGTTTGCCATTTGATGTGAGGGTAGAAATTTGAGAGACAAGATTAGAGGCAATAGTAGGGGAGAGGCCTGAGGGGCAGTAAATCCCAGCAACATAAATTGGTATGGAGTAAGGCATGTAGAGCCTGAGGACAACGGCTTTGTAAGCTGTGGGGACCAATACAGATAGAAACATAGAAAAATAGACTTTGACGGCAGATAAGGACTGCTTGGCCCACCTAGTCTGCCAATTTCCCTACCTAGAGGATAAGCTGCAGATCCTATTTAACCAACAGCCTATTTCTTCCTACCCCCTACAAAAATTGCCTTATGTCTGTCCCATGCATTCTTGAATTATCCCACAGTTTTAGACCCCACAACCTTCTCAGGAAGGCTGTTCCATGTGTCCACCACCCTCTCTGTGAAAAAATACTTCCTCACATTGCCCCTGAGCCATCCCCCCTCTATCTTCAAATTGTGTCCCCTTGTTCTTGCACATCTCTTTTTCTGAAAGATGCTACCCTCTTGGACTTTGTTGATTCCACTGAGGTACTTAAACATTTCTATCATGTCCCCCCTCTCCCTCCTTTCCTCAAGGGTACCAGGGTAGTATGAATGGAGGGCAAGATGTATATAGCTACGCCGTCACCCCTACCTGCATGGACTTGCCGGATTATATTGTAGCCAGGGATGTATATACTGGGATCAGCTGTTTTATTATTTAATCAGATTTCACTTATTAAGAGTAGGTCAGAGGCCAGCAATAGTGCTAGAGGTTGAAGCAGGACTAGTTTAGGTAGTAGACTTCTTATGTTAAGGTGGAGGATTTTAAGACCACACGGGAGGGTTGGCATGTTGGAGGCAGGGGAGGGCGGGTGTGGGAGAAGGGCCACCTGCATGTTTGATAGAGAGGAGTCAGGGTTAGGGTTTATATCCCCAGTGGATAGTAGGAGAAGGGAGATGATTATAAAGTGAAGCTTTGAACTTTTGTACCATGACTTAGATGTGACTGAGCTATAGGAGGTAGGCAGATAGTAAGAGGAAGCGAACTGGATAGATAGGGAGCACAGGAGAGCATAGGAGTTAGGGACAGAAGAGTGGGAGGCACAGGGTGGAAAAGTATGGTGAGCCTGAAGTTGGAGGAATGAAGTGTGGGATCCCAACATCAGGATCTTACAGGCTGAAATTAGAGGAAGAGAATAAGCAAGATGGGTTACAGAGGGTTTATTTAGTAGGGTGGCATGGGAAGAAGTGAGACAGTAAAGAGAGTAAGGATAGGTAGGCAGCCTATTTGTAAAGTCAGCATTCTGTAGTATGTGAGGGCCAGGCAAAAAGGTTTATTTTTTTTATTTTTTTTGCAGACGACTTGGAGTGGTTAGAGAAAGGAAATTCTATAATGCTTAGTTAAGTGACAGGTCTAGATAAGGTGCAGTAGAAGCCATAAGTAGAACCTAATTTAAAGTCAGGTGATGTGTCAGAAATATAGAAAGATTTTTCCCGTTGAGTAGTGCTGGCTTAGGAACAGTGCCCTCAAGTGGTAGAGATGTATAACTTGCAAATGGAAAAGTGGGGAGAGTTAGTAATAGATATGTCTAAGACGGGGTGGGGGTTGTTAGCCAGGGAGAAGACAGAGGCACAGAAGGGTGCCAGAGGAGGCAGTAAAGACAATTTGGTCAGAGGGCAGTAATTAACACCAGAGAAAGAGTGGACTCATAAGAAAACAGGGGTAGGGCAGGTCAATACCAGGTCTGAAGGGGAGTTTAAAGAGAGTGACAGCACAGAGACAGGAGAGCTAAATTAAAAAGGTAAATTATTAATTTCTGAGAATTTACAAAGAAGGACAAGATAGAGACAAAGCAGGGTATAGGTATAGTGCTGTCAGTGCCAGGTTCCCGGGGGGGTTATTACAGAAAGTGAAAGGACACAGAGAGAAGGATTTAAATTGTTAATTATTAACTTGGCACATTAATAAATTAATTTGGCACAGTAACCAACTAAGCACAAAAGTAAAATTAACTAAGCACAGTACAGTCAGCTAAGCAATTTAGAACACATCTGTACATTAATAATAATGACAACAGCAGTAAAATTCAGTCCGGGAGAAGCAGGCTCAGAGAAGATGGCTCAAGCGAAAGAATAGTGCTAGAGGATGCAGTCTAGCTGCAGCATCAGGAGCCAATCAAGGATAAATCATAGACAGAAAACAGCCAATCCTGGAGAAAGTTTTCAAGCACCAAGTTCAAACCTCAGATGCTTGTAGGAGGGACCGTACCTTGCTATGCTGGCAGTGGTGATAGCTGGACAGGATGAGACGGGCATCAGCAAGCTGGAGAAATTGCAGAGCACCCTTGCCAGGGGGTCTCCAATCTGTAGGGGAAAAGAGAGATTTAGCAATAGGTATGTCTAGGGTGGGGGGGCTGTTAGCCAGTGGAGAAGACAGTGGCACTGCAGGATGCCAGAGGAGGCATAGAAACATAAATGCTGACGGCAGATAAGGATTGCAAGGCTCATCCAGTCTGCCCATTTCTTTTTCTACCTTATGAATGTGCCATAGGCCTTTGCTCTGTCAATGGCCTATCTAGTCATACTCATCTGTATTGCTCCCTTATGCCTATCCCATGCCTGTTTGAAGCCTTGCACTGTATTCATATCCACCACTTCCTGAGGTAGGCCGTTCCATGCATCTACTACCCTTTCTGTGAAAAAGAACTTCCTCACATTACTCCTTCCTGTTGTCCTGCTAATTTTCTTATATCGAAACATGTTAGACTCTTTCACCTTGTTAATGCCCTTAAGGTTTTTGAATGTTTCAATCATATCACCTTTCTCCCTCCTTTGCTCTAGGATATACATATTGAGTTCAGTTAATCTGTCCTCATATGTTTTCTGATGCAGTCCCTGCACCATTTTGGTTGCCCTTCTCTGGACTGCCTCAATCTGGTTAATGTCCTTGTGAAGGTGTGGCCTCCAGTACTGCATGCAGTACTCCAGATGGGGCCTAACCAGTGTCTTGTACAGAGGGATTATTACCTCCTTCTTCTGATTTGTGATGCCCCTACTAATACACCCCAACATCCCTCTAGCCTTATCTACTGCTTTAGAGGTCTGCTTTGGATGATTTCAGATCATCAGTGATGATGACGCCCAAGTCTCTTTCTTCCCTTTTGACTGCCAGCAACTCCCCTCCCAGCCTATAGGTGGCTTCAGGGTTTCTCTTCCTTATGTGCATAATCTTGCACTTCTTTGCGTTAAACCCCAGTTGCCACTCTTCCGACCATTTTGCTAGTTTATCCAGATCTCTTCTCATTCTGCCCACCCCATCTGGATCATCTACTCTGTTGCAGATCCTGGTGTCATTTGCAAACAGACAAACCTTACCCTCCAGTCCATCTGCAATGTCACTGATGAAGATATTGAAAAGGACTGGCCCCAGGACTGATCCCTGAGGTACCCCACTTGTGACTTGCATCTCTTCTGACTGTATACCACTTACCTCCACTCTCTGTTTTCTGCCCGACAACCAGTTTGCCACCCAGTTGACCAACGTCTGACCCACTCCTAGCCTACCCAGCTTATTATTTATTTATTTTGTTTTATTTGTATTTGTATTCAGTCTAGGAATTATAACCCTTTGAGTCAGGGACTCATTTACAAAGGCTCCGCGTCAATGACATTAGTTAGGACATATTAATCAGTCTTCTGTGTGGAACAGTATGGAAAGCTTTGCTGAAGTCAAGGTAGGCAAGATCAACTGCTCCCCCTTGGTCCAGCACTCTGGTTACCCAGTCAAAGAAATCTATGAGATTAGTTTGACAGGACCTTCCTTTTGTAAACCCATGCTGTCTTGGATCCTGTGCTCCTATGGATTCCAGGTGATGCACTATCTTTTCCTTAAGGAGTGTCTCCATAATCTTGCCCACTACTGAGGTAAGACTGACTGGTCTGTAGTTCCCTGCCTCCTCACTGCTACCACTCTTGTGGAGCGGGATCACATGAGCCCTTCTCCAGTCTTCTGGGACCTTTCCTGTGCACAGAGACTCACTAAACAGTTCTGCTAATGGCTCTGCTAGTTCCACCTTTAGCTCCTTTAGTACCCTGGGATGCATGCCATCAGGTCCCATTGCCTTGTCCACCCTGAGCTTATCGAGCTCTTGTAGGACCCTTTCTTTTGTGAAGGGACTAGTGCATGCCTCCCTCCCCCCCTGTGTCCATGGTGCAGAGCTGTGGTCCCTGCCCTACCTTCTCTTCAGTAAATACTAGTAAAAACAGTTTGGGTCAGAGGGCCGGTATTAACATCAGAGGAAGAGTGGAAATCATAAAAAAAAAAAAACAGGATCATAAGAAAACAGAAAACTTGATATGGTTAATATGGTTCAGACAGAACTCAAAACATACTATTATCAAATCAGCAAGGATACACTCATGAATTGGAGCAGACACAGTGTAGTAACCAGTCTAAGTTTTTCCAGTGTATAAAAAAACAAGATGTGGACTGAGCTTCAGATTCCCTTTCATAAATACAAAAAACAGTAACCATTTTCAGAACGTCTCAGGATGTTCTGTCCATCAGGCTGCATCTTACTTGCCATAAATAATATTTCAGTATAGCAAATATCACCTTCAGTGTACTATCATGATAGAACTGCCGTTGTCGACCAAATAGTCCAAGTATAAATTCCTCATATGAGACGGTCGCCCAAATATTATCCCATTCCATACTAACCAGCTTCCAAAACTGCACTGCGAAAGGACAGGCACAGAACAAATGGTTCTGTGTTTCCAAAATTTTAACACATGTATTCTTGGGGCAGTAACGCTCTTCAAATGACATGTTTGAAGAAGTCCCAGACTCCCAATTTATTGTGGCAATATAATCACTGAATATCCCACATCTGCTGTGGGATACGAGAGTCTGTGAAGATTTTCAAGACCATTTTCTCCTGCCATGTGGGCTAAAAGGGAAATTGGTAGGTCAGTGAAAAGCAAGTGACTAAAATCGTGAAATATAAAGATTTCAATAGCGACTCATTGCTAAATTGATGTCCACCTTCCATTGTCTTACTTTGCACAGAACCACCCTTCGTATGATGGCAAATTTGAGGACCTTTCAGGAGTGGCAAATCTTAATTTCCTTTATTTCATTGCTTCAATAAAAGGTTCCAACCACTCAAAGTTTCTCCAAACTTCCAGAGGCCATTGCTAAATTTGATTATAGAAAAACTGAAATATAAAAGACCAAAAGATTCGCCATACCCACCCACCCCTCCATCTTTAACCGATAAATAAGTAATTTCTCTTTTAACAGGATTTAATTGACTGCCCAAAACAGCTTGAAAAACATACTGTATCAGGTGGGGGAGGAAAGACATAACTAAGGAACAGAAAACAGGGGACAAGTATAGTTTTCACCAAAGAAATTAGCTTATGTTTGGTTATAGACTTCCCTTTCCATGCATTAACCTTGTGCTGTACTGATGCCATATAGGTTTCTCAATTTAATTTACAAGTTTCCATGGTCCTAAAGGTTATACCCCAAACCTCTACCATACTGCCAGTGACAAATATGTCACCTACTTGTATCTGTTTCACTGGGTTGGTTCCAGTCCTAATATCTTTACACTTCTGTGTGCTTATTTTAGTACCAGCAGTGCTAGGGAAAAACCACCATCATTTGCCTTCTCAAATTCGCTGCCCCCATGACTAGGCACTTTGTGAACAATCTTGGTGCTGAAGAGAATCCGAAGGGAAGGGTTGTAAACTTGTAGTGGCAGTTCCCTCTCCTGAACCTGAGGTACTTTCCATGGCTGGGCCTGACTGGTATGTGAACGTAGGAATCCTTCAGATCCAGTGACCCTAGCCAGTCTCCTGTTTGCAATGATGGGACCCCTGAACCCAGTGTTACCATCTTGAATGTTTCTTTGTGTAAGTGTTTGTTCAGATATCTCAGGTCTAAAATGGATCACTACCACCCACCCCCATTTTTCTCATGGGTCAGGAAGTACCAGGAATAAAGTCCCTTTCCCCAGTGTGAGGAAGATACGGTTTCCACTGCATTTGCTTGCAGCAATGTTTTTCATCTCCATCTCCAACATGATTCTTTCTGTTGGAGTGTGAGGGTTGAAACCCTTGAGGTTCTGCAGTTTTGGGAATTTTCTTCGCTGAAGGGACAAACCTTGACTCACTATTTTCAGGTCCCACTTATCTGTGGTGATTTTTGTCCATTCCTGAAAACAGTGACTCAGCCTTCCTCCCACTGGCAATGGATGGGTGACCTGTGTAGACTAGGGGTGTTTGTTTAGCTTGCACTTTGGGAGCTGATGATGCAGCTGCACACTTGGTGCCCCTTCTACCCATACCCCTAAAGTAACTACTCTGTGGAGGGTAGTCAGAGGAGATATAAGCACAGGAAGTATCCACAACCTCTACCTCCCCTCCATAAAGCCTGTAGGAAGTGGAGGCCTTTTCCTTCTCAGTGTTACTCTTGTAGGTGGATTTGTATCTGTCCACCTTTTTCATGGAAGCCTCTGTTTTGTCACCAAACAGTGAATGTACCTCAGAGGTGAAATCCATTGCTTTTGTTTGAGTGTCCTGAGATAGACTGGTAGTTGTAACTGCATTCAGCACACAGGCACAATTCAAGCAGTCAAAAGGGTTTATTCCTCTAGGAGGAGACAAACCTCTATCCCAGCACTTCGACCAGCAACTGGTCTTCGTTGGGGGGTACAAGTTTGTGCCCTCTTTGAGGAATAAACCCTTTTAACCACTTGAATTGTGCCTGTATGTTAAATTCTTGTGCTGAGTGTAGAAAATCTGTCTCAGTTGCATTAAACCCAGGGCTGGCAGCCTTTTTCTGCACCCCCCTCCTCCCACACTCCTCACTCCTGGGATACACTGCTCTGTTTTCTTTTGTATAAACCTTCTTAAGGACATTGCATGGGTCATGGCTCCTAGATGCAGTGTCCTGTGTGTCCACTGCCATATGGAACTGGTGCTTTGTGGCATCTATGGCTGGTCTTGTTATGTCTGCCATATCCTGTGCTAAGTCCCCGGTAGCCTTTTCACACAGTGCCAGAATAGCGCTCCATAGGGCTCTCTGATACTGAGCTGTGTATGCCAAGTAAGCTGCCTGCCTTTGCAGCAGGGAAGCTGACAAATAAATGTTTTTGCCCATACTGTTCAGCTTCCTGGAATCTTTCTTAGCAGGCTCGGAGGAAAGGGGTAACTTGGTCTTGTTACAAGAGGGAGCCTGGACCACACCCTCATGATCAGGGTGGGAATACAGGTACTCAGATCACTGTTTGTCCACCTCATACATTTTCTCAACTTCCTTATCTATGCCAGCAGCTGAGGTGGGTGCTGAAATGATTTTAGAAGAGGCATTGGTAAGGGATTTATGGGCATTAACCTCTTTGTGGGAGCTAAGCTCATTATATCCATAAATTCTACCTCATCCTCCTCAGCTTCCTGTGAGGTGATGCTGGGGGTATTTAGCATATGTCTCACAAAAATATAGTGAGAGGTATAATCATCTGAGGGCCTAGAAGGACAGCAAAATTCTTGCTCAGGAGAACCATCTGGTTCTATGGGTTCTCCTTCCTCTTCCTCTTCATAGTACATTTCAATCTCCTCCTCCACAGGCATGGGAAATGGAACCAGAGAATATGTGTGTGTGTTGGGGGGAGGCATATTCATGAAATTCCCCATAGTCTAGAATGCCTGGAGGAATTGCCAAGCCTTTGTTTTGTCTTCTACTAAGGGCATTTTATTTGTGCCCACTGGTGGCTCATTTCCTTCTACAGCAGGACATGTTTTTATTTTCTTTTTTTCTTGGCAGGCATCATCTCCAGTGTCTGCACTAAGGCCCTTTCATATTTGTTGGTTTCAGGGTTTCCCCTTTCAGATATCCTGAATTTTGAACCATCTCTTGCAGTCTTATCTTTCTTTTCTGTCCCCTTTGACAGGGGCTACTTACTTCAAGGGGCTGAACCCTCATTTGAGACTTTAGGTGATGTGGAGGCAGATTGAGAAGCCATGAAGTTTTCTATTTTTTAGCCCTTTTCATTTGTGTTTTAGGGCAAAACTTACTACAGAGCTCACAATTGACAAAATTGTGGTCTGGACCCAGGCACTTTAAACACAACTTGTGGGAGTCTGCCTTTGCCAGGAGTTGAAAACAAACCTTGCAATTTTTAAAGCCTGTAGGTTTTGTCTTCCTTTTGGGTCTGTCAGTCATGCCAAACAGTGACAACCCTGGGAAGACATTAGCGGTTTCCTATGGAAAAAAAAATTATTAATAATCCTATAATGGTTTAAAAGGGTTTAAAATAGAAGAAATGTGGTTCAGTTCCTTTTAAATTCAATCCACAATTGAAATTCATCTAAACAATGTTTTTATTTTTAGGTTAAACAGCCAAATATTGCCTCAGTTCCCAAAAAATGAGGAACCGTGAATAATTCAAAGAGAAACCGCCAAGCAGTTTAAATGTAAGTAATTTAAAATGTAAGAAGTAGAAAAATAAAGTGGTTCACTAACAGCAGGAAATGTGCCAAAAAATCACTTTCTCCATTTCCTGGATAAGAATTGATGAGGAACCTGAGAAAAAATGTAAATTATACAGCAAATCACAATAACAACTCTAACTAACACAGATTATCAATACAATAACTATACACAGTTAGATACTATACATTTTTAAAATAAACTATAAATTGGTCAGAAGGTGAAGAGAAGACTTTGGGGTGACTGCTTTCTTCAGGTGGAGAAATAAAAATATAATGTTAGAATGTAGGAGTGAGCGTGACCACACAGCAGAGTTTAAATTTCATTCTAAGTTCCATAATTAGCATACAATTCTAAAACTGCTGGGGTGGCTCATTCCAGGGGAATGATTACAGTTGTTAAGCATAAGTGAGGGATTCCTGGGGTTTGAAAGGTAGTGTACCAGAATTAACTGAGCACACAATTAACTAAACAGTTAAGGCAGCTGAGAGTCATGCTAAGCTGCATACTTGGATAAGGTCCATCACTTTTGCAGACCAGAAGTGAAATATATGAACTGGCATATACTGTGAAAACTGTCACACTAGATTGAATGAGGTACAGGTACCAAAGTCAGTATACACAGTGAGAAGTTCAACTTTATACTGGGTCTCCTCTTATTCCAAATATATTTGCCAAGCACCCCCCCCCCCGGAGCTCTCCCCAGTCATCCAGAGAATTGGTATCAGAAGTGACTGATATAGGAATAAGAACCCTCAGCAACACATTAATCCTTCAAGGACCACTAAAGTCACAGTACTTCCCGACTCCCTGAGTAATCATTCACCCATCACATGCTGTTGGTTGAATAAATTTAAACAAGCAGCTCTCATGATCATCGAAAGCAGGGTAATTAAAAGATGTCTGCTAAGCTCACTTAAAGCAGCATTATCTCAGATCAATTGGACCCCTCTTGGTGAGCAACAGGACACTGATCTAGCCTTGAAATACTTCATTGACAAATTCAACAATGTATGTGACAAATATGCCCCAGTCAGGAAGAGAAAGACCCTTGAATCCAAGAACAAGTGGATTACTCAGAACCTATTGGAGCAAATGAGGGATAGGGACAATCTGTGGTGCAGGGCTAGGATCACAGGCAGCCTAAATGACTACCAGATATACAGAGCAGCCAGGAATAGGTACACAAATCTTGCTAGGGTTACTAAAGTAAAATTCTACAAGGACCAGATGGAAAGGAACTGGGGTGATGGCAAGAGATTCTAGGAGAACATAAAGGATTTCCTAGGGAAATATGACAGAAAACATTCCACGATGCTTAACATCAATGGTACCCCCACACTAGACCCTCACATCATTGCTGAATCTTTCAATGTAGCCTTTATGGACCTGAGCTCTGTACTCCCTCGTGACTTTCTCAAGCCTACTGAACCCTCCTTGTATACCACAAGATATGGCATTAAACACCCAAACTTATACTTCAAATGTATCACTGTCACGGAGGCAAGGATTTATGTAAAAAAAGGTCCTCGGCAAAATCCAGGCGTGGCAGTGATAAAATAGACATGAAACTGATTGCCCTTGCTCTTGACGAAGTTATAGTCCCCATCTCAAAAATATTTAATAAACCTCTCACCTTAGCTAAATTCCTTTCAGTCTGGAAGATGGCCCTAGTCCCCAGTACACAAAAAAATGGGGACATGTCCAGCACCACCAACCATCTTGTTCCTCTCCCCCTTCTTAAAAGCGCTGGAGAGGACTGTGGCTGATCAGATCACAGACTACCTCCAGAAATACAGTCTCCAATGTCCCCAACAGCATGGCTTCTGGAAGAACCACAGTACTTCAACTGCATTGGTAAAGTTCACCGACTATATACATAAGGCCCTGGATGGCAGCAAGCTAGTGGGATTAATCTTTATTGATCTCACCAAAGCCTTTGACACAGTCAACCACTCCCTTCTATTAGAGCAATTACTGATTCTGGGATTGGCCACCAATCCAGTCTATTGGCTTCAGGACTATCTATTGGACAGATCACAGAGTGTCAAAATATGAACATCTGTCTCTGGTGCTAGAGAAGTCACTCTCGGTGTCTCTCAAGGGTCCATCCTTGGCCCCCTTCTATTCAGTTTATTCTTGAATGCTCTTCCTGAGGCCTGCAAGAGCAAGGGAATACAGGAATATTGATGATAGTCATCCCAAGTAGCAACTCCCATATTGACAAACACCAGAATGACCTACAGTGTACCTTCTACCAACTTAAGGCTTGGCTTAGCTCACAAAAATTACTATTCAATTATAAAAACAAAACAAAAACTATGCTTCTCTCTAGTCACTAGCATAAGAAAATCAACCCAGTTCTGACCATTACTAACAATAAAGCAGTCCCTCTTGAGCAAGTTCACTCATTTAAGTACCTTGGGGTCATGATAGACAATACTCTCTTTTTCTCGAAGCACACAGACCTGGTAGTAAAAGCAATTAATACCAGACTGGGTGTCCTTTACAGGCATAGACAATATCTAATGCCTACAGCTCTCCGCCTCTCTGTCTCTGTTGATAATAGATTACGGGTTGGTAGTATACAGTGCAGCCTCGGACACTGCACTCAAGCAGGTAGCTACAGCCCTTAATAAGGCATGCAGACTTACTCTAAGGGCAGATAACCTTACCTACACATTTCCCCTTATGAACAAACCAAGTGGCTTAATTTGAATGACAGGATAAAGTTCCCGATATGCCTCCTCGGGGAAAAAAGCTCTGCTAGGCCAAACACCCCCCCTGCATTCTAAATATTCTCCAAATGGCACACTCCCATTACAGCACAAGGAGTAAAGCTCGGAGTTCACTCAGTGTCCCCCCTTCAGAAGAACAACCCTTGTACAACACTCATTTGCATATAGGGTCCCTCTCTGGTTGAATGAGATCCCGGCTGAAATAAATATTGTGAACCTTCCAGCCTTCAAGCTTGAAATGAAACAACACCTAGTCAAAACTGGTGCATGTGTTTGTAGGAAAGCAACATGACCTCCCAACTTCTGCTTTTAGTCTCTTCACCTGCACCTTAACAATCCCTGGTTAAAGAGAGAAAACTACAAATCCTGTTCTCTACCTGTGATCTATATCTCCCCATCTATGCACTTACACCCCCTAAAATTCCCCCTCCAGATGCCAGATACTACATGCCCTCACCCCTACCCCTTTTTACCCCTAGGCTCTAACCTCTCACACTCCACATCTCTCCTGCTCTATACCCCTATCATACCATCCAGTTCTTGACTCCCCCCTCCATAGTCTGGTACTTCTAAGCTCCCCCCCCCCTCACCTGGCCATACACAGGTCTCAGCCTTTTCCCCATGTCTCTCTTTTTTCACTTTAATATGCTGAAACTTTGTCAACTGACAATGCCTACATACTTGGTTGCTCTTGAACCAATCTAGGTCTGAAACCAAACCCTTGTTTTAGCAGTATTCTGCTTATTTTATCATTGTACTTATACTTTCAGCACTTTTAACTTTTGGCACTTCATTTCGATCCTACCCTCAAGCCTTTTCCCCTCCACCCCTCACCCCTGCTTCTTCTCTGCTCACGCATCTTCAAGTTCTTCCCTTGCTCCTCCTCACCTTTCCTCTTCCACCCTCCACCAATTCTATTATCTCATGCCACCTGTTCTGCAACTTCTTCCCCTCCTTCTCCCTATGTTTCTCTCTTTTACCTCTCTCTACCCCAAATATTACTCTATCTCTTGGGTTTTCAACAAGGCCTGCTAGGCTGCCCCCTCTCCTGACTAAACACCACCTCTTCTGTTAGGGAGCACTGCACTGCTGAGAAAATTTGACTGGTCAGGGGCTCTGCCTGTGGTTGGTGTAAAGAAGGATAAAACCTTGGTAAAAAGTGATAGTTGTCCAACCATACTAATGATAATGTTATAATAACTGGTTAGTGATGATTATCAACCGTGGGCAGAAGCTGTCAAACTCCTTTAAACATGGCTATATTTGTAGCAGATGTCTACTGCTGCCCTGGTATACAGCCCAAAACCACTACGGACCTCTTAGCCTCTAGCTACCCACTCTTCAGTCGGTGAATTATATAGCATGGTGATTTCAACTTAATCTGGCTGTCCTCCCCACCCAATAAAGTTTATAACGTAATACACGCTCACAACTTAACTCAACTCATCCATGACCCGACTTGGCATAGCTACAAGATGGGTAACCATTCTCTAATCAACTGGGCCTTCACCTCTCATCCTCATAGGGTCATTAAACCTGGAACTCTAGCGGATGCCCTCCATGACTATTGCATGACCTTCTTGGTACGCAGAATACATAAAGTCAAAGCACCCCATAAAACATTACCAATGCAGTCGTACAAATCCTTGAATATTCCCCCCCCCCCACATGACTTGTCACACACTAACTGGGCTCCCATATCTGAAACTAGCACCCTGGATGAGGTAGCAGACTACTTCAGTGACAAATTCCTCGAAGTCTGGAATGGCCATGCCCCTATACGATGTGTCCGAGTCCGTGGAAACCACCTCCCCTGGATCTCTCCAGAGCGCATTTCCTGCCAAAAAGCACACAACTTAGCCTGGAAGCTCCACAAAGGTACAAAGCTTCCCAAAGACTATGAAGCTTACCGGGCCCTGAGAAATAAATATATGAAAGCCACTTGCTTGGCAAAGGCCGAGTACTTCAGCTCTACTTTTAACTCCAACATAAATAACCCATCCAAATTCTGGAAAGTGATTCATTCTCTTTTCTGTCCTCAGCCCCCCCCCAAATCCTCAAAATAAATAATAATGTAATCTCCAACCACCCTAATGTAGCTGCAGCGTTCAACTCATACTTCACCTCCTGCACATCCCAAGCACCAGCCAGCTGACACCTGCCTCTACCAGCAGCCCACCTACTCCACCATACTCTTTCTCTTTCTCCAGTATCCTACCACAAGATATACTGACTGCCTTAGAGGCCTTAAATCCGAGCAAAGGAAGCTCCCCTGATGGTCTCGATCCTAAGCTGCTATACCTGTCTGCCACAGCCATTGCTCGCCCTCTAACTGCCCTTCTCAACCTCTCTTTTCAAATGGCTGAAATCACCCCAAAATGGAAACTTGCAATCATCCTCCCACTTCCAAAGTGCGGTGATACCTCCTCCTCTGGGAACTACCACCCCATCTCACTCCTCCCAATGCTAGCCAAACTGCAAGAACACCTAGTCCTAGCCCAACTATTATCGTACCTGTCTGATACAAACTTCTTCACCCAATACCAATCGGGTTTCCGCAAACACCACTCTACTACGGCCTTGCTGCTTTGGGTCATGGACTCGATCCTGTCAGGAATGAATTCCAGTCATATTACATCTGTCATCTTTATTGATCTTGCCAAACTGTTTGACATGGTTTCCCATGCCCTCCTACTCTGCTCCCTGTCACCTGCCGGTCTGGTTTAGTGCGTATTTAAATTTATTTTTATTTTATTTTATTGAAATCTAGGATTACAAATACCTTTGAGCAGGAACTGCTCATTTACAAAGGTTCCATGTCAAAGGAATGGGGGGTATACATACATACAAAGGTCAACATAATAATACATAGTTACACAATAACAAGAAGTAAGAGACTGAGGTTTAGGAAATTCCAGTAATTCAAAATGTGCCAAATGTTAGGTAGCATGACATAACCAGCCAAGGGCAATCTTGGAAATAAGCACTGCAGGTGAGAGGGAAGGGGGTATGCAGGCAGGAAGGATATTGTCGGAGGGTAGAGGGTGAGGGTAGAAGTCAGGAAATGCCCTGGGGAGGAAAGGGAGAGGGGGCAAGGGGGTAGGCAGGTAGAAGGGGGCCAGGCGGGGAGAGATAGCTGTCAAGACTGAAGTGGAGGGCAGTGAGTGGTGGGCCCCTGATTAGGCGAGGCAGTCACAACGACTAGTTGAAATGAGATGAAGTTGGAGTTGTCTCTTAAAAGGGCCAAGAGCAGCAGCAGTAAGAGTTTCTTTGTTGAGAGTATTGTACCACTGTGGTGCTCTGTGGGCAAAGGTCCTCTGGCCCATGGTAGTCCGGCATCTGGGGACAAGGAAGGTTAGTTGTTGTGAACTTCTAGTTCTTTGGGTGCTGTGGTGGTCAACAAGTAGCTTTTCAGTGCCCGGGGTCATGACACCAAGGAGGACTTTTTTGACTAAGAGGCAGGTTTGATACTGTATCCGGCTGATGAGAGGTAGCCATCCTGCCCAAGTGTACAGGTCACAAGTGTGTGTAAGTCGATCAGCCCCAGTTAGCAGCCTGCATGCTTTGTTGAGTGCAACTGTAATCCTGCGGAGGGCAGAGGCGGAGGCAGAGCCATAAATTGCTAGCCCGTAATCGATGATGGAGGTGACGGAGCTGTTGATAGCCAACTAGAGAGTGTCAGGAGTCATGCAGTGTTTGTGCCTGTAGAGCAGGCCTGTACGGATGTTGGTGGCTTTGGCGACAGAATCTATGTGCCGATGGTAGGACAGTGAGCTGTCCAATGTGACACCTAGGTATTTAAAATCAGGAACGTGTTCAAGTAAGGTCCCTGTTTGGTTTACGATGGTGAGGTCACGGGATTTGTACTTGCTCCTGGCATTGTAGAAGGTCATAACCTTTGTTTTGCTGTAGTTCATGACCAGTTTGTGTAACTTGAACCATTCTTCGATGTGCATGAATTCAAGCTGTAATTGTTTCTCGAGGAGCTCTGCGTTTTGGTGGTTGGTGAACATGACTGCGTCATCAGTGTAGAGCAGTAATTTCTGGTGGAAGACACTGGGAAGGTCATTGAGGAAGAGGCTGAAGAGTAGTGGCCCCAGGACGGACCCCTGTGGGACCCCTGAAAGAACTGTTTTTTCTTCCGAGATAACACCGGCAGTCCTAACCCACTGGACCCTCTCCCCAAGGTAGCTTGAAAACCAGAGCAGTGCTTCATTGGAGAGCCCAATGTTTGATAATTGCTTGAGTAGGAGTGGGTGGTTCACAGTATCAAAGGCTTTCGTAAGGTCGATGAATACTGCCCCTACACAGTTTCCTTGATCAAGTGTGGTATGGATGAAGCCTGTGAATTCTAATAGTGCTGTGGTGGTACTGTGCCTTTTTCGAAACCATATTGCTCAGGACACTGGATGTCGTATTTTTCCAGGTACTTGACTAACTGGTCTGAGGCGATGCACTCCAGGGCCTTAGACAATGGAGGGAGGATGGAGATAGGTCTGTAGTTGGAGTGCAGTGATTTGTCTCCATTTTTGTGTACCAGTGTGATGGTCACCTGTTTCCAGCGAGATGGGAACTGGGACATCCTTAGTGATAGGTTGAGAACCTTTGTCAAGGGTTCAAGGACTTCTTCAAGGACAAGTGCTAACAACTTCAGGTCAAGGGAGTCACCGCTGTAGCCTGCATTGTGAATGTCCTTCCGAATATAGGTTCTGGCTTCATGCACTGGGATCTCCTTCAAGTAGAATTGTGGGGCAGGGTGTAGGAGAGGAGTAGTTGCAAGAGGGTTACTACCAGAGGGGGCATCAAAGAAATTAGAAGGGAGGACACTATCCAAGTTGGAGAATGCATTGTTAAAGGTGTTGGTGATGGTGTACAGGTCAGTTGTTGGTGTTCCATTTATGTTGAGCATGGTGGGTGGTGACTTAGGGTTGGTAAATGGTCACACACAATTGGTAAAAATCTCTGATACCATCTCCCCTCCGCTCCCCATCTGCATGGGTGTCCCACAGGGTCCGTACTGGGTCCTATCCTTTTTTGAATGATCTACCATCCATCTGCACCTCGTCTTCCATACACACGTATGCTGAAGATACGGTCCTGTATTCCACGGGGCCATCCCCCTCGGTTGTTGTCTCATGGCTCCAGCTGGACTTTAATAATGTCCAGAGCTGGTTTCAATCTCATCAACTACTTCTAAATGCTAAAAAGACAGTGTCCATGACTTTCGGCACTAGACAGCATCTGGCTAAACTCCCATCCTTGCCCTCTTTTACTATCCTTAATGGGACAATTATTGATACCTCTACATCTTTCAGATATCTGGGTGTCTGGCTGAATCAGCATCTCACCTTTTTGGACCATATTGAAGCCTTAATGAAAAAACTTCACCCTAAACTCGGTGCCCTATATAGAAATCACCCCTGCCACCCGCTCCTGGCTAGGTGCAAACTGGTCCAAAAAATGATTCTCCCGATCGTCGATTACTGTGATGTTGTCTATTGCTCTGCTCCTGCCACCTCCTTAGCCAGACTGGATACCCTTCTCAACTCATTCTGCCACTTTGCCCTGGATGTGCCTCCATTAAACCATCATTGTCACCTTTACCGAGCCTTGGCTTTCCCATCTCTAGCTAACAGGCATCTGCATCACAGTACAAAATTTGTCTCCTACTGGCTGGGTACTCTTCCTCATCTTACCTCCTCCTCCCCCACCCCTCCCTCCCGCCTTCTCCAGATACCATGACAACAGAACCCTGGCAGTACCCCTGAGGTCCACCATATGGGCCATTCTGCTTTCTCTCCTACCATCTCCCAAAACTGTGAAACTCATTTCTGCCTCAAATCCATCTTTCTTCCTCAGCCAGCTCACTTACTATGGCACTCCACAACTTCTTTACTGTTAACTGTGCCTGCATCTAACTCCCTCCCCCATCTGGCCTTATACTTTCCTGTCGCCATTAGACTAGGCATTACCTACATGCAAGCCCTTATTATACCTACGCACTTAAAGTTGTTCTCTGTTTTATTGCTGATGCATCTGTAACTGGAGGTATGCTTGTGCTCCTTCTGGAGCTCCTACTATTTAACTCTGCTATACTGCAATCAACCTGCATGTTCTAGCCATTAAATCTCCTTATGTATTTGCACTTGATAGTCTTTGCATCATATGACCATAGCACTCGCTATTCTCATGGTCACTGCCCTCTTACACTTAATGCAAACTTGCTGCGACTCTTACCTATTGTTTGTACTCCATAAAGCCCCACTTTTGATGTTGCACATGTGGCTACTGCCCGCTTTTTGGTACTTATCTCCCTGTATGTAATCAGTGCTACTTGAAAGCTGTACACTCTATGTTAATCAGGTGTTTGCAGCAAAAATTTGTAACTGTCTACTATGTATTCAATCTGTTACTCTACTGCTGTATGTGCCTTGTTGTAAAATATTTTACTATGTAACTCCATCTCCCTTTCCCCCAGGTCGCACTGGGAGATGAGCAAGTTGTTGTTCAGTGTGTCTTACCTGGTGAAACTTTTCAATAAATAAATAATAAATGTATAATCACCCATGTATAGCAAAGTTTGACTATATACGTATGTGTATACTCACCCGTGTATAACAGAGTTTGATTAAGCATCTTTTGAAAACATTCAAAAATCGCTCTGTGCTAGTGATACTGGCTCCTCATGCTGTCAGCTCACACTGTCAACTTGATTGCGCTAACCTCACTGAAACCACTCAGTGGGAATCTAACTTATGTGTGGCTGAAGAAAGATAATTTTTTCACAGAAATGAAAAATAACCATCAGTCTACTAACGTCTGTCTATCCACTTAAAAAATGGCACATTCATCACCATTTCAGCAACTTAGTGACCTAGAAAGACAAACATTTATACAGCAGCAAGAAAAAAAGAAACATTCTAAGAAAGAACAAGACCGACGTTAGGCTGTTCAACAAGTACTTGTCCGACAAAAAAAATCAAAGGAACCAGTTATCATAAAAAATAAAACATGGGGAAGTGTGTGTCAACTTGGATTTTATGTATGCCTTCAGTGTACGATGCTTAGATAAACCCCTTAAGCTTAGCTCTTGGGGTTTATGAGGCATCGCACACCTCAGGTGTGCATAAAATCCTCATTACACATACTTCCCCATGCATTATGCTATATATTGTGCTCTGCATCTACTCTGCCAGCAGGTGTTCTATAATTAGAGAGCTGTGTATGGAAAGTAGCCCATCATTACCCATCTGTGCATCTTCTTGGCAAACAACCTCGGAGCAAAAAATAGATGCTATTTGTCAGTTCTCTTACAGGCAATGACAACACAAGCAATGTCAATGTAGAGAGTGAGAAAAGAACTTTAAGGCTATTCAAAGGAGTGGGATGCTTAGCTTTTGTGCAACTGGAAGAGCAGAACTGCAACCCTCACCACATAAGTTTCAGCTTTCCTGGCATAGTGCTCTAGTTCTGATAGAACATCTGAAGTAGTAACCCACTGAGTTATAGAATATTGAGCGTTGCTATTATATTTGGATTATACAAGTGAAATAGTTATTTATATATGTTTCTGTATTTATTTATATTTGTGACACACATGTGGCCAGATTGATCTATTAATTTATTTTTTTTAATTTACTTTGTTAATGTAATCATGCTTCTGTTATAAGTTCAGCTATTTGCAAAGTGGACACAAAACATGGCTTCCAAGGTCACATGTCCAAGCAGGCCTCATGGGAAATATTAGCCAACTCAGCTGCAGCGGAATGCTCCCTTGGGAACATTTAGCCACAGACCCTGAAAGGCAGATGGGAGAGTGCCATTTTGAATGACTCAGTCATCCTGAGAGGCAGAGGCATGGGGTTGCACACCTCGGGCAGCCTGGAAAACAGAATCATAAACTTGGACTGAGGATGTCTGGGTGTGAAGCAAGCCAGCTAGCCCAGATGATGTCATCTCTCCATACACACAACCCCATCTGGGGAGGGGAAGGGTAAACTGTCACTCAAAGGGGCGAAACCACCTCCCACAGTCAAAGAGAATAAATCAGCGGGCTGAGGTTCAGCTCTTTCTCTTGGGCCTGGAACATCTGAAGACCAGGGCCCTGCCATACAAAGACTGACTGGTAAAATAGCACAGTGAGGGACAGTGCTTTCTGTAGCTAGGGAAGGTGAAGTATTTTAGGTAAGGGTAGCTCAGAACTGTGCTGTACACTAACTGTCTGTTTAACTTGCTTTATTTTCTGTTTCTTAGTAAATGTGCATACCTTTTGTTTTCTTGTAAAAACATCCTGCTTGTAAATACTTGTAGTCAGTAGTAAAGAATCCATTTTTTTATAGAATCAGTGACTGCTTGTTTTATTTTAAGAAAGGTAATTCTACTATTTCTGCTGGATTCTGTTTGCAGTCAGTCTCTGAAGGGGCACTCTACCCACGGTTATTGTGTTGACCTTCCTGACCTTGTGCGAGGAGGAGGTAAAAAGCAGATTTCCTTGTTCCTGTTCTGGTAACAATCTGGTGGTAGCAATGAACTAGAAGTCCCTGGTGAAGGGGATTTTTGTCATAATATGTATATTATACATGCATATAATTGGAATTAACCAAGGTTAAGGGATTAAGTAAGGGAGGTGCAGGATGTACTCCATATATAACAAAACTCTACATAGAAGGTAGGCCTTTTTGGTTCTAGTCTAAGTGTACTAGGTAGATAGAGGAAAGAAAGTAATTAACAACAGTCTAGGTGTTATCATATGATCAGTATGGAGATGAGGTACAGTTGGGAGGTAGTCAGTTGTGGGGACAGTGGTGCATCATCTCTAGAGTTATGCTCTGGAGGAGAGGGCACTGCTCCATCTGCAGGACATTTGCAGAGCTCCATGCTCAGCTAATAGCAGCAAGGGACAAGCTGTCTCAGCTGCAGCACCAGCTTAGCTGGGATCCACCCCCACTTCCCCAGAGGCCCACTGGCCCACGGGCTGCAAGGTGGCAGGAAAGAGTGGCAGGTGCAATGACCAATCTTACACCATTCAGAGAGCAAATCATGTTGCACTCCTGGTGGAGTTTGAGGTACCCGATACCGATGGGGGGGGACTCAGTCAGTTGGGGGAAATGGGAAGGACAACTTGGTGATACCCAGGGGGTGAACAGAAGGAAATCAGCAAAGAGAGTCTTAGTGATTGGGGACTCAATGATTAGGGGAGTAGAGAAGGTGGTGAGCAGGGGAGGGAAGGAGAGTAAAATGTTCAGATACCTTCCTGGTACATTTATTTATTTATTTAGCTTTTGTTTACCGGGTAAGTACACTAGACAAGTATTATGCCTATTTTCAGGAACGATCTGGGAGAGTACAACATGAGGAACAACAGTCAAGGAGACATGGCAAAGAGAATACAGTTTTTTGTCACAGTAAACAAACATGTGGGAAAGACATCATTTGATGCTAGGGGAAACATACAGTAGTAAGCACATTTCAGATTATACACTCTAGACTAGCTAGTTCAACTGACAGATATATACAGGTCATCATACATAGGAGTGGAGCATAGCTCAAGGACTGGATTGGTCATAATATAACTTGTAACATTGTCGTACACACCCCCTAGGCTAGTTGGATCGCGGACAGGTATATACAGCTTATGACATTTTTCTAAATATGCACATGTTAGACAGAAACAGAAACATTTGGTAGTACAAGTTGCTACCAAGTGACCAAGGTGCAATATGTCATGGTTAGCCTATGACCGTGGAGCAATAATGGGTGTAATGGGTGCCCAAGGCTTTTTAGACAGGAGTAGTCAGAAGTCATTGATACAGTGGGGAAAATATCTCCAGGATTTCAATGGAGACACCCTGGGGAGGTTCAGACAAAACAATTTGACACTTTACTCTAGGGAGGTTTGGGGCAGTCACACTCTGATGCTAGTTTTAGGAAACTCCACAGGAAATTTCGAAAACTCAGATAGGAGGGGGCAGCTCAGATATCCACAGGCAGTGAATTCCAGAGTCTGGGCACACTTATGGCAAAGTCCCAATCCCCCATGAAGGTCCAGCTAGGAGGGACTTTGAGCATCCCTGATGATGAGAGACCTAAGTTGGTAGGGGGTGGGATTCAGTTTAGGCAGAAGCCAGGCCAGCCCCTGGGGGGTGCTATTTCTGATCACTTTCCCAGAGAGGCATCCCAAACCAAAATCAAGGTATCTAGCTGGTGAGAGCCAGCAGAGTTTCTCATATAGCTCACAATGGTGGGTGAGTCAGAGGGCAGCCAAGGCAAAATGACAAATATTATTGTATGCAGTGTACCACCGGGTGAGATGTGTCTTTGGAGAGTGAGCAAATAGGTGCAGCCCATAGCTGAGTGAGGGAAGGAGCACACCCTTCGCTAGGGCAAGCCTGGCTGCCAGTGTAAGGTTATACTTGGCCCTATAGGCCAGACCCAGTTTGCAGTTTGCCGCCCTGCAGATGTTAAGGATATGATTACCCATGTCAAGTTGGGGGTCAAGTGTTACCCCAGATATTTGATGGAGCTCACTATGGGTTGTGAGGATCCATCTGCGCTGGTGATGTGTAAGTAGGCCGATAAAGCTTTGATTTTAGCCATTGAGCCAAAGAGCATAGCCTGTGTCTTTTTCAGGTTCAGGACCAGCTTGTGACTAGTAACCCATGACAATACCCTGCTAAAGTCATCGGTCAGGTTCTGGTTTAGGGTAGTGGCATTCTGGGCGTGAGCCAGGATTACCAGATCATCTGCATACATGGTGATGCTACAGCTGGTAGTAACCATGGGTAGTTGATTGATGAAGAGGGAGAAGAGGAGGGGACCCGGTACCGAGCCTTGAGGCACTCCGGAGGTCACCGTTAGGGGCTCAGAGAGGACTTTATTGAAGCAGGTATGCTGCTTTCTGCCATATAGATAACCCATTAGCCATTTAATGGCATGGGGGGAGAGGCCAAGTGACCACAACTGTGCACCAAGCAGTTTGTGGTCAACAAGGTCAAAGGCTTTGGACAGGTCGATAAATATTGCACCAGAGAGTTTGCCCTGATCCATGGCTGTCCGGATACTTGATGTAACCAAGATTAAGGCTGTGGTGGTGCTGTGTCCCTTACGAAAGCCGTGCTGGGCTGGGGACAGAAGTTCATGAGAGTGGATATATTCCAAAAGCTGCTCAGCCACTACCTTTTCAAGGAGCTTGCTAAGGGTTGGGAGAATGGCAATCGGTCAGGTAGCTTGGGATTTCCTTGCTTCAGTACAGGGACAATCCTCGCCTCTTTCCAGATGTCTGGGATGGTCCCCAGACCAAGGGATAGGTTGAAGATAAAGGCTACTGGTGAGGCAATGTGTGCAGCACCAAGCTTAAGGAGTTTAGGCTCCAGGTTGTCTAGGCCAGGACTGGAGTACTGGTATCAGCGATCAGGGATGTAGACAGGATAGGGAGGATGTCAGAGAAAGGGGAAGGGAAGTTGGGGGTGCTGGTACACTTGGGCATCAATGATCTGGTAAACTGGCTTGTGGAGGCAGTTAAGCATTATTTTAAGAGGCTGGGGGACAGATTGATGGTGCACTCAGTCTCCATGGCCTGTTCTGAGGTCCTCTCTGTGTGAAATGGTGGAATGGGAATGATAGAGTAAGGAAGGAAGGAAGAGACTGAGGAGTTTAATGGGTGGCTGAAGAGATGGTGTCAGGAAGAGGGGTACCACTTGGGGGGCTGGGGGGGATTCTGGAACAGGAGACACTTCAAGGGTGACGTTCTTCACCTGACATGAGATGGGGTCAGTTCTCTGGAGAGAAGTTTGACATCTACACTCGGCACTTTTAACTTTGGGCATTTCATTTTGATCCTACCCTTGAGCCTTTTCCCCTCCACCCCTCACCCCTGCTTTTTCTCTGCTCACGTATTTTCAAGTTCTTCCCTTACTCCTCCTCACCATTCCTCTTCCACCCTCCACCCATTCTCCTATCTCATGCCACCTCTTCTGCAACTTCTTCCCCTCCTTCTCCCTATGTTTCTCTCTTTTACCTCTCCCCCACCCATATTACTCTCTCTCTTGGGTTTTCAACAAGGCCTGTTGGGCTTCCCATTCTCCTGACTAAACACCACCTCTTCTCCCTATACTATTAATTTGTCTTCCTCCCCCTCACTTCACCAGCACACCCCCTTCTCTCTGCACTCACCTCATTTCCCTCCTTCCACTTCCCCATCCTCTCATCTCTTTACCCCATTACCTCCTCTGCAACTCTGCTCCTTCCCTCTCCACCTCCTGTGCAACTGATCTAATTCTCCCTCTTGTTTCTTCCATCCCCCACCCTACACCACATTACTTTCTCTCCTAGATTTTGCAAAGGCCTTCCAGGCTGCCTTCTCTTCTTGCCCATTCTACTGTCATATTGAGCAACATTCAGAGCTATTTTGATTGCTTTTGATGTATTAATTGTTGTTAAGCATATTCTTGATATCTACTATTTACTTATCTATTGTTTACCTTGTTTTGTTTTTGTACCACTGATGTGGAACCTTTGTAAATGAGTTGCTTTGCTCAAAGGTGTTGTAAAATGATATGTTTAAAGAAATTACAAATTTTTCAGACTCTCAAGATACTGTAATATTTGGTGACTTTAACCTCCCTCATATTAACTAGGACTCATTCTCAGGACAGTCCTATGCCGAGAAAGGACTAATAGATGTGGTAGTTAGTACTGGATTACAACAATTTGTTACTGAACCCACTCAAGGTCCTAATATTTTGGATCTATTATTTACTAACATAGAGCAACAAATTAGCAATTTTCAAATTTGAGATCCACTTGGGACCAGTGATCATTCATCTATTCTTTCTGAAATTCAACAGTTTAAAACTACACAAAGGAAGTTATACTGTACAAAAAATTATAATAAAGCAAATTTTCTAAAATCAATGAATACTTACAAAATAAACTGGGAATCTAATCTTACAACACAACAAGCTTGGGACTTTTTTAAAAACATTGTACATTATTTGGAAAATACCTTTATTCCATCGAAGAGGAAATTTAATAATAAAGGAAAAATTCCCCCTTGGTTCAACAAGACAATTAAAAATCAGATTAAAATAAAAATTCAACTTTTTAGGAAACTTAAGAATAGTTCTGTTCCATTTAAAACTACTCTATTACACAAATACAGACTATCTGTGAAAAACTTAAAAAAATCTATTAAATTGGCAAAAAATAAGCTAGAATTTAAACTAGCTCACACAAAAGACTGTCACAAATCTCTTTTCTCCAATACAAATAGTAAAAAATGTGCATCAAGGACCATTGGTCCCATTATAACCAATGGCTCTTCTCTATCTGATAAAGAAACCTCGAATCTCTTTAATGAGTACTTTTGTTCTGTCTTCTCTCAAAAATCACCTATTAGTACATTTAAAGTTCACCACATAGATTATCATAGGTTCTATCCCACTGACTTTATACAGGCTATCAAAAAACTAAAAAAAAAAAAAAAAAAATACTAGTCCTGGCCCAGACAGTATTCATCCATGGTTTCTGATTGAAACCTTGATAAATATTTCTATACCTTTGTCACTTATCTTCAACAAATCCTTACAAGAAAGCATTGTACCAAATGATTGGCGTTCAGCAATGGTTACTCCCATATTTAAAAAAGGCAATAGAGGTTCTGTGCAAAATTATCATCCAATTAGCCTGACCTCAGTGGCTGGTAAATTAATGGAATGAGTAATGAAGTCTCTAATAGATCAAGATTGTAAAAAATTAGGAATTTATTATTCAAATCAGCATGGGTTTATTCACAAGTATTCCTGCACCACCAATCTGATATATTTTACAATAATATAAGTACTCTACTAGATGTGGGTATCCCTACTGATGTAATTCTTTTGGACTTTAGTAGAGCTTTTGATAAAGTCTCACATGAAAAACTCATTACTAAAATGCACAATCTAGGTTTGTCACCTGATATTGTCAACTGGACTTTAAACTGGTTGACAAATAATTCTCAGAGAGTCAGAATTAATGATATCTTGTCTGATTAGGGTGGTGTGACAAGTGGTGTACCTACAGGGGTCGGTCTTGGGACCAACATCGTTTAATCTCTTTATCAGTGATTTACAAACAGGGCCAAATAACTTCATGGTTAAATTTGCAGACGATACTAAATTGGGGAGCAAGGTTAATAATCAGGAAAATATTTCTGCATTAAAGAAGGATTTGGAAAAATTAACACTTTGGGCAAATGAAAATCATATGCAGTTTATTCAAGACAAATGTTTAGTAGTGCATTTCGGTGTAAATAATCCAAAAACGATATATAAACAGACTACCACTTGACTCATCATATTGTGAAAAAGATTTAGGGATATATGTTAATAATAAACTTACATTAAATGATCACTGTGTTAGAACTGCTTGCATGACCAACAGACTTTTGAGGCAAATAAAACGCACTTTTGTTAGTCGCACTGAACAATGCCTTATTCCATTGTATAGGGCATACATTAGACCATATCTAGACTATGGCTCCCCTTTCTGGAATCCAAACCAAAAAAAAGACATAGCAATTCTTGAACTGGTTCAAAGGAGAGTAACTAGAATGATTCCAAGATTAACAAACTTGGATTATCAGAACAGATTAAAGCTACGGTCTCTTCTCTCTTCAAACTAGAAGATTAAGAGGTGATATGCTTATGGTTTTAATTTAATAAATTCACCAGATCTAATGGAAAAATGTGGTCTAACACTCTCCAAAAGGAGACATGTTCGAGACTGCATAATAAACAGCTTGAAGTAAACTTATAAAACCAGCAAAGGGAAGACGTTTTTCCAATAAGAGCATCCATTGTATGGAACACCTTGCCAAAAGAATTGGTAGAGGCAACTAGTGCCACTGTCTTTAAAAACAAATTAGATGTTTGGATGAGGGATAACAGATAAATAATGTCCCACATAGTGTGGGGAACAGTCTCGATGGGCTCTGGCCTTCTTCTGTCCTTTCATACCAAGTAGTACCAAGTAATCCAAGACTCAGTAAATGAAAAAAAAAAACTGTAAACAACATTATAACTAACTACCAGTCAAGTATTTTCTGTTGTGTGTATTTTCCTGTCTATGTCTTTGGGATTTGTAACAATGGACTTGTCCTGTACTGTTGACGTGGAACCTTTGTAAATGAGCACCTTGCTTAAAGGTTGTTTCAGAAGATTTCAATAAACAAATAAATAAATAAATACATTTTGATGTGTTCTATTCTGTTAGAAAAGGGAAGGGGTAACACTTGAAAATGCATCAAATCCAAGAACACTTATGTCTGAACAGGTCATAGTTAACAACATAGAGAGTTTTAAGGTCTCATGAAATCTATATACTCAGATATCTGACTTTGGATGTTGCCCACTTACACAGTATCAAATGTTTAAATTCTTGTGTGAAGGAACCACTAATATGAATTACTTCAGTTTTATCTTGGTTTACCTTGAAACTGGAAACATTACATGATTCTTTTAATAACTGTAACAATGGAGTCAGAGATGTTTGGGGGTTCTCAAAAATACTAAGGTATCATCTGTATATAATGATATTGTATTTTCACAACCCACCACCTAGATCCCCTCCACAGTATCAGTACCCCTCAAAGCCACTGCAAACAGTTCCACACTGAGAACAAATAACAGAGGTGAAAAAGGTGATCTGTCTCTGGTCCTCCTATGAATAGATAATGGCACCAATACCCATGCTAGCCATTACCAAGTTAAGATATGTCAAATTGTATCTATCAAAAGCTTCCCCCCACCAAATCAATTAATATTATTTGTAAGATGAATGCTAAAGTTGCAGAAGAGAGAATATTCAACAGTCTCCTAATGTCACCAATCATATGTCACGCCAGTATAAAACTCATTTGGTCTTTTGGTCTGGTTGTACTGTATGATACCTCCCACCACCCTCTTAAATCGATTGGACAGTATTTTGGCAAACAACTTCATGTCCTGATTCAGAAGTGCAATTGGACAGCATGAAGGGCAGCTTTATTTTTCCCAGGCTTCAGGATGACTGATATGAGCTTTGCTCCATGTTGCAGGCTCATCCCCCCAACCCCCTGGACTGACAGTCCCTAAAGGTATTAAGGTGAATAGGAGCTAATTGGTGCCTGATGGCTTTATAAAATTTTGCATTAAAATCATCTGAAGCTGGCATCTTTTTGTGATATTGTGCACCTCTTGTGATGTAATTAGGCTAACAAGACTGTGTGCTTTTGAGACAGGTGCAGAACAGAGATGACATTGAGAAACCGTGCTGCGTCCTACATAACCAGTTGGTCATCTTTTTCCTTCATATATGAGCTGAGACAGAAGTTCTTAATGTTAGTTGCTATATCTTGATTACCAACTACTAAACTGGAGGGGGAGGTCTCCAGATCTGTGAGTTTAGCAGCTGTTCGCTCTGCCTCTTCTTTCTGTAGCCAGAAATGCCAAAAGTTGGGCTGCACACCCAGTCTCATAATACCCCTTATTTGTATAACTCTGCCTTTCTAGTCAGTAATGTATTCAGTTCCTCTCTAGCCATATTAAGTTCATGTAATACTGCTGCCACTTTCATTTGTTTATGTTACTCCTTCATTGTTTTCTTTGTTAAATTATTCTGTACTGACAGGCATTGTTTTTTTTTCTTGCCCGAGGCAACACATATTGTAACATAACAGTAATGAAGTACAGCAAATAACCAAAACTGATTGGAGCAAACACAACAGGTAACCAAAATTGGAGATGGCATTAATCATTGATAATGCCCACTCCAACATGTATATAATCCCCATTCCAAACAGCAGTACTTGATGTAACCACAGCAAAAGCGCTATATAGCGTTTATGCCCAACAAATAAGCCCGCTCCAACTTGAAATACCATCTGTCACCAGTATAGAAGTGGTATGTGGCTGAAGCATATAAAAAAAACACTTTTTCAGTAACTCACCCACCCACCCACTGGTCAGTCACAATCGTAGTAAAAGTTAGAGAAAAAACGTAGCATGGTACTGTACAAACTGGCCGAGTTTAAAACTAGAAACGTGGAGAAAGCCACACTTACTTGTGAAAAATGTACAGATCTGATGTGGGTTAACAGCAAATTCATTAGCATGGATAACAAAGTGCAACATGCAGATCAGGTAGCTGAATAAGACTAACCAGACCCTTTTAGTTATGCAAAGCTGCCTGTGTAAAATCCCACAATGCAAGTGAGCAGAGAGATGGTGCCGAGGAAAGGAAGCATGAGTGTATTGCTGAGTTATTTATAAAAAAATCTACCACTTGTAAGTTTGTAAAACTACATTACAATGTTAATGCACCATATAACTAAGGAAATAATTGCCATATGTGTTTTCCAGCATAACTGCATAACCGAATGTTACTGCAGCAGCTGAAGTCAATAACGTAGTGGTGTCGATGTTGTTTGCAAAACGGTAAAGTAGTGCATGCATACAACTGATTTTGTTCATATTTTATCACCACATTACCTAATACATAGTGTAACACTGTCATGTTACAAGGACATTAAGCCACTCTGAAGGAGGCTTCTACCAGGGAATTAATGCATGGTTGGGTGGTTGTAGGCACTTGGCATTCAGCCTCGTGCCACAACCCCCCCAGCCATGCATTCATTCCCCAGTAGAAGCCTCCTGCATTGTGGCTTAAGGTATACTAATCTTCCTTCTAATTGCAGCTTTGAATGCATCCAGGATCCATATTTTATTTTTTCTAGTGTATGGTTCTGTAGGCGGACGTAACGAGTAGGAGCTGCAAGCGGTGCCTAGCGCCAGTACAAAGAGAGAGAGAATGCTAAGTGAAAATGAAAGTGGGCTGCCAGGCAGGAGTCAGCGCAAGTAGGGTGCACTTGGTGAAAACTAAAGTGGTCTGACAGTGGGGGTGGTCAGCGTGAGCAGGTACACAGGTTCACTTGATGATAGAACGTGGACGACAACTGTTCAACTGTGCACAACAACTTTTTGAAAGCCACTGAATTCCAATAAGCCCAAAACATATACTATATTTAAACATAACTCTGTTAACAAGTGGATGCTAATCTGAGCTGGTGTGTCACCTCACAATTTAGAACAATAGTAACCAATTAGCCTATTAGCCCATCATGTAAAATAGCTATTATTTAGCATTCTATCCGTGGGAAATTGATGAATACCAACAGCCGTAAAAACACATATCTACACATTAACCAGGAAATATTCTCCAAAAGAGCTAGAGGCTCCAGGGAGATGCCCCATTGAAAATGTTGGAGCTAAAACAATTCTGTATCATGCTACGCTAATGAGGAATTATTATATTTGGGCTCTAACAAGCCATACCCATTGTCAATAGGGTGTGGAGGAATGTTGTCCCATATATGACCCATAAGGGTAAATACAGGATTAATCTGCTAACCCCCACCTGCAACACACAGCACCCAAAGGCTGCATCACCAAAACTCTGCATCCAGTCCACAGTGCTATGTGAATGTATGAATGAATGGAGGATCATATTGCCATTTTGCAAAGTTCTGACACTGAGCCTCTGTCCTCTCCACTTAGGATGCACCAAGCACCCTGGTGGAGTGGGTTGTGATCAAAGCGGGAGCCTTTTTTTCCTCTACCACATATGCCTTTGCAATACAGGTCTTAACTATATGGCAGTTGTGGCTTTTGATGCTTTTTGTCCCTTCTCTGCCACTCTAAACAGAACAAAGACTTTCTAAACTCTTCTGTGCTCTTTAGATAAGTTTTGACTGCCATTCATAAGTCTTGCTTATGGAATTCTTTCTCCCTTGGATTCACTGGTTTTGGACAGGATGACAGCAGACAAACCTCCTGTTTCACATGGAATGCTGTGGGAACCTTGGGCGCAAATGACAGAACGGTCTTCAGCACTACCTTGCCTTTACGCATTGTAAGGTAAAGTTCCCAAAACAAAGTGCCTTCAGCTAACCAGTCCTCCTGGCTGAGGAAATCACAATCAGAAAAAACACCTTATAGGACAGAATATCTAACCACATTGATCCAAGAGAATCAAACGGTGCCCTGCACAAGGCATGTAGCACTAAGTTCAAATTCTATAGAGGAACGGGGGACCTAAATGACAGATGGCTCCTACTCACTGCTCTGAGAAAAAGGATAACATCCATGTTGGTCTCAAAGGAGGACCTTATGGATGGATGCAACAGGGCATCAAAAGTGGACACCTGACCCCCTAGGTGCTCAGTGCTAGATCTTTATCCATGCCTGACTACAAAAAGTCTAATATCTGTAGGAACATAACCTTGGTGGGTCAAAGGCCCCAATCCCATGCCCAAGCTGAGAAAATGCTCCACAGACTGTTGTTGGCCACCAAGGTGGATACCTTCCTAAAGGTCATTAAGGTGTCCACTACCTTTTCAGAAAATACCTCCGTCTCCCTTAGGAGTCTGCTCCTCTCAGAAGCCAGGCTGCCAGATGCATCCCCCCTGGATCTGGATGTTGAAATCCATGACCGAGATGGTTCCCGAGGAGTGGGAGCTGAAGCAGTGCCTGTGATATTAAGTTCACTAGATCTGAAAACCACAGCCTTGTTGGCCACTCTGGTATCATCAGAAGAAAACTTTCTCTTATCCTCTGGATCTTTTGCCCTACCCTGGCAAAAAGAGATGCACTCTGTAGAAGTTCCATTTCTGTGACAGAACATCCACCCATGGGCACTGAAACAGACTGAAAAACCTTGGCACCTGAATGTTATCCTTCAATGCACACAGGTCAATCAAAGGGCAACCGAACTTTCTGCATGTGACAGGGTTGAATAATGCCCTGTCCCATTTGTTATGCAGAAAGAGTTAAACGCAAGGATCTGTTCTATCCTCTCCCTTTCTGTTTGATTGCACAATCAAATGTTCTTGTGAGACCTAGGAACTGATCTTATGATTCTCCCTCTCCCACTATCTTTTTGACTTCACTTGCTGTTTCTTGCTGTTTCTGTCTTTTCCTCCCCTTGCATATCTGTGGTTGTAAAAATATATGTAAATCTGTATGTGAAACTGGGATCCCTTTGTTTGCCAATGTATATAATTGTATTGTTGAAATGATTGCAAAAAGCTATTTGGAACTCAGGGGTTAACCTTGAGATGCAGCACAAGCTCATTTGCAGAGCTGTCAACAGGACATCAGTTTTAGGACACCATGTTCTAGTTAGTTGCACCTGCAAAGAAACTGACAAAGTGCTGATACATTTTTTTGTGAGAAACAGAATGCCTCTTAAACTCAGGATGCAGAAAGTAATTGCCATCCAAAGATGTATTATAAAAAGGAAGCAATCTCTTTTTTTTTTTTTTTAAGGAGAGAGACTGAAATTAAGGATCAGAGATACACTCAGAGGAAGGACTTTGCTGTGTTTGAACTGCCTATGTTTTTTTAAACTATATGTTTATTGGTATATCCAAAATACATACAGAGAAAAAATCCCAGACACAGCACATTAGGAGATACGAAAATACATTGAGGGCACCACTCCTCTTAATACACACATTTAAATGAAGACATGCCAGGTCTTTAAGATGCATCTTTAGGAGGTACCGCCATTATATAAAGTTGTAAACTTTAATGTGAAATAATAAGCAATCTAAATGCCATTTATATGAGTCCAAGAGCAGCATGTAATAAGCCTGGCAACTGAGTTGACAGTAAAGGTAGCAATTTCTTTCATTCCTACTAAGGAGAAAATGTGAAGTACATGCACAAATCACAATGTGTGCCAGGAGGGCCAATATTAAACAATTAATGAATCTACGGTGCCACATGTTAAATTTTAAACACTGTATATAAAAATTTGAAAATATCAGCAACCCTAAAAGTAGATTAAACAGGGACAGCATGTATAATTGCAAATTTGAAATTAAAAAAGAAAAATCAATTATTTAAATGACCGTTGCCCCCCCATATCAAACTTAATTTCCCAAAAAGTCATTTTCACCAAAAAACGGTTAAACAGCCAACTATACTACTCGAGAGGAGGAGGAGGAGGAGATGAGGCTAGGCTAAAAATAATTGAAACATCTACCCCCCTTAACATTACGATTATTTAACAGACAATAAACTTGTACGGGGATGAGGCAAAAATGAGACACAGTTCAGTGTGCAAGTATGCAAGGCACACCTTAAGAACCGTACATCAAAATTCTCAGGATACCCCTTCTTTCTCTGGGTCTGAGTTGGAGTCTTCAGCTCTCCGAGCACATGCAGGAGCATGTCATTGTGCTCATTTTATTGCTTCAGCCGGGTCTCCAAAAATGAATATTTTCCCTTGGTGGGCAACCCATAGTCGGGCAAGAAACAGCATCCCATGTAGAATCTCTGTCTCACGTAGAAGTGCCCATACCCTCATTGAACCACTTCTTCTTCATTCTTGTAGCATAGCTGAGGTCAGGGTACAGGTGAACTTGCTGCCCTTCACAAAGCAATGTTTTTTTATGCCTGGCAAGCTCCAAAACAAAGTCTCTTGAGCCCACTCCAGCCAGTACAAATACTATCACTCTAGGAGCATCCAGGTTGATCAGTCTGACACGAGCCGCTATCCTGTATGCCTTCTGGATATGGAATGACCTGGTAGCCAGATCTTCACCAAACTGTTCATACTAAGACAAGTAGATACACAGAAGGCTGTAGCCCATAAATGTGTATCTTCAGCTGAGCTGGTACATCATCTCTCAGTTTATAATAGGTGGCAATCAAGATTCTGTTTAAATTTTGTAGCGTTAGAAGATTCTACTATTGAACTGGGCAGTGAATTCCATAATGGGAGAATAAGAACATCTTTTGTTATTTCTGGGATAAGTAAGTGTCAGTTGATATTTATGGCTTCTGAGATTACAGTCCTGTTGACTAAAGGACATTCCTAACTGTGTCAATAATTCACTGTCATTTGACATTTTGTGCATTAAGAGTAGATACCCTCTTATTCTCCACTGTTCTAGAGAGTACAGGTTCAGTTCCTACAGCCTTACATCATATTCTTTGTCATGCATGTTTGTGACAATTGTGGTAGGTCTCCTCTGTACCCCCTCCAATCTATTTGTATCTCTCCTGAGGTAAGGGTTCCACAGGGGAGAGCAATAATCAAGATGTGGTCTCATGTAGGCCTTGTAGAGTGGTAAAATACAACCTCTGTCTCATATAGTAAAACTCCTTTTGATACATCCTATAAGTCTATTGGCTCAGTTTATAATATGATTACAGTGACTGTGGAAAGATAAATCTTGGGTAATTATTGTGCCTAAATCACTATGCTGCACTACTGGGGTTAGGGCTTGACCATTTAGTGTGTACTGATTTCGATTGCTGTTGGTACCCAGATGCATTGTAACACATTTACTGCTATTAAAGGACATATGATTTTTCGCTGCCCAATTCTCCAGTATTTTCAAATCATTGATGAGGTTAGACCCGTCTTCCTCAGTTTTAGCCTGGGTCGCTAGTTTTGTATCATCTGTAAACTTGATGGTGAAACTATTACTATTGTCTGTCAAATCTGATATAAAAATAGAAAACGGTGTTGGGCCCAGTACTGACCCTTGTGGTACTCCACTACTGACCGGACGTAATTCTGATGTGTATCCCCTAATACATACCCTCTGAGTGTGATTATTCAGCCACTCTTCCACCTAGTTTACGATGTTATTTATTCTTAGTGTTCTCATTTTAGTTATTAAAATGTCATAAGGTACTTTATCGAATGCTTTACAAAAATCCAAAAAAAATCACATCGACTGGTTTGTTACTCTTCAAAGTTTTACTAACATACTCATAAAAGACCAAGTTCCCAGATAGACAGGATCTGTTGTTTTTGACTCCATGCTGGGTTTGATCAGTTAGCCTCTTGATTTCTAAATCTTCTTTCAGTTTAGTTTAAAGTAATGACTCAAAAATCTTTTCTAGTACAGTGGTCAAGCTGATAGGCCTATAGTTGGAAATATCTGTGTGATTGCCCTTTTTATAGATTGGTGTGACAGCAGCTGTTTTCCAGTCGATAGGTATAATATGGGACCATAAAGACATGTTAAATATTTGATAGAGTGTTTCTACTAACCTGTCCTTTATTTTCCCCAGAAGTCTTGGGTGCAATTTGCCAGGCCCTGGGGATTTGTTTATGTTTATACTATTCAGTTTATCCAGAATCTCTGTTTTGGAGAATTCCAGGAGATCTTCAACTTCCTTACCTAGAGGTGTATTAAGTTTTAGTCTTGGGATTAAACACAAAAGTGAAGTATTTATTGAATTCCTCAGTAATTTCCTGGGGTGCAGATATCTCCTTGGAGTTTACTGTCAGGGGCCCAATAGTCCTTGATGTTTGTTTTTTATTGTTGATATAAGAATAGAAACTCTTTCTGCCATCTCTCCTGTATGCCAGACTGTATTCAAACTTGTTTTTTTTTTTCATTTTAATTTTGTTTTTGCATTCCCTTAGAATCTTCCTATACCTCCATTTGTTGAAGTCACTATTGTCTTTTTTCATTATGTTATATGACGCCCCCCCTTTTTTTTATTAAGTTTATGTTAGTTGTAACCCATGGTGGCATCTTTCCCTTTTTATTATAGATTATCATATTTGGAATGTATTTTGCTTCAAATTCTAAGATTTTATTCTTGACTCTTGTCCAGAGCTCAGTCGGAAAGAAGGATCCATTGTCCCATTTCCAGTCATATAAGTCTTGTTTTAATTGAACAAAGTTTGCTTTGTTGTAATTTTTGAAAACTGTTTTTCCCAACTCTGGTTTAATATGTGTATTAGTGTCAAAGGTTATGGACATATGGTCACCGTTTTGAATAGGTGCTTTAATATGGATGTTACTGATTTTATCAGGGATGTCAGTCAGGAGTAAGTCTAATCTATTACTTTTCTTCATCATTTTATTGATTAGTTGATATAAACCATTTGCGGAGCATACATCTAGGAAGGCGTTTTCCTGATTATTACCACCCACAGCATTGAACCAATTTATACCAGGGAAATTAAAATCTCCCAGTAATATTGTCTCATTGTAGTTTGATTTGCTGCTGATACTGTATAGGATGTCCTCATGTGCTGCTAAATTTGAATCCGGTGGCCTATAACATAGACCAATGAGTAGCCTGGGTTGTTTTTCCCTTAGTAACTCTATCCAAATTATCTCAGTGAATGTGTTTTCAGTTAGGTCTGTAATTGGTTTAAACTTAATTTTGTTTTTAATAAGTAGAGCCACCCCACCTCCCTTTTTTTCTGTTCTGTTTTTATGATAGGTTGTATATCCTGGTATATTTGTATTCCAGGTTGAGGAATCACCCCACCACATTTCTGTTACTGTGGCTATGTCAATATTGTCTCTGTTAAGTACTATTTGTAGTTCGTCCATTTTTATGCCACGTAAGTTCCTAATGCTAGTCAGGAGAAAGGACAGACCTGTTTTTTGCTATTAAAAATTTTAGAAGCTTTTGTTTTCATTTTAGTTTCTGGCAGATCATTTTTATTTTTTATGCTAATTAAAGATTCCCCTTACCCCGTGTTCCTTAGTTTTTTGTTTGTTCTTGGTTTTGTATGTTATAGAAGATACATCCTAGAAGCCGGGATCCCTACCTGCTCAAGTGAAGCCCATCTTGCCCATATAATGTGTAATTGTTTTCCAATCTTCCCAAGTTTTTATGCATTGTATGTTGTTTCTAAGACTCCATCTAAGCAGCCAATTATTAAAGCTTTTAATATTTTTAGTTCTTTTAAAGCTAGCCCTAGGTACAGGTAGGACTTCTGAGATTATTGGAGCTGCATTTAGATCTTGTATTGTTTTTATTGCTACCTCCATATCTTGAATTATGTCTCCCACGTCCTGTTTACCAAAATTATTTGTACCTACATGAAGCACTACGGTTTTGGGGTCAGGGACATTTTATAGTATGCCAGGTAGTTGTTGGGTGATGTCTTTTATAGTTGCCCCACTGTAGCTACAACTTGTAACATGTTCTTTATTCCCCCTTGTGGTATATCTGTCCATAAACCTCATTATAGAGTCCCCCAATATAAATATTTGCTCTTGTATTTGGGTCATTTGGGATAAGGTGTCTGGAAGGATGTTGTTAGGGTCTGACTGGTCGTTAATTATTTCATTTAGAGCAGCTGGCTCTAAAGAAATTTCCTGTGCCATATTAATACTTTCTGGTTCAATGGTGGGCATTAATGGGGGGGGTAATGGAATTGGAGACAATCATACCTTTGTCTTCAGATAGTTTAGTTGGCGGGTCAAAACCATTGTGAAGAGGTAAAGTAAATGCCTCAGCGTTCCTCCCTTTTTTTCTTAACTGATCTTTTAAACTGTACATCAAACCAGTCATCATCTGGGTCATCCTGAGCTTCATCTCCTCTTATTCTCTTTCTCTTTCAGGATGGCTTTAGTCCTATGCTTGTGTTTGGATCAAGTTCCTGATTTAACTGGGTAGTAGAGGGCAGGCTTTGACATAAGTTTGAGTTGGGGCCTTGTTGTACATGTAAGGCTGGAATTGTAGTTACCATAATGTTATCATTGCATGTGTGTACTGTGCCCATTTTCTGTATTAGTCCCTAGTGGCTGATTATGAACGCCTTTAATCTTGTATTAAATAGTGATATTTCTATTTGCATCTCAGCATTCTGTTTACATTTTAAACAGTTAAAAAGGGTTTCAAGCACTGGCACATCTGTAAACAGATACATGTCACATGAAATACATAATACCCTCATTTTCCCCTTTATCAACTCTTCTAGATCTATAGTTACTGCACCTGTACTGAAACACTACAGGCTTTATCTGATAAAGTATGTTTTTAGTGTGTTAAACGCCCGTTCTTGTGTTCTTATCTAGGAGTTCTCCCTCTCACCCTCGCACAACACGCACAGATGCGCGTACAAATGCATGCGTCCTGCTCACAACAGAGCTAGGTTATGAAGGCAGAGGTGACCTGGAACTGCTAGTGGGATCAGAGTTCCCTCACAGCTATAAACTGCTCCATTTACAAACTAAAACCCCAAATAAATATACCACTTATACGTGGTTACACATAAAAATGCACCAGAAGGCGATCAGTTTAAAAATACAGCCCCAGTTCAGGCAAGTAGTTCACTGTGAAAAGAGAGTAGAACTACAACACCTCTCTGCCTACTTCCTGGTTAGAGTAGAGCTCAGGTATCATGTGCTCAAGGTTTAAAACATCAAATCTTTCAACAATAAATACTTCATTTAGCTAACCACCTTCAGTTCAGTGCGTCTTAGCACCTCATTTGTTATGTGAAATGCACAATTACGTTGTTCCAGCCAGTCCTTTAAGAACAAGATTAAGTGGTCTCCTTCACGTCATTCTAGAAGAAGAAGAATCAGCATTTATATAGTGCTTTCCATACACAGTGCATCCCAAAGCGCTTTACAAGCAATGCTAGACTGGTAGTGAAGTGACAATGTGTAGTGGCAGCAATATTGCACATCAACACCCACACACAGCCTGGATAATTGCATGAACTGAATTCTAGGATACCAATCACTCGAATGTTGGATGAATGAGCCTGGTTCTCTAGGGATTCGAGACAGGTGTGTAAGTGCATGTTTTCTTTCACCAGGTTTGCTGTTGCCCCGAGGGCCACCTTGGAGCATTTTTTACTATCCACTGTGTCTGTTTTGAGTGCCACTTCATCCAATTCCAGGGAACTGATTCTATTAGTCATAGAGTCAAATTTGTCTGATAAACCTGAAACTGTTTGAATTAATCTTGTAATTTTTAGTCTGAGACTTTGCAATGTTTGAGCCAGCAGCTGCGGGTCCGCTAGCTGACCTCGTGGTTGGTGGATCTGAGAGAGATTTACCTTTATCTCCTTGAGTCTGCTGCTTATCTTTCTGTGGGTTTACCATTGCGAAAAGCAGACTGTGGAATATCTAAGTTTGTCCAAAAATAAAGCTTTGATGCCAATTTCCAAATAAGGACCGCTAGATCAAGCCACCATACTGATTGGGCTCCACAGCACCCCCCCCCCCAAACTGTCTATGTTTGAAAATCATTCTGTACATTTTTTTTTTATTTTGTTATTGGAAATAATAAAATGCTACTTACAAATTTTATAACTGCTCCTAGTTTCCTTATGCTTCCTGACCTGTGCCTCAGTGACACTGCACAACAGATCAAACACCTCTGGATTCAGGGACCACTCCTCAGCTGCATTCTCTCTTGATTTAGTCAAAAGGCCTGCACATTTATTTCCCCAGCTAGATGAACTGCCATTAGGGACAGCAGATTGTCCTCTGACCACTGAAGAACCCTAGTCACTTCTGCAATCATGTGTGTACTTCTTGTGCCTCTCTTATTATTTATGTGCCCCATACTAATGGTGCTGTGTGATTTCACCTTCTCTGCCTGAGACTGAATCTTGTCCTGAAAATGTAGCAGGGTTAGAGATAATGCCCTCATTTCCAAAACATTTATCTGTCAGCCCAGTGGTGCAGAGGTTTGAGGCATTGTACGCCTTCCCTCACACTATGCTGGCGACCTGGCTTCAGGGACGACCTCGGGGCATTGGGGTGCCAGTGTGGGGAGGAGGGCAGAGCAGGACTGAGCATGCCAGTGGGCAGCTCTCCTCTCCTGAGGGTGGTGAGGGTGGGTTGGTGCCCCCCGTAGTTCTGCTCCCACCAGGTGGAGGTTTGGTGGGTAGTGTAGGCAAAGAGGGGGCAGCAAAAGTAATGGGAGGTGGAAGGGGCCAATCTGGCACCATGGGGTGCGACGTGTGCCGGGGCCTCGGGGGGTGGGTCAGGGGAGAAAATCTAAAAAAAAAAATGCATACATGTCCCTATCACCACTTGGCAGGAGGAGGTGACAGGGACCAAACAGCTATATAAAACAAGAAACAAGACAAAAAAATAGTATCTGAAGATTCTGTTCCTGAGGGCTCCAGAGTCTCTGTACTGGATTCTGGTATAGAACCGCTCCCCAGCAAGATAGACTGGTGTCTGTGGTCAAAATCAGTTCCTCAGTGGCTTCTAGAATAGCACAAACGGTCCCCTTGAACAGATTTTCAGGGTTATCCCATCACACCAGCGACTGTAGCACTGGCTGTGACAATGGAATTGGAGCCTGGTAGTCCTTTGAGGCTGGGGGACATACTGCCTACATTTTGTTCTGGAGAGGTCACATGTGAAATCTGGCCCGTGGCACCAGTTCTGTTGCCACAGTCATCAGGCCCAAGATCTTGAGCAATCTGTGGATAGAGAATGCTGACTGGGCTCCTAGCCACTCAATTTTTCAGAATAAGTTCTCCTTCCTGGCCTTGGAAAGGAAAACTCTCCATCTGTCTGTCTGAACACTGATACAAGGTGTTCTAACCTCTGTGATGGGTTTAGGGTGCTCTTTTCATTGTTGATGAATCCAGCCATGCATCCCCAGGACTTATAGAGTCCTTGCCACTGATTTCTCCACCATCTGTGCCATCGGAACTCTGATGAGATCATCATCCAGGTGGAGGTAATTGTGATGCCTCTCCTGTCTCTGTTGTGCCACCTGAATAATCAAGACTTTTGAGAACACTCTTGGCACAGTTGGCAGGCTGAATGGAAGAGCCTGGTAATGAAAATGTCGCCCCTGAATCACAAACCTATGGTATTATGGATGGGACTGATAGACTGGGATATGGCAATAGGGGTCCTTCAAACTGATGGTCACCAGGAAATCTCTCATCTGAACTGCTCAGATAATGGGTTGCGTGGACTCCATCTTGAACACTCAGTGTCTTTTATTTATTTAGTTAATTTTTGTTAACTGGGAAAGGAGGACTAGACAATTCTGCCTATTTTCAGCCTCATCCTGGGGGGTTGGGGAAACAGATGGATGCCAACTGACATTGAACCAGATTAAGGCGTTGGTGGTATTTTTAGTGAATGGGGGAAATTTGGCCAGGACACCAGAGAAATTCCCCTACTCTGCCAGCAGGGGGCTTGACTTCCAGTGAGCGGAATGCAGGAGCCCAGTTCTGTTGGGGAGCCAGCTAAGATGGATGTGGAGGAGGCTGGGGAGCAGGTCTCCTTCTCAGCCTCTGCTTTGCCAGAGACTGAAGAATTTTTCAATGCAGATGCAGATACCATTGAGAAAAAGATTGATTCTGATCCAGATGAACCTGTCATACCCAATCCCAACCCAGAAACTACAACCTCTTTGAGTACTTCAAGTTCACCAGTTTTGAATGAAATAACTTAATGTTCCCAAGCAGACCTAGAACTTGAGGTTCAACATTTGGTAGCCAGACAAAGAGAAATCTCTGAAGCACTGTTTAAACTGAAAAAAGGCAATACTGTTGTGACTGGGGCTTTGGGCCATTCAGATGCCAAAGCCTGCCCTGGTAGTTTTGCAGGCAGATCACCCTCCAAGTGTCAGATACTCAGGACGTCGTCTTCAGGGTCTGAGGTGACCGCTCCCCCTGTTATTTTTTAAACTTCTAACATGGATCAGTCCTGTGCCACAGTATTTTCATTTACTGCAAAAGCACCAATAAAAGCGGTGCTACAAGACAATGCTAAAATAAGACGAACCTCTATTATTTTCGGCAAATGGAACATTCCTCAGAACCAGCCAACCTCAAATGAGGAGTCAGCAACTGAGACTGCACAAGAAGAAACAATTACTCACCGAAGTAATATTACTTCTTCCAGGGGATTCTTTAGCATTATTGACAGATGCAGTATGCCAGCTGGGTTCAGCTGCCCTGGAGAGGAGGAGTCAGTGCAAATGAGGAAGGCATTGGCCAAACAGGATACAGTTAGAGTAGAGTAGAGTGCTGCCTGCAGTCAGCCTGAGGGACCTCAGAGCGCATTTTGGAGCTGAAAAAGAACAAAAACGATGCCCGCTAGGGGCAAATAAACTGTTAACAATGACCCATCATATATTTTAACCCACTATTATGATTTTTTTTATCACAAGAATGAATGACAGTCGTTAAATTTGGCTAAATCCCCTAACAGAGCCTTTAGACAAGGTTTCCAGGGGAGGAAGAGTGGGAGTGTTAATAATGCTAAAGAATCCCATGGAAGAAGTAATATTACTTTGGTAAGTAATTGTTTCTTCTCACCCCAGGAATTCTTTAGCAGCTATTGACAGATGCAGACTTTGAAGCAGTGTAGTTGGGAGGAGGGCACAGAAACCTATTTTAAGAAGAGGCTCTGAAGTACCATCCTGCCAAATTTGGCATCCTATTAGACTACACATCCAAGAAAAGATCTTGTTGAATGAGAGAAGCAAATTTGAAATAAGTGGTCTGCACACTTCTAGTAAGGATATACATAGAAACATAGACTTTGACGGCAGATAAGGACCACTTGGCCCACCCAGTCTGCCCATTTCCCCTACCTACTGGATAAGCTGCAGATTGTAGTTAACCAACAGCCTACTTCCTGCCACCCCCCACTACAATTGCCTTATGTCTGTCCCATGCATCTTTAAATTCCTCCACTGTTTTAGACCCCACAGCCTCTCCAGGAAGGTGGTTCCATGTGTCCACCACTCTCTTCATAAAAAAAAATTCCTCACATTACCCCTGAGCCATCCCCCCTCTATCTTTAAATTGTGCCCCCTTGTTCTTACACATCTCTTTTTCTGAAAGATGCTACTCTCCTGGACTTTGTTGATTCCCTTGAGGTACTTGAAAGTTTCTATCATGTCCCCCCATCCCTCCTTTCATCAAGGGTATACATATTAAGCTCTCTCAATCTCTCTTCATATGGTTTCTGATGCAGACCCTGCACCATTTTAGTTGCCCTCCTCTGGACTGCTTCCTGTCTATGTCCTTGCGTAGATGAGGTCTTGCATAGATGATAGCCTTGAACGCTGCCCAGCTGTTCTCCAGGAAGTAGGTCCTAAGCACGAGAAGGGCTAAATGCCAGCCTTGCTGTACCAGACCTGAAATATGGGAAAACAGTCCCGTGGGAAAATACTCTTGGTCACTGGTTTCTCCTTTTCTGTGAAAATGCAGGAAAGGAAGGGATGATAATGACAGTACCTGAACTGCTAGGACCACTGACACAGACCGGCAAGACTAATTCATGCCCCATCCAAGCAGCTTGAGATAGCCTAGACAGGACTTGCCTGAGAGCAGTACAGGCAGAGAAAAAGGGTTGATGAAGGTGGAAATGGTAGACACTTGGGAAAAGGATTTCCTATCCATCCAGAGGACTAAATTGTTCTTAAAGGCACTGACAGGATAAGGCCTAAAAGAAAAACCTGAATCTCTGCAACCCGCCTGACAGAGAAAAGACAAGCAGAAAAGTTGTCTTCGATGTTACTCGCTTCAGGACAGAATTGCCACAGGTTCAAAGGGACACCCATGAACTTGAATATACAGAGGTTTGTGTTCCATGGGAAAAAACTCCTGTCCCTAGAAAGGTCCGGAAGTAAAATGGCCCCTTGTGGAATTCTCTGAAATGGTCTGAGAAATGACAGATTTCTCTTGCCTGACAGAAAAAGAATCTGAGTAACTGCTAGGTGTACTCCCAAACAAGAGGCCTACTGTCAGTAAGAAAATAAAACCCTTTATATTTTTACAGGAAACACATCACAAGACCAAACTAGTTCTGTGTACAAGACAGTAATGTCTGGATAGGAACAAATAATCCAGTCATGACAGGAAAGAGGATTGAAAAACTCTAGGCTCTTGTCCTTATACCAAGGAGAAAAACTGCTTCCACGAGGAGACTGAGGTTTTCGTGGTACTAAATTTTTTTTTCCATAGACGTTCCAGGCCTTGTTTGGATACAGGGACTCTAGGAGGTCAAGCCTCTCAAGAACCAGGCATTGAAGAGAAAAGACTGGGGGGTTGAGAAACACTACTCCTGTGTGAGAAAGGAAGTAGCTAGCCTTGCTTGTAGAGCAGAAAGCAGCTAACTAAAATAAGTTACATTTTCCTATTAATTTAACACTTATATCTCAGCAAGAGTCAGGGTCTGCTGAGAGATTAAGCAGACAGATACTTTATTAGAAGTAGAAGGGGTCTTATTTAGGGTTAAAAAAAGAAAGAAAAGAAAGTCAGTCAGTGTGTGTTCTGTGCTCTGAAGGGTACTGTAGCAACTTACTTTGCTAAACCAGTAGGAGGAGAGAGAGCTTAATTGGGGCTGTGGCTTAGACACTATAAAAGCAGGTGACTCAAATTACAACTTCCTTTTTTCTTACTAATTGTTCTCCATCCCACCCCTCCATCCTAAGCCAGTTCTACTTTTATAGCCACTGGATTTGATTGTCAACAGGAACTTCCTGTTTGGCAGTAGGACGGGGAAAGATCATAGAGAAACATAGGTTTTGTCAACCCTGTGTGGTACCATGTGCTTGTAACTGACTCTTCAGTGAATAGCAGAGCATTGTGGGAACATGGAGGACTAGCAATAGGCTAGTATACCTCCTACCCCAAAACAACATCTCTCCGTTAAAAGCACTGTTGTCTGTTGGTTCTCTTGCCCTTTTAAGGGCTTGTAAACCTTTTAACTCACAGAATCTTGCTGAATTTAAGTAAACATTGTTATTTTTACTTTGTGCCGAAACCGGAAGTGAACAGATGCTTACTTCTGGTTTTTCGGCTTAAAACCTGCCCCTCCAGTGAGCAGGACGAGCGTGCATGGAGCCACACGTGGAGACGCGCACAGAGACACACGCGTTTGTACGTGTCTGCTGTGTCCGCTGGGCACGCTGAAACTGCTGGCATTAGACAAACTTGGATAAGATAATTTTAGCATATTCTCTACTTAGTAAATATACACCTTTAATAATAGAAAAAGAACTTAGTAAGTGTATGCAATGTTTGATGTATAGTGAGGGAAAGTATGGGAGTGAGTATGTATGTGCTAATTGCCATCTGATTACTACTCTTGAAGCAGAGATAGCGTTTCTGCTTAATATTAAACCAGTTTCTACTGATATTAGGGATGAACAACTTCATTCTAATTAATTTCCTTCACATTTAGGGGGGCATTTCTATGCCTCCTGATGAGACAATTGTAATGACTGGTACTAGCATACCTGCTGCCTCTGCCCCCCTTATAAGGTGGATGATTATCCGCCCTCTTCTCATGATAATGATGACTGGACCATTGTCACAAAGCCTCTTAAAAAAGGAGGGGTGGTCAAATGCACAATAGTGCCCCTACTGAAACTCATAATAGGTTTGAGCAATTGACTGTATCAAATAATGAAGTACTACATGATTTATCCTGTGCATCAACCTCTGTTGATAATAATGGTTTAAAAACACTTTTCAATCAGGAGTTAATGCCCATGAATCTTTGTCCTAGTAAGTCTCAAGCTACCAAATCAATACCTATTAAGTTAATCACTCCAGAGTGTGTTAAACAATCACCTGTTTCTGATTCTTGTACCCCTACTGTCTCAAAACAAGTGTTAGTCCTGGGAGATTCAATGATTAAGCACATTGACAGGGTGATATGCAATAGCGACAAGAGCAACCGCACTTGTTCTAGCTTCCGAGGGGCCAGGGTATCTGACATTACCTCCACGATGCCTAAAATTTTACAAAATGCAGGGGAAAATCCACTGGTTATCATACATGCTGGTGTTAATGATATAAACAACACCCCATTTAATCAGTTACAACAGGACTATGTGGCGTTATATACTGTAACCTGTTACTTGATAGGGGATGCTGTGTATGTATATCTGAAATTCTACCTGTCCCGATAGCAACATCTACCATGAAGCAGAAAATCAAAGCCCTAAATGAATGGCTGAGAAAGCAGTATTTTAAGCAGGATATACCCTGTATTACCCACTGGGAATCATTTTCAGATCGTTCTTCCTTGTTTTGCTGGGATGGTTTACATCTCAGTCGTGGGGTAGTACACTTATGGGGAAAACTATCACTAAAATCATAAATCATTGTTTAAACTAAAAACAATGGGGGAGAATGGGTCTATTACCAAGTCTCTGAATACTTACCAAAATATTATTACAACTAAATGTAAATTCCTAGCTTTGAATGAAAGATCTTTAAACCAACTCAAATTAGCAGAACTCGAAGTCAAATGTAAAACTTTAAATATAGGTGTGGTGGGAGTAACTGAAACTTGGTGGGATGCATCCTCAATTTGGTCCAGAGAAAGTCCAGGTTATAAGTTATATCATAAAAGCAGATTTGATAAGCAAGGTGGTGGAGTTTGCACAATATGTACATATGAAATGATATTCCTTCTTTTGAAGTGTGTTCTCCCTTTCCTTTGGAAAGTACTGTATATGGGTTAAAATCTTATTGAAGGAGCAGTCCTCTATAACTATTGGTAATATCTATCGACCTCCATCTGCAAATTCAGATTACACAACTGATATGTTTAAAGAAATTACACATTTTTCAGAATCTCAAGATACTGTAATATTTGGTGACTTTAACCTCCCTCATATTAACTGGGACTCATTCTCAGGACAGTCCTATGCTGAGAAAGGACTAATAGATGTGGTAGTTAGTACTGGATTACAACAACGTTACTGAACCCACTCGAGGTCCTAATATTTTGGATCTATTATTTACTAACATAGAGCAACAAATTAGCAATTTACAAATTTGGGATCCACTTGGGACCAGTGATCATTCATCTACTCTTTTTGAAATTCAACAGTTTAAAACTACACAAAGGAAATTATACTGTACAAAAAATTATAATAAAGCATTTTTTTCTAAAATCAATGAATACTTACAAAACATAAACTGGGAATCTAATCTTCTTAATTGTTCAACACAATAAGCTTGGGACTTTTTTTAAAACATTGTACATTATTTGGAAAATACCTTTAGTCCATCTAAGAGGAAACTTAATAATAAAGGAAAAATTCCCCCTTGGTTCAACAAGACAATTAAAAATCAGATTAAAATAAAAATTCAACTTTTTAGGAAACTTAAGAATAGTTCTGTTCTGCTTAAAACTACTCTATTACATAAATACAGACTATCTGTGAAAAACTAAAAAAAATGTATTAAATTGGCAAAAAATAAGCTAGAATTTAAACTAGCTCACACAAAAGACTGTCACAAATCTCTTTTCTCCTATATAAATAGTAAAAAATGTGTATCAAGGACCATTGGTCCCATTATAACCAGTGGCTCTTCTCTATCCTATATAGAAACCTTGAATCACTTTAATAAGTACTTTTGTTCAGTCTTCTCTCAAAAATCACCTATTAGTACATTTAAAGTTCACCACATAGATTATCATAGGTTCTATCCAACTGACATTATGCAGGCTATCAAAAAACTAAAAAAAAATACTAGTCCGGGCCCAGACGGTATTCATCCATGGTTTCTGATCGAAACCTCTATAAATATTTCTATATCTTTGTCAATTATCTTCAACAAATCCTTACAAGAAAGCATTGTACCAAATGATTGGCGTTCAGCAATAGTTACTCCCATATTTAAAAAATGCAGTAGAGGTTCTGTGCAAAATGATCATCCAATTAGCCTGACTTCAGTGGCTGGTAAATTAATGGAATGAGTAATGAAGTCTCTAATAGATCAAGATTGTAAAAAATTAGGAATTTATGATTCAAATCAGCATGGGTTTACTCCCAAATATTCCTGCACCACCAATATGATATCTTTTTACAATAATATAAGTTCTCTACTAGATGTGGGTATCCCTACTGATGTAATTCTTTTGGAGCTTTCAATAAAGTCTCACATGAAAAACTCATTACTAAAATGCACAATCTAGGTTTGTCACCTGATATTGCCAACTGGACTTTAAACTGGTTGACAAATCATTCTCAGAGAGTCAGAATTAATGATATCTTGTCTGATTCGGGGTAGTGTGACAAGTGGTGTACCACAGGGGTCGGTCTTGGGACCAACATTGTTTAATCTCTTTATCAGTGATTTACAAACAGGGCCAAATAACTTCATGGTTAAATTTGCAGATGATACTAAATTGAGGGGCAAGGTTAATAATCAAGCAAATACTTCTGCATTACAGAAGGATTTGGAAAAATGAACACTTTGGGCAAATGAAAATCATATGCAGTTTAATCAAGACAAATGTTTAGTAGTGCATTTCAGTGTAAATAATCCAAAAACAATATATTATATAAACGGACTACCACTTCACTCATCAAATTGTGAAAAAGATTTAGGGATATATGTTAATAATAAACTTACATCAAATGATCACTGTGTTAGAACTGCTTGCATGACCAACATACTTCTGAGGCAAATAAAATGCACTTTTGTTAATCGCACTGAACAATTCCTTATTCCATTGTATAGGGCATACATTAGACCGTATCTAGACTATGGCTCCCCTTTCTGGAATCCAAACCAAAAAAAAGACATAGCAATTCTTGAACAGGTTCAAAGGAGAGTAACTAGAATGATTCCAAGATTAACAAACTTGGATTATTAGAACAAATTAAAAGCTACTGGTTTCTTCTCTCTTCAAACTAGAAGATTAAGAGGTGATATGCTTATGGTTTTTAATTTAATAAATTCACCAGATCTAATGGAATAATGTGGTCTAACATTCTCCAAAAGGAGACATGTTCTGAGACTGCATAATAAACAGCTTGAAGTAAAAATTTATAAAACCAGCAAAAGGGGAAACTTTTTTCCAATAAGAGCATCCATTGTATGGAACACCTTGCCACAAGAATTGGTAGAGGCAACTAGTGCCACTGTCTTTAAAAACAAATTAGAGATTTGGTTGAGGGATAATAGATAAATAATGTCCCACATAATGTGGGGAACAGTCTCAATGGGCTCTGGCCTTCTTCTATTCTTTCATACCAAGTAACCAAGCTTGTGGAAACAAAAGCAGCCAGAATGCTATTTAACTGAAACATTTTTTATTAGAAAGTACCAAGGCTGGGCCAGCCCAGTGGCACTGAGAGTTGAGACACTGGATGCCGTGCCACGCTGGCAAACCGGGTTCGTGAACAAGCCCGGGTTGCTGGGGGTCGGCAGGGGAGGGAGAGGATCGAGCATCCAGAGGACAGCTCTCCTCTCCTGGGAGGGACTCACTGACCTCTGGCGGAAGCCAGAGACAAAGCAAGCACTGAGTGTACTGAAGGGACTGGGAGTAAAGACGTCTGTGGCAACGCCTTGACATCAGGGCTCCAGCCACTCCACAGAACAGGCAAAAATGCTCTTCCACTCCAGCGGAGATGGAGCACCAGAGCTTGCCCATGATATACGGCCGCCCTCCTGGCAGCTTCCCGACGGACGCTGCCAAAGGAATTCGGGGTGTTGGGGCCCACCTCATCCCCACCTGGGGGGGGTAAACCAAGGCTACATGGGTGATGGAGGACTGACCAGGTAGGAGCAGACCGTAGTGGGATGACTCATGGGTGCTCCTGAGGAGACTGGAGCTGAGGGGAGAGACTAGGAAAAAATAGAAAGTATAAAAAAAAAAGAATGTACCAAGGCTATCCAGAGCCACAAGGATCCTGGTGGCTGATTCCTTATCTAGAGAGGTACTTAGGAAACAAGGGATATATGGGAGAGAGAGAAAACTTCTCTGACCAGTTTTGAGATAAGAAAGTCCATTGGAAGGATTCCTGAGTTGGGGCCTGCAACAGGAAAAAGGAAAAAACTGGTGGTTCAGGCTGGAGGCAAAAATTCAGATCTGGACCGGACCTTATCCCCTGAGTGATGCGACTAGGACTTGTGTGCTGAGGGCTCACTTGCAGTGGCCCTGACTAATGCGGCTTAAAGGATCTGCCAAAGGGCCTACTTACGGTGGCTCTGACTATGCCAAAGTATTGTCCTTGCCAGACAGATGGATGAATGACTAAGACACCTCCAAAGAAGCCAGCTAGAGATCAAAACTCATAGCTATTGTGGAGAGATTGGAAGTCTTGTGTCCCAAATGCTCGTTGGTGTGATACAGGGCAGAAATATCATCCGGTTCTCTCTGTACTAAATGACCTCTGGACTGAAAAAATGCAGGCCTGATAGAGATGTTCTGAGATTCCAGGGACTGAAGAAAGAAGGACTGTCTCAGAAACCAAGACCCAGTGATGGAACCCCCCCAAAGAGAAGCACCCACCAGAAGGAAGCCTCTGTACCTAAGATTTGAAGGGAAGAGGTGTGAAATTCACTGTTTCCTTACACCAGTCCAGCTTGTAACAGAGTTCAGACTTCACAAAAAATTATCTTATTTGGAATTTGACCTAGAGGTCTAGCCCCTGGGACTCTAGAGACCAAATTATGCACCATATACAGGGAATGAACTTCCCCTGACCAGAGATGAGCATTGCCCCCTAAGAGTTGCCGAGATTTAGATGGTTAGGGAACTTTTTTCCAGTAGGTACAAAAAAAAAAACAAGACTGTAGAAAATAACATGTCAGACTTAGGGCTTGAAAACCAAAGTCAAGGGGAACTGACTAAGGATGGCCAAGCCTCTGAGAAGGGAAACCAGAGAGTCCCTATCTTCAGGTGAGAACCGCCAACCTACCCAGATACCTGGAGAACAGCCTGATTTTTACTCCGTATCTGAGAACACTCTGGAGGCAGTCTAAACAGCATGGAAGAAAACTGGTAGCCACCTGAGAAAAACCCTGGGCTAAGGAACTGAGAACATAGAATGTATTGAGGGAGACAAGGAAAAACCCCTGCGTTTGCAAAAGAAAGACCTGAGTCAAGGAAGTATCCTGACCCCAGGTTGTGAAAATTGATAATGATTTGCTGTTCCCTATTTTCCTTTAAAATTCAGGCAATAGCCCGGAAAAAAGGTCCAACTCCCAAGGAGAAGGGAACCCTTTCACGACTTTGACCCTCAAGAGGTTCTAGTGCTCTAATTCCCACTGCTGACATGCTACTGGAGAAAAACAGAGAATGCAGCACTTGGAGGTAAACTTCAGTTATTTATTTACTTATCATGTACTCTCTCTCTCTCTATATATATATATATAGTTATGTGTCTGCATACATCTATCTCTTTTTATTTATTTACTTTCTTTTTTTTTTTTTTTACACTAACCAAAGAAGGGGTAAAAACATGTACCAAGAAGAAAAGTAACTGAAGAGAAAGGGATTACCAGGAATGAAAAGAGCATTCCTGCCTAACCCCCTTGAAAACTTCACATTGGGAAAATTCAGAATGTGTTGGTGTAGGGAAAAAAGGTTAAAGGGAGAATAATTCCTACCCGAAACCTCCCTATCCTGAGACTTCTGGGAAAGGATCGCTTATCTTTAACTGAGTACTAGAATGTAAATTCATCCATACGTGCCTGTCAGCTTTAGTTTGCCAATAAAGACAAACCAAAATTTGAACCACAGCATAACTCAAAAGGCTGGAACTTTTCAGACAGGCAAGCCTGAGGGAAATGACCTACGCCAAGACTCTAGAAGCTGTAATGTTATGACTTAAGGCTATGAGAGCAAAGTACTACCATATGCCACGTGGGTATTTCAGCAAACCTCCTTGTGAATAGTGCTCCGGAGCTGTCGCACTATGGCAAGGATAGGAAAAATCAAAAAACTCAACATATAATAGCATATGCTACAAAGGTAGGAGGCATTACGTAAAATTTCTTACACATGGTATATGATTATCTAGAGTCTATCTCTGAAAGGAAAGCAGACAGTGGCACAAGGCTGAGAAGCAGACCACTATTTGCACTAACTCTCTTTAATCTGAAAGTGTACAGATAAAAACAGCAGAACACTTAGCAAGCTGGTATTTCCTCTGAATGCTTCTGTCAACCCCAAAAGAGAGGGAGGGGTTTCCAGAACCTACCTGTAGGTGTCTTCAGAGAGTTGTCAACTTCTGGTGGTTGCTGTCCTCCAAAGATCTACGAAGTCATCCTCCACCTCTTTATCGGTGTTGTCCTGGAGGGAAAAGTCCAGGGAGTCCACCGGTTGAATATAAATGCCTCATTATACCATAACCTGAATCAAGCCCCGGGTGACCGACTGGAATTAGTGGGTACTGAGAGGAGTTCATGAAGGAAAATCCTTGCCTAAATAACTAATAATAATAACAATAATATCCTTGGGCTTAAGGATTAACATGGAGAGGAATACTCGGACCTGAAGGAGCCGAGAACACGCCCAGAAATATAAAGTCTGGAATAATTTCCAAGCTCTCAGAAATTCAGTTGCAGAGGGCATAATGTTTTCAACCCCTGATAACTCCCTAAGTCCTTCAGGAGGGAGGGTCAGAGGAGATTAATTTCTATCTTTGTGCAGGGAAGAGGGTACTCTGCCTATTTTCAAATTAAAGGCTTGGACAGAGAAACAACTACTACAGAACAAGACTTGTAATAATAGAAGTCCCAAGGGGACTTGTCATTTCTTTTGTGTTAACTTGAGGTACCCTCCTCAGTGCTTTTAGAGGAGGGGGAGGTAGACTGAAAGCCCAGACAATAATAGCTCAGCCAAAGCTTAAACAAATCAAAATCAACTTTAAGGGATTTTTTTTTTCCCACAAAGAGGAAAAAACTGAACCACCTCCACATCTCTTGTCAACAAAGCCCACTGCACAGCAAACAAGACAGTCTCACCCCAAAAGAGAGAGGATTACCCTTCAAATATCAATCATTTTGAATTTAAATAGAGAAAAAAGGGTTCCAAGAATTCACGCTGGTGGGCAACGGAAAAATTAAGCACGCACTCAAAAAAAAAATCAATGATTTTAGCGCAAACGCATTAAAAAACACCAATAAATACTAAAAACGAACAAATTAAATAAAAATGATGCAATTTATCGTACACGTGGGTGAATTTTACTTCAGAAAAAAAATGCAGCAGTGGGAAAACATGAAAAATCCTGCAACTGCATGAAACCCAGCGCAGATGCAGTAAAAATAGATAAAATGAAGAAAATATACAAAATACCTTAAAAGAAGCACTCAAAAAGAAAGAAAATGGCACAGGAGAACTCTGAAGAGTAGAGCTCTAGGGCAGTGTTGCCAGTTCAGCAGAGAAAAAGTTCTGAGGTCTCTCAGGCTGACTGCAGGCAGCACTCTACTCTAACTGTATCCTGATTGGCCAATGTCTTCCTCATTTGCATTGACTCCTCTCCGGGGCAGCTGAACCCAGCTGACATACTGCATCCGTCAATAGATGCTAAAGAATTCCTGGGGTAAGAAAAGGCTGTTACATCCCCAGAAGCTACAAAAACACTGTAGACAACAGTGGAAGTGGTGAAAGCTGCGTTTGCGACCCCAACCAGCGCTGAGTCAAACACTCTGAGGACACATGAAAAAACCCTACGGGAGTCGGTGGGTACAGACAGATAGTGGAACCTGGACTCCTGATCCACTATGGGACACGATGCAATTCTCTCTCTGCAGACTCCTTCATGGAACCCAAAGGTAGCAAAACCAGGACAAAATCTTATCACTGCAGGCAGTAGCGGGTCTGCTATTCTTAAAGGGGCAACTGAACTAAACAAAAAACAAGAACAAAATACTAAGGGCAGTATTAACATGCGGCAAGAGGGACAAAGTAATAATACAAACATCCCACTTAATCCAAATGCTACTATATCCCATTATTATTTCTGAACCTGAGCTTCACTCTGAAGCAAAAATTGTGATAGATTGCGCAGGACCCACCCCCCACCACTGTTGAGCTACCTGTTGAAGGTGCTCAAGAGCCTGAACAGCCCCAAAGTCAGAATCTAGGAGATTCAGATATTGCTCCTCATCCATTACTGTCTGAATTATTTGCCAAAAGCAAGAAAGAAGCTGCCCCCTAGAGAAATGCAGTATGCATCTGCTATAAAGAGGGATTGGAACAAAGGCTTGACAGAAAGTATGTTGGTAAAAACTTGCTTAAGGACTCCCCACATTTTACACCTGCAGAGGTCTTTGCCTTTATTGATGTCTCAGGTGAGGGCAATTATGATATCAGCTTCAGGCCCCCTCCATGCTTTAGAACTCTTCTGGCAAAGATAAAAGAGTGAAACTTTCACCACTTTGGACCCCCTTCTTGGTTATCCTCTCTCACTAAACCCCTCATAAAGTTTGTGACAATCCTGTTCCACGATGAAGGGGTCCATTTAGAAGATATCTTGTACTGGCTCAACCAGAAATGTGATGTCCTCATTTCTCCAGAGGCTGTCCTGGACGAAGAAATGTTCTGGATGGGGGGTTGGGAATTTAGGGTAATGTTACATCAATCCACAGAAAGCATTCATCAAATCTCCAACTCCTTTTTACTAGAGAGGGACAGGAGGTCTGTTTTTAAGCAGGGCAACCCAGAGCATGCTACAAATGTAGGGCCCGCATCCACCTCTTAAGTGTCTGTGATTGACCTAGATGTGACAATTGTGGAGAAGTGGGGCACATCTCCCTTCAATGTGCCAACCATAGTCAGTGTGACGTCTGTGAGGAATATGGCCATACTTTCTCAGAGTGCCACTGGGCAGCAAGAAATAAATCAAGCACAATAAATCCTGATTCCCTTATCCAAAAAGCTCAAGACGCAGTTTTAATACCAGAACAACAGGAATCAGGTACATCATTTACAGAAAAAGAGACCCTGTGGTAGACACAAAAATTAAAGTTAAAGACACAACACCTCAAGAGGAGGCCGTCAACCTCCCCTTCAAAGTTGGACATAGCTGTAAAAGATGTTCCTCTAGCCCTGCAACCTGTGTGTTATGAAGATCCCACCCCAGTGGAGTCTGAAAACCCTGACCAAGGGGGTACCTCAACTGTGTTGCCACCATGCCAATGGTCCACTGCGACAGGGAGACAGAGGTCAGCAAGGATCTCTATGGAGGACTCTGCAGAACAATAAGTAGCCCAGGAAAATACTTTTTCTGTGTTGGCCAACTCCACTTGGGGAGAGTCGGAGATGGATACTGAAGAAACTGTCCTCCCCTCAAATCCCCTTGGGACCCCTGGACCCACTCTGATACTACATATTATTAAGAGAAAAAAAAAGAAAAAAAACAAAACAAAGAATACTTGATATGATCTCTGCAACCGACTAAATGACCAAATTAAGGCTTGTTTCTTTGAATGTTTGTAGTTTGCTTATAATGGCATTCTGTTTTTCAGCATCTTCATGATTGCAGAGCCCCTGTCCTTTTTGTACAAGAAACACGGATGTTTACATCTGATCAGGCCTGTCTATTTTCATCTGAGTGGGTTTGGGGCCCATCTTTCTGGTCTTTTGGGCTGGATAAGGTGGATGGGGTGGGTATTTTATTTCAAGGCCTGTCTTTTCACCTCTCAAAACTTATAGATGCCATTCCAGGCAAGTTATTAATTATAGATGGGAACTGGAATAACCCCTCTAGATTTATAGTAGTTTATGGCCCTCAACTGAAAGCTGAAAGGGTTGACCTATTGACCTCCTTCCAGCCTTACCTAGTTACATCTAAGACAAATCTTTTTGGGTGGAGACTTTAATTGTGGGTTTCATAATTTCATGATACAGATACGACAACCAGCAGGAGAAAAAAATATTGCAATGCTAATGCCCTAGAAAAAATTATTCATTTTGCAGATCTTCAGAACTGTGTAAATTCCTGAACAACCAGTCCTAAATTCACTTACAAAAGAGGGAAATTTGTTACAACAATAGACCACATATTTACATCTAAAAATATGCAGATTTCTGCTTTTACAGTTTCACCTACAGAATTTTCAGACTATCTGATCTTGGAAGTCCATTTCCATCATACCCTGAACAACACTCAGAAACATAACAGATGGAGGGATAACTCTTTAGTATTGGCAGACCCATATGTTATATTGAGTATCATCAACCTTTTGTGGGCAAGAACGTCAGTATTTGATTTATATGAAGACACTGGGGTTTGGTGGGATGACACAAAACTAGATATTAAACTATGGTTTCAGAAACTTGGTAGGACAAAAGAACAAGGCAGATTCTTTCAATGCCTCAAACTTTGTTCTCAATTACAATATTTGTATTCACTGGTATCAACTTCAAAAAATGATTATTCAGAACAAATTAATAATATTAAACTACAAATTAGACCATACCAGTATGATAGAGCACATACGATCAATGCAGAGCTTAGCTATGGGACCCAGAAAACACCCATAGGAGACCCCTATGAGGCACACAAGCAGAAGAGAGAAACTACCACATTCACCTAAAACACAAAACTGGTACTATGAGGTCCTCCAGAAATCAGCTCCATAACGTTATAACTGATCACCTTCATAATATTACTCCCTCTTCCCCACCTACAAATCTTGAAATTGAATCTTTATTTAGATAGCATTAAATCCCTTATTCCACCCTGTGACAATAAGATATTAGAAGCCCCTATTACAGCAGTTGAAGTAGACATGGTTATTAAAAAACAAAAATTAGGTACTTCCCCGAGAATTTGGCAGTCTGCCATGTGAATTTTATAAGACCTTTTCAGACCTTATGGCTGTTTGTTTAGTAAAAATATTTAACTCCATTTTACAGCAAGATTCCACTCCAGCAGATTTCTTTATAGGACTTATTTTCTTATATAAATTAGGAGATAAGCATCAGATACAGAATTGGAGACCAATCAGTATTCTTAATTCAGACTATAAAATATTAACCCAATTATTAAATCTTCACTTAAGAAATGTAGCAAATATTCTCATTCACCCAAATCAGTTCTGTGGCCTCCCTGAACGTCGGATAAAATACCCCCTTGTGATTATCAGAGAAATAGTAGAATATTATAATTCCAAACAGAAAACTGGACTGATCCTATCAATTGATCAAAGCAAGGCTTTTGATAGAGTTAACCACTCGTTATTAAGTACACTCTCAGCTTATGGTATTTCCCTAATATTCATAAAATGGTTATATACCCTATAGTCCTCTGCCATAGCACGACCCATTATCATGGGCAGACCCTCTCAAATAATACAGTTATCAGCAGGGGTCTGTCAGGGATGCCCCTTCAGTCCTCTCCTTTACATTTTCTCCCTAGATCCCCTTGTAAGGGACTTTAGTTAATAATCCTGCATGGAAAGGTTTAACAGGTTTCATAGGTTAGTACAGAGCTGAAAAGACCAAGGTCCATTGTAGCTTGCTGGTTTATTTATTTATTTAGCTTTTGTTGACCAGGTAGGCTCACTAGACAAATTGTATGCCTATTTTCAGGAACGACCCGGGAGAGTACAATGAGGTTACAGGTACAAGCAGAGTACATAACAAAGAGTAGCGCTAAGTACATTGAATCAAAAGAACAGGCTAACATAGTCTACTGTAAGCAGTAATAGATAATATACATATATACAAAGAATGAATATACATATATACAAAAACTAAATAGTCTAGGTCATTCAATAGCAGGGACAGAGACCACAGTATACATGAGACTGGTAGCAGATCCATAGAAACTGTTAGTTCCTGAGCATGTAATTAAGCGGATCACGTGCAACCAAGCAAAAGTCTAGTACAGAGTCAGAGTTGGTTTAGCTATACCCACATATTGAATTCTCCGCCAGATACTTATCTAATCTGTTCTTGAAATCTGACATATTTCTACTGGCCACTACTTCCACTGGGAGTACATTCCACACACCCACAACTTGTAGGCTAAACCAATATTTTATTTTCTTAGTATGGTAACTTTCCTTGACTAGCTGCAATGGATGTGCCCTTGTACAGTATTTCTGCTCCCTAAGGACCAGCCCTAACTGCTCCCATAATCCTATGTCTGTTAACACCCTGAAAACTATGCACATATCCCCCCCCCTTAACCTTCAGTACTCCAGGGAAAACAGTCCCAGTGCCCCCAATCTCTCCTCATAATCCTTATCCCTTGTGTCCTTTATCATGCGTGTGGCCCTTTTCTGTACTTTTTCCAGAGCTTTAATTACAGTTCTTCCCCCGCAGACCAGAACTGTGTACAGTACTCCAAATGGGGCCTCACCAATGAAGTGTACAGTGGAAGCAGGACCTCCCTGTCTCTGCTCATAATGTGTCTATTTATACAATACAGAACATTGCTAGCTTTTTTTGATCACCTGGTTACAGTGTAGTTTGAAACTCAGGTCATTACTAATTCTAACACTGAGATCTCTTTCATCTACAACTTCTGTCAATTTTGACTCATTTAAAACATATTTAAATGTTCTGTTCTTGTTCCCAAGGTGCATTACCGTACACTTGTCTGTATTAAATGCAAGTTTGTAATAATTTGCCCATTTTTCCAATTCCCCCAAAGCAGCCTGTAGTATGTTAGCCTAGTTAGTATTGCTGATGGCTAGTCCAATCCGGGTGTCATCCGCAAACTTGGATTCCCATAAGTTTAATTTGGTAGTCATAGAAGAGATAGATAGATATATATATTGCAGAGGCAGGGGCCCAATACTGATCCCTTGGGCACACCACTGGCCAACTCTGCTCACTCAGAGTATGAACCTCTGATGCAGACTCTCTGCTTCTTATTGGTCAGCCATGACTCTGTCCACCGTGTTATATTCCCTTGTATTTTATGCTCAATAAGGGCATCAATCAGTTTGCCATGTGGGACTTTGTAGAATGCTTTTGAAAAATCTAAGAAAATGACATCTACCGAGTCCCCACTGTCCAGCGCCTTGCTGGCTTTACCATAAAAATCTTACAGAATAGTCTGGCAAGAATGGCCCTTGGTGAACCCATGCTGAGCCCAATCAATATCCCCCTGCTGGAGCATAAAGTCTATGATACGGTCCTTGATAATACCTTCAAGGACCTTTCCCAGTATAGTTGTCAGGCTGACCGACCTGTAAATTGCCCATATCCTGCTTTGTTCCTTTTTATGGCTGTGAGCGGAGCCTACAGCCATCTTGCTATCTGTAGCTGGAAAAAATGAATATCGTGGAATATGTTTTGGACTTTCCAATGTAACCTTCCATGCCAACTGAAATAAAATATTCCCTTCTTTCTGTTAAGAATGTTGGAGACATAACTCCAAGCTGCTTATCAGATGCCATTAGGAAACAAACAGCTTGTTAAACATTTGTTAAATATTGGTTGCCTATTAAACTGGAGATTTGTTTACCCCCTTCAGAATGCAACAAACTGCACAGTTAAATACTTAGCATTTAAATAGCTTCTTGATGCTAGTTTCATTTGGGAGTGTATTGTCTTTCAAGAAAGATTCATACCTCATAAATGTCACCCTTTACCAGCAAATCTATGATATACACTGCTTTTTTAACCTCTACAGACATTATCTGATGAGCACTGTTTCACACATATGCCAGGTCTTCAGTGAACTTATGTAGCAAATCAGAAGCAATTTTCTACTATGCTTATTGGGAAAAACTATATTGAGCTACAGCAAACACACACCCACACCCACACCCACTCTGTACACACCATCCTCATGGCCACAACATTCAAATAAATATTGCATTCTAATATGTTATAAAGAAACTGTTTATGTCAGTGAACACAGTGAAGTTCAGTTTAGAGTAGATTTCCTTTAAATATTTCTTATCCTATATTTTGTACACACACACACTACACACCACCCTCATGGCCACAATACTGCCGGGTGGCCTGGGTTCAAGTCCCAGCTGAGGCATTTATTCTTTCTCACCTCTGTTTGTATGTGTTCCATAAAATATGCACACCGCACACCTGTGTGACTGTTACAAGTAAACAGCTGTGCCACCATAAGGTTGTGCATTTGAGAAAGAGTAATGTGCTCAGGGACGGCCCAGGTTCCAGTTGTCTCAGTGGCGCAGCTGGTTAGCGTAATCGGAATGGTATTCTAGGTGGCCTGGGTTTAAGTCCCAGCTGAGGCACTTATTCTCTCTCACCTCTGTTTGTATGTGTTCCATAAAATATGCATGCCACACTCCTGTGTGATTTTTACAAGTAAATATTTGTGTTGCTATTGGGTTGTGCATTTGAGAAAGACAATGTGCTTGGGGATGGCCCAGGTTCCAGTTGTCTCAGTGGTGCAGCTGGTTAACACAATTTGAATGATATTCCAGGCAGCCTGGGTTCAAGTCCCAGCCGAGGCACTTATTCTTTCTCACCTCTGTTTGTATGTGTTCCATAAAATATGCACATCACACTCCTGTATGATTATTTCAAAAACGAAACTGTTTGTTTATGTCAGTGACCACAGTGAAGTTCAGTTTAGAGTAGATTTCCTCTAAATATTTCTTATCCTTTTCTTATCTTACATATTTTGTATCCTGGATAGCGCAGGGGTGATGCTACATCTCATTGTCATAGGGATCTTCAATTTACACATTTTTGCAGTCTATTTACTCAGGTTGTCCCAGATTAGATGCAATATCCTGTTTTCAGAGGGGTCATGATTTTCCCATTTTGATAATGTATTTCTTCAGGGTAACCTAGTCCAGGGCCCCCATATTCAAAGGAGATGCACAGCGCATCCCCGTGGAAAAGGGAGATGTGCCACACAACTCCAACAATGCACCACAGCATGATATCCAAACATGTGGGATGCACCTGCTGCAAAGGAATGGGCCAGGGTGCACACAGATAGTATGCCATGCAAGTCAAGGGTGCTTTCCCATGCAAATGCCACGCTGCGGCGCCATACTCGGTGGTGGGAAATTTGGCCCTTGCAGCACAGAGCAGCATGGCCCACAGCTAGGCCATGGATAACCTAGCCAGCCACCCACAGACAGGCTGCAAAAGTGCACCCAAGTGCACAGTAGGCCTAACAGCCCTGGTGGACTATGTGACACTCTGCTCCTGCTTACCAGTATGATGTTTATATTATAAATAAATGGTCTGTGTATGAAATGTCAGTATGTGGGAGAGTTGGCCTTTAACTTTTAAGGTCAGTAGCTGAAACCACAGGATGTCATTAAACTGACCAGAAAAAACATTTAATTAAGACATCCTTCCAAAAGGGCATTTTATTACCTTTTATGATCTGCCCATGCTTTTGAAGTTGACCCATAGAAACATAGAATTTGACGGCAGATAAGGACCGCTTGGCCCACCCAGTCTGCCCATTTTCCTACCTGATGGATAAGCTGCAGATCCTAGTTAACCAGCAGCCTACTTCTTTCTACCCCCACCCCCTAGAATTGCCTTATGACTGTCCCATGCATGCTTGAATTCCACCACTGTTTGTGACTCCACAACCTCCTCTGGAAGGCCATTCCATACATCCACCACCCTCTCTGTGAAAAAATATTTCCTTAAATTACCTCTGAGCAGCCCCCCTTCTATCTTCAAATTGTGCCCCCTTGTTCTTGCACACCTCTTTTTTTGAAAGATGCTACACTCTTGGACTTTGTTGATTCCCTTGAGGTACTTGAAAGTTTCTATCATGCCCCCTCCTTTCCTCGAGGCTATACATATTAAGCTCCTTAAGTCTCTCTTCACATGTCTTCCAGTGCAGACCCTGCACCATTTTAGTTGCCCTCCTCTGGACAGCTTCCATCCTGTCTATGTCTTTGCGGAGATTGGGTCTCCAGAACTGCACGCAGTACTCCAGATGGGGTCTCATTAGCTGTCTGTACAGAGGGATAATAACTTCCTGTTTTCTACTGGTGATGCCTCTCCCTATGCATCCCAGTATCCCCCCAGCACTCCTTGCTGCCCTCTCACATTGCTTGCCCACCTTTAGGTCATCTGATATGACTACCCCCAGGTCCCTTTCCATTTTTGTTGTTGTTAGTATCTCACCCCCCATTGTGTACTCTTCCCCTGGGTTTTTGTTTCCCAGGTGCATTACCTTGCACTTCTTAGCATTGAATCTAAGCTGCCATACATTTGACCATTCCTCTAACCTTGTCAAGTCCCTTCTCATCCTTTCCACTCCACCTTGTGTATCAACTCTGTTGTGTCATCTGCAAAGAGACATACTTTTCCTTCCAGTCCCTCTGCAATGTCACTTATAAAGACATTGAAGAGGACTGGTCCTAATACTGAACCCTGCGGTACCCCACTACTAACCCCCCTTTTTTCAGAGTGGACTCCATTTACTATTACTCTGTGTCCTATTCTCCAGCCAATTCTTTACCCAGGCTGTCATCTTGGGACCCACTCCCAGGCTGGCTAACTTGTATATTAATCTTTTGTGTGGGACTGTGTCAAATGCCTTGCTAAAGTCTAGGTAGGCCATGTCCACAGCCCCTCCCTGATCAACTACTTTGGTCACCCAGTCAAATAAATCTATCAGATTTGTCTGGCATGACCTTCCCTGTGACTCCATGCTGCCTTGGGTCCTGTGCCCTCTGGCCTCTAGATATTTAACAATTCTTTCCTTCAGAAGTGATTCCATCATTTTCCCTACCACTGAGGTTAAACTAACAGGTCTGTAGTTTCCTGCTTCTGCCTTGCTCCACTTTTGTGAAGGGGAATCACATCTGCCCTCCTCCAGTCCTCGGTACCACCCATCCTCCCATGATTTGTTAAAGAGGGTAGTCAGTAGTGTCACTAGTTCTACCCTAGTTCTTTAGAATTCTGGGATGAATCCCATCAGGCCCCATTGCTTTGTCCACCTTCAGTTTTAAGAGTTCTTTAAGAACCCTTTCTTCTGTAAATGGCTGGTATCAACTTCTGTATCCAGAGTGTTTCTACTGTTTGTTTTAGGTACCTTCCCTCTTCCTTTGTAAATACTGAACAAAATATTTGTTTAGTATCTGTGCCTTTTCACAGTCACCCTCTGCCCACCCTCCCTCCCCTTTATTAAGCCTTACTATCCCTCCCTTGGTCTTCCTTCGCTCCCTGATGTACCTATAAAAGGTTTTATCCCCCTTCTTAACTGAGTTGCTGTCTTTTCCTTGGTTTGGGCCTTTGCTGTTCTGACTGCCTTCCCAGCTTCCTTTTGCTTTAACTGATACAGTTCTCTGTCCTGTTCCTTCTGTGATTCCTTGTACTTCCTGAATGTTCTTTTTCTCTTGAACCTTCACTGCCACTTCCTTTGAGAACCATAGTGGTTTCTTACCTCATTTCGTTTTGTTTATTTGCTTTACACAAAGGCTTGATACCTCTGTGATGGCAGTTTTTATTATTCCCCATTGTTCTTCCACCCCTCCTTCCTGCCCATTTGCTAGTGCATTCCTTAGGCACTCACCCATTTTGACAAAGTCAGCCCTCCTAAATTCCAGTACCTTTGTCTTTGTATGGCTTGACTCTATTGCTGTGTTTATTGTGAACCATACTGTTCGATGGTCGCTAGTTCCCAGATGGCTACCCACTTCTACATCTGTGATCCTCTCTTCATCTCCATTTGAGAGAACCAGGTCTAAGATTGCTCCCTCTCGAGTGGGCTCCAATACTAGTTGTCTAAGGCATGCCCCTGTGAGGGCATCTAGAATAACTCCACTCTTAGAAGTGGCTGCTGCAACTGCACTCCAGTTAACATCTGGCATATTCAGATCACCCATCAGCAATATCTCCCTTTTCTGCCATTCTAAGTATACTTTCTATCATTTCCTTGTCCATTTCCTCCCCTGAGAAGGGGGTCTGTATACAACCCCTGTGCGTATTGTGGTGCCATTGCCGGTCTCCAAATTTACCCACAGTGCTTCTTCTCCTCCCTGTTTACCCTTTTGTTCTGTTGCTTTGATTCTTTCCCTTATGTAAAGAGCTACTCCTCCTCCTCTTTTACCCTCCCTGTCCCTCCTGTAGATAGTGTATCCTGGTATGTTTACATCCCAGTCATCGTTGTGTGTAGACCATGTTTCTGTGACTGCCACAATATCCAGATGTTCCTCCTCCATCAAGGCCACTAATTCAGGAAGCTTGTTACTCAGACTACGGGCATTGGTACTCATTGCTCTCCATTTTTTGATGGCTTTACCTTCTGTTGCAGCATCCCCCACTGACCTTTCTACCTTGGTCTTTTTCTCATTTAGTACCCTGTTTTGTAGGGGGAGGCCGGGATTTTCCTGCTGCTCATCAGTGCCTCCCCCCTTGACTAGTTTAAAAGCTTGCCAATGCTGCATTTAAACCGATTGCTCAAAAGACTTGTTCCCTTCCTGGACAGATGCAGACATCCTGCCAGTATAGGCTGGTGTCCCTCCAGGTGGAACCCCAGTCCCCAATGAAGCCAAACCCCACCATTTTTTCAACCATTCATTAAACTGCATGGTGCAAAGTACCCTCACCTCACTCATGCCATTGACAGGCAGCACCTCTGAGAAGGATACTGTGTGTGCTACTTGTCTTAGGCCCCTCCCCAATTCTACAAAGTCCTTCTGCACTGCTCTAATCTCATGATGAGCCAAGTCATTTGTCCCTAGGTGGACAATGACATCCAGCTCAGACTCCCGTGCAGCTGTTCCCATGATCCTGAGGATGCGCTTCCTGTCCCTCCAAGCCATGGCACCAGGCAGGCACCTTACTTCAGTTTTCCCTGCTCCTCCCAGTTCTATCCCCCTAATAATTGAGTCCCCCACCAGGAGCTGCTTCCTTTCCTTGTGGTGTCCTCTGTCTCCTTCCTGTGGGCCTCCCTTGTGACAGCTGTCCTCTTCCTCCTTAGTCTCCTCTGTGGGTGCATCCATAGGGGAGCTATGCTCCCCCAGAATGGTGTATGGATTGTGGAGTGGAACAACTGACTGGGTGTGCCTCTGTTCCACCATCCTCACCCTTCCTGAGCCCACTGTGGTCCAACTGCTGTGTTTTCTTCGCAGCCTCTGAGGTAGTGGTGGTGGCTCTGGTGCTCCCTGGATGGGGGAGGTTCCCTTCCTACCATCCAGTGTGGCCTGGGGGAAGGTTCCCTTACTACTGTCCAGCATGGCCTGAAGATGGGCAACTTCCTCCCTCAGGGCAGAGAGTTGTCTGCAAATAGGGCAGCATCTCAGCCTCCAGAAAGACTCCCGGAAGACTGCTGCCCCACAGCCATTACATTGTACTACTCCCCAATGTTTATCTACTTTTTTCTTTGTGTGTGTGATTGGTTTGTTATATCGAAATATATACATTATACAATGTGTATGCTTATATTGTCAGTGCAGTGTGCTAGAGAGGATATGACAGTGATATGCACCTTGCACTCTTGATGAAATGATGTCAGAACCCCAGGTATAAAGGAACTATTTCCAGGGGTGGGTGGGGTGAGGGTGGGAAGGGGTTGGGTCTAAACTGTGCCCTCGCAAAACAATCAGCTAAAAGCTCTGACCCAGCACTGCGATGAGTGCCTTACTGTCAGCAAGATGCCCTACACAACAATTTGACAGAGAAAATACCCTGCTAATCAAACAGAGAAAAATCCAGACATCCAACTCAGACACAGGTAACCCTCCCCAGCCCCAAAACAGCCTGGTGGTTTGTGCTCTGAAAGCGGTCAGCCCCAAAATAAGTCAGCTGTGCTTTACACTCTTCCTGCACTTAAAATCTTAAGAATTAAGCCAACTGATTGACTAGTGACACCTGTGATGTAAGCAGGCCTTTCAATGTAGGCAGGCTGCTGTCTGATTCCAAAACACAAAATCTTTCAGTGAAACCAGGGATAAAAACTTAACTACTCAGCCAGCAGGACACTTTTAAAATGTTGCAAAAATATCCCTCTAAATCCTAGGTCTCAACCCCAACAATCAAGCAAATTCAGTTGTATCTCACTCCCTCTGGTTATAAAATGACTACACTTTTAATGGAATCCTGCAATTCTCTGCTTAATGCCAATAAGGAAAAAAAAATGAAACTCTTTGTAGAAAGCATAGCTCCCCTGTTTTACAATATTATGCCTTACCAAGTTTCCAGCTCTTAGATGAAGTTATAGTTTGTTCTTTGCAGTGTTGCAAGGTTCTCAGCTTCAGACAAATCAAAAGTCAGACTGACATGCTTTTGAAGTTGAAACTAAATATGAGTTTTATGACGTTGCAGGAATAAAGGTAATTGGGCTGGTTCCTTTCATTTTGGCACATAGGCAGAAGTGAGTCGTAAAACCCTCAGATCACACTAGCACCAGGAAATCAGCAGAGGGACATCAAAGAGAAATGTTTGATTAAAGACTGTCATATTTGGAAAATGGCTAGTTACAGATTTTTCAAAGTAATGACTTACATCCTCAGGGATAACTATGTCAGAAATTAAATCTAAGAGAGGATCTAGCTGACCTTACCAAAAGGGGGTGGGCAGATAGAGTTAAAAATGAAACATCCATATGGGATTGTGACTATGATTATTGGTCTCTGAGACAGAAAGTTCTTTAACTTAAACAGCACTTACAAGGTAATAATTAGATAGAAAAGAATGAAGTATCTGTGGGAGGAGTGTTTGTTCTGTAACTTCCTTCTTGTTTTTACATGATTGTAAGATGTATGATACATTGTTCTGTGTTTAATTTTATCTGTGTTTATCATATTTTAGTAAACAACCTTTTCTTTGAAATACAGCCTGGGTGTCTTCTCAGTTTCTTTTTGAATGTGAAGTACCTGTGTTTAAGTCTGACAGCTGTTGAAAAGCTTGATTGTGTTACTGAGCTTGCATAAAAAAGGTAAGAAATATCTGGGTCTCCTATAGGGTTAAAAGGGTTCATTTTGGATACCTGGTTAGGTGCCCTTAGACAAAAGATACATTGCATCCCCCTGAAGAGACTATTATCTGAGCCTGTACATTTGGGTATGCTAGCATAAGGTTCACAGTCTGAATCCCTCCAGAAATCGAGGCTAAAGGTGATCTGGACCCAAAGCAGACAGGAGGGTTACCCTGTCTGTTACCTGATCACACTATTGCACTCTGAGGTTGGCACTGTGGGAGCAGAGGGCCTGACCTGTGGGGTGCATTTGTGACAGACTAGAGGTACCCCCTCCCATCCCCAATCGATCTGACTCCATCCCTGAAGAGCTCCATAGTGTAGGGCCCCCCTGGATCCAGTCGCATCAGAGGAAACCACGGTCCATATCCATAGCATAGAGGACCCCCACCCACGGCCTTGGTACATAGACAACCCCACTCAACCCATACTGACCTGTTGCAGAGACTGGCATTGCCCTCCACACCCTGCCACAGCCAGCCACCAACTGCACTGGACCTGGGCTGGGGACCTGCACTCCAGAATGACCCAAGTGGCTATACCACATATTGGGGCACTACAGAAGCTGCAGACCCACCAGTGTATGCAACTGTGTGTATGTCCTTGGCAAACCATAAGAGGGAACTGACATACCTCCAATTCATGCCTTGTAGCTGCTGTATCTTCCTGCTCTCATACACTCTCCCCCGTTCCCCTGTGTAACATGCCACCCTCCAGACTGCTGAGGCATCCTGGGTACCATGGAGTGCGGTATCATGCAATGCCATTTGTAGTGTATGCTCCAGGCCATGGAGAGTGCTTTCGTAGTTCCCCAATTGTATAAGCAAATGGGAGGTTAGCTGTAACATGCCTGTTCTGGGACCTGTGTGAATGAGTACAGCATTGGCTTTCACTCGAACTGAGCAGTGCAACGGCACCAGGATGATGGATCCACATGTGAGTGCATGAGGTGTATGGCTACTGGGCGTTATCGCCCATACACAGCTTGTACTTATGTATGACACATTCCAGTATCCTACTGCTCCGACACTCGAAAATAAAATGCCATTTCTTCTGTGACCTATCCAGGCTAAATATATAGCAATCAGCAAGTATATTCTAGGAAAATGCATTGTAAAAATGTGTAAAAGCAAGACCACATTGAAATTGCCTCTGCATTGTGAAAATTCATTAGAAATAATGGGTAAAAAGCATCCCAAAAGCTCTCCACAGCCATATCGGCTCTGACCAGAGTTTGTTTGTGTATGGGCACCACATTCGCCCTCCTCCAAACCTCCGACACCTCCCCCTGGTTTATAGAATACTGACAGAGCAGTCACTGGCCAAGCTATTTTTTCCGTCAGTTCCCTAATGACCCTCGGGTGCAACCCATCTGGACACTGGGCCTTGTTCTGATCCAATCTCGACAATCTTTGCTCTATATCTGCAGTGTCTAGCATCAGGCTATGCTCCTCTACAGTATCTAAATGGGTTCTGACCCCCTGAGTTTTTGTGTTAAATACTGAGGTAAAGTACTCATTATAGTGTTCAGCCATAATGTGATTGTCAGTAATTAATGTCCTGTCTGTATCCTTCAGCGGACCAATTGTTTTTGCCCCACCCCTTTTGTTGTTAATGTATGAATAAAAGGATTTGTAATTATTTTTAACCCTCCTTGCCAGTGTAAACTCGTGGTTGCATTTAGCATGTTTGATGGCACTTTTAGTTTCTCTCAATGCCTCCTTATACACCTCCCAACATGCCTGGTGGCCACCTTTCTTAGCCCTTGTATAAGCCTTGTTTTTTCTTTTAATACATTTCCTAACCCTGGGTGTCAGCCATGGTGGTGAATCTCTAGCTCTGTTATTATATTTCCTTCTGGATGGTATATACTTATGTATCAACTCAGCAATTTTCTTGTCTACTAGATCCCACATTTGTTGCAAGGACTGGCTTTCAAAGGCTTCCCCCCAGTTCCAGCTAGCTAGTTCCATTTTCATAGCCTGAAAATCCACTTTCCCATAATTAAGTAGAACAGATTCCCCTGTGTGCATAACCTTGCCTCCCTCTACATAAAATCCCACCATGGAATGGTCGCTGGATCCCAGAGGTGCCAATACCCTACAGTCTTGTAAGTTGTCAGACATGTTACTCAGGACCAAGTCCAGTACATGATGCCCCCTGGTGTTATTCAGTACAAACTGTTCAACTCCAGCCAAGTTGAATGTTTCCATGAAATGTGCTTCAGTAGAAGTTTTAGTTTTTAGGGTAACCAAATCAATGCCAGGGAGATTAAAATCTCCCAGCAGAATTCCATTCTCAGTTGTTGATAAAGTCTAAAAGTTCTGTATCATCCTAGTGAGAGTTTGAGGGTGGTCTATACCCCAGGTACTACCAGTTCAGATGAACTAGCATACCTCATAACCTCTGTGTATTCTCAGCTAATGCCGAATATATCCCTTATATCTTGGAAGACATTACAAAATATTCGGTAGTTTCCAATGCCAGCTTAAATTTGAGTAAAAGTGCAAGCCTTTTTTTAGGCCCAAACACCCGACTAGCCTCAACCATAATGATATCCCCTTCTCCTCAGAACCTATGAAAATACTAAGAATCCATTTTGGACAACATAATTTACCCCTTCTAAATTGGCAAAACACCTTAAAAACTTGTGAATTTAAGGCACACACATGAAAGGGGTGGAAATTGTCCAAACTTAAACGGGTCCAGAATATTAAAAAATGTCTTGTTCCTTGTTTTCTGTACATAGCCATGCTCCCCCCTCCCCCCCAATGTATTGGAAACCAGAATTTACAGTTGCTTCTTTCAAATGTAGTGGGGATCAGGCTTAATCCCATGAAAAAGTCCTTTACATACTTCTCTAAGGCCAAGGGCAGTCTTGGAATGTTAGATCTGGTCCATTGTTTCCATTCTGTATTTTTTATCACAGACCCTAAAGATTGCACTGGCTCCCACACCAAATCCCCTCTATATATGAATTCATAATAAACTAATGCCTCATCTCATCGCTTAGAGGGATAAAACTATTAAGCTTCTCCCAAGCTTTAAAACTCCAGATTTTTTTTCAAGCCCACAACTTCAAAACTACATAAATGGGGTTTGTTCAAATCCCAGGTAACCCAGAGCTCCACTTGAAGGCTTTATAATATAATTATGGGAATGTGTTATCACCCCAGAGGCTGAATTTAAGAACTGCTCCCCATTTGCACAAAAGGGTTTTAGCACAGTTAAATGATATTAGGATCCCACCCCACATGTGGGAAAAACTATGGCTTGTGTCCTATGGGACGCTAAATATAAAGGGCAACAGTAAGGATAAAGCCCCTACCCTACATGTTGGGCAATAGAAGATACTATGGAGCACTTCCTACACCAATGTAATCACACACAAACTCTGTGGGAATAGTTAGCCAACAAATGCAGTCTTCTATGGCCAAATAGATACATAGAAACATAGACTTTGATGGGAGATAAGGACCACTTGGCCCACCTAGTCTGCCCATTTCCCTACCTACTGGATAAGCTACAGATCCTAGTTAACCAACAGCCTACTTCTTCCTCCCCCCCACAAGAATTGCTTTATGTCTGTCCCATGCATTCTTGAATTCTCCCAGTTTTAGACCCCACAGTCTCCTCAGGAAGGCGGTTCCCTGCGCCCAACCACCCTCTCTGTGAAAAAATACTTCCTCACATTGCCCCTGAGCTGTCCCCCCTCTATCTTTAAATTGGGTCCCCTTGTTCTTGCACATATTTTTCTGAAAGATGCTACCCTCTTGGACTTTGTTGATTCCACTGAGGTACTTAAAAGTTTCAATCATGTCCCCCCTCTCCCTCCATTCTTCAAGGGTATACATATTAAGCTCCTTTAGTCTCTCCTCGTATGGCTTCTCTTGCAGACCCTGCACCATTTTAGTTGTGCTCCCCTGGACTGCCTCCATTCTGTCTATGTTCTTGCAGAGATGGGGTCTCCAGAACTGGACGCAGTACTCAAGATGGGATCTCACCAACGGTCTGTACAGAGTGATAACAACTTCCTGTTTTCTGCTGGTGATGCCTCTCCCTATACATCCCAGTATCCCCCAGCCCTCCCTATTGCCTTCTCACATTGCTTGCTAACCTTAAGGTCATCTGATATGATTACACCCAGGTCCCTTTCCATTTTTGTTGTTGTTACTACCTCCCTCCCCATTGTGTACTCTTCCCCTGGGTTTTTGTTTCCCAGGTGCATTAGTTTGCATTTCTTTGCATTGAATCCAAGCTACCATACTACTGACCATTCCTCCAATCTTGTCAAGTCCCTTTTCATCCTTTCCACCCACCCTCCCCCGTGTATTAACCCTGTTGCAGATCTTTGTGTCATCTGCAAAGAGGCATACTTTTCCTTCCAGTCCCTCTGCAATGTTACTTATAAAGACATTAAAAAAGACTGAACCCAGTCCAGAACCCTGCGGCACCCCATTAGTAACCCCCCTTTCTTCAGAGTGGACTCTGTTTACTATTACCTTCTGTTTCCTGTTGTCCAGTCAATGTTTTACCCAGGCTACCACCCTGGGACCCACTCCCAGGCTGGCTAATTTGCTTATTAATCTTTTGTGTAGGACTGTGTCAAATGCTTTGCTAAAGTCTAGGTAGGCCATGTCCACAGTCCCTCCCTGGTCTACTACTTTGGTCACCCAGTCAAAGAAATCGATTAGATTCATCTGACATGATCTTCCCACTGTGAATCCATGCTGTCTTGGGTCCTGTGCCCCACTGGCCTCTTATGTACTCAACAATTCTTCCCTTCAGAAGTTATTTCATCATTTTTCCCTACCACAGAGGTCAAACTGACAGGTCTATAGTTTTCTGCCTCTGTCTTGCTCCCTCTTTTGTGCAGGGGAATCAAATCCATCCTCCTCCTCCAGTCCTCAGGTTCCACACCATCCTCCCATGATTTGTTAAAAAGGGTAGTCAGTGGTGTCACTAGTTCTCGCCCTAATTCTTTTAGAATTCTGGGGTGAATCCCATCAGGCTCCATTGCTTTGTTCACCTTCAGTTTTAGAAGTTCTTTCAGAACCCTTTCTTCTGTGAAAGGACTGGGATTGACCCCCCCATCCAGAATGTTTCTGTTAATTGGATTAGGTACCTCCCCACCTCCTCTTTTGTGAATACTGTGAAGAAGTATTTATTCAGTATCCCTGCTTTTTCACTGTCCCTCTCTGCCCACCCACCGTCCATTCTATTTAGCCTCACTATCCCTCTCTGTCTTTCTACGCTCCCTAATGTACCTCTAAAAGGTGTCATCCCCCTTCTTAACTGAGTTGGCTATCTTTTCCTCAGTTTGGGCCTTTGCTATTCTGAGTGCCTTCTGCCTTAACTGGTACAGTTCTCTGTCCTGCTCCTTCTGTGTTTCCTTATACTTCCTAAATGCTATCTTTTTCTCCTTAACCTTCCCCACCACCTCTTTTGAGAACCATAGTGGCTTTTTCTTTCATTTTGTTTATTTGCTTCACACAAAGACTTGTTGCCTCTGTGATGGCAGTTTTGATATTTCCACATTGTTGCTCTACCCCTCCTTCTTACCTGTTTGCTAGTGCTTTTCTAAGGCATGCTCCCATTTTGACAAAGTCAGCCCTCCTGAAGCCCAGTACCCTCACTTTTGTATGGCTTGACTCTGCAGCTGAGTTTATCGTGAACCACACTGTTTGGTGGTCACTTGTTCCCAGATGGCTACCCACTTCTAGATCTGAGATCCTCTCACTGTCCCCATTTGAGAGTATGAGGTCTAAGATTGCTCCCTCCTGAGTGGGTTCCAACACTAGCTGTCTGAGGCATGCCCCCTGTAAGGCATTGAGAATGGCCCTGCTCTTGGATGTGGCTGCAGCAAAGGTGCTCCAGTTAACATCTGGCATATTCAGGTCCTCCATGAATAATATCTCCCCTTTCTCTGCCATCCTAAGGATGCCTTCTATCATATCCTTGTCCATTTCCTCCCCCTGAGATGGGGGTTTGTATACAACCCCTGTGCAGATTGTGGTGCCATTTCCAGTCTCTAAGGTGACCCACAGTGCCTCCTCTCCTCCCCGTTTACGCTTTTGTTCCATTGCTTTTATCCCTTCCCTTACATAGAGAACTACTCCTCCCCCTCTTCTACCCTCTCTGTCTCTCCTGTAGGTTGTGTACCCATGTATGCTAACATCCCAGTCATGGTTCTCTGTGTACCATGTTTCTGTGACTGCCATGATATCCAGGCATCCCTCTTCCATCAAGACCACCGGTTCAGGGAGCTTGTTGCCCAGATTACAGGCATTGGTACTCATTACCTTCCATTTCTTGATGGCCTTACCCCTTTTTGCCCCATCCCTGTCCTTACTGCCTTTGTCATTTTCTCCATTTACCTCTGCCCTTCTCCCTATTGACATCTCTATCTTGGTGTTTACCTCAGTAACTATGCTTATATTCTGGGGGGGGATTAGGATTTCTCCTGCTCCTTTCCAGTGCCTCCCCCCTTGGCTAGTTTAAATGCTTGCCAATGAAGCATTTTAACCTATAACCTAGGATCCTGGTTCCCCTCCTGGACAGATGCAGACTATTGCGCCACAATAGGCCTACATCACTCCAGGTGGACCCCCAATCCCCAATGAAACCAAACCCCTGAGCTCTGCACCAGTTTTTCAACCACTGATTGAATCCCATGGTGTGGAGCATCCTAGCCTCACCCATGCCAAAGACAGGCAGCACCTCCGAAAAGGTTACTGTGCATGCTACTTGTCTAAGGCCCCTCCCCAACTCCACAAACTCCTCCTGCACTGTTCTGATCCCTTTCCCAGCCAGGACATTTGTCCCTAGGTGGATAACAACATCCAGGTCCCTCCCCCAGGCAGCTGCTCCCATGATCCTGAGGATTCACTCCCTGTCCCTCCAAGCCATGGTGCCTTGCAGACACCTTACCTCCCTCTCCCCTCCCTACCCTCCTAACAATGGAGTCCCCCACTGGGAGTTGTTTCCTTCCCCTATGGGGTTCCATACCACCCTCCTTTGGGCCTCCTTTGTGGAGGTTCCCAACATCCTCCTTGGTCTCCACTGTGCGTGCCTCTATAGAGGAACCACATTCTGCCAGAGTGGCATACGAATTGTGGAGAGGTACAACTGGAGAGATGCGCCTCTGTTCCAACAATACCTTAGCCTATACCATAATGGTAATAGGTGACTACTCTCCCCTCCCTGATAACTATTGCAATGAAACCCTTGAAGTATTTCTTTGTGTCTTAAATTTTTTTTTATGGCAGGCAAGATGCCAGTGGGTACTAAGACAAAAAATGATTCATGAATCATTTAGTATACAATGTGAATTAGCAATGTTATCAGCATGTAACAAACATGTTGGCCACCATCCAGTATCCACAGTAAATAAAAGGTAGAAAGGTTTTTCTTTCTTTATTAAATATAACTAAGTTAGTCAACCCCTGAATCAGTGCACTGATAGACAGAACATAGAAAAAAAGGGGTGTAAAATGTTTAAACACTGGGAAAGGTTGTTTTATCATTTTTTGTGATACTGCATTTCAATTTATTATGATTTCAACCTGTACTTTCTTTTTTTTAGTATGTGTTTTTGATATATTTGCTTTCTTGACTTTAGTGCACTTGTATTTGTTTATGTTTTTTTTTTCAATAAAATTCCCCTACTCTTTTCGAGAAGTGCCATGGGATCTTTAACATCCACCTGAACTACTACCAAAACAGGCAGATGGGACCTCAGTTTAATGTCTCATCTAAAGGATGGCGCTTCAGGAGTGCAGCACCCCCCTCATGCCGTACAGTATTGGGATTTAACTCAAGTCCCTGGTAGGGGGGTAGAACCCACAGCCTCCTTATCTTCCAGCCTCAGAGGTGAGTGTGCAGCCTGCTGAACCACTGACACTAATGAACTTGTTTAACTGTTTCAAGTCTGGAATCAGCTGGAAGCACCCTCTACTTCTTGGGGACCACAAAGTAAATCAATTAACCCCCCACCTCTCTGGTTGGGGGCAACTGGGTCAATTATCTCTATCTGGAGTAGGTGTCCATAGCCTGGCTTACTGCCTGCTGCTTGACCTGGTTCAGGGGAAACAGGGACTGCAGGAAATTATCTCTTGTGGGAATGGATGAGAACTGTATGGGGTAACCTAGAGCCAGAATTTCCAGTACCCATGTGGTCAGTGTTACTGGGGGCCCATTACTGGTAAACATTCCATAGTCTTTCACTGAGGGAAGGGGAAGGGATGCTCCCAAGTAACTTCACTGTGAAGATCTGTCTCTCCTGCTTGCACCGCCATTACATCTGTGAGCGAAGGCACCTCTGTTGCTTTTGCCCTTGATAACAGTGTAAGCCAGCTTCCATGTTCCTCTGGTTGCCAAAGTTTCAAAAGGGCTGAATCCACCTCTCAACTGTCTAGATGGGCCAAGCCCTTGTGTGCTTGATGCCGGGCTGTGTTTCTGTTGCTGTCTGGATACCAGCAACTATCCTTACTTGCCCTGGATGTCCTTTAGAATGCTCTCTAGCTCTGGGCTGAAGAGCAATTCCCTGGCAAAGTGCATACTGAAAAGCATTGTCTTAGATGCCTGGTCTGCGGTCCAGTGTCAAAGCCATACACCCAACATGGCTGCCACAATACGGTAGGCCAAATGAGCCAACTCCTGCAAATGGTCTACAGCTACATCTCCCAAAAAGACAGAGGCCACTGCGATGAGCTGAAAAATATCCATCCCCTCTGAATCCAGTGGGAAGAACCTCCCCATGGAAGTAACCTGGTTGATGCCACTCAACAAAAAGACTCATCTACATGCCATATCTACTTTTTGTCATGAGTGTCTGACAGAATCATCAAACCTTCAGTGAGTTTGGTGGTGTGCTTCATGGCATGATCAGTCACTGGAGGGATGTCACCCTTTTTTACGATGCCTTTCTGAGGGGCTTGACTAGCAAATGGCAGCACAAGATGTGCTTTAAAGAGCTTCATAACTCACACTTTTGTTAATAAATTGTGGCTTAAGTTAACTTATTTAATAGTGTACCAAATGAGGAGACACGTGATGCAGCCTTCTAAGTAGCAGCTCCAACAGAGTGCTTCCGCTAACCTCGAATTAAACTATTTCTCAATACATCATCCACTTTTTCGGCACCTACCAGAACAAGAGACTGGCTGAATCTACTGAGAAGCATATTCTTGCTAGAAAATTGGAATATGGAGGTGGAAATGTGAGCTGCATTGCCTAAACACACATCACCACCAACGCCAGAGAAGGCCAGCAAGAAAACCAAGCCTCAGGCTTCTATTAGCAGTCACTCTGCAACTGCTCCAGTGCAGCAGAATCTCCTAACTGTGGACCAATTTCTAGCTGAGTTCCAGCCTTCCAGGGAAGAGCTGAGATCACTTACCTCGGAGTTTAAATCAATGGCTGTTGCTCTGGAGGATTTATCCAAGAGAACCAGGGACAGTGAGGTCCGAATCATATCCCTGGAAAAGAAAGTCGACTGCGTGGATCCTGAATTAGTGGCAACCAAACAAAGGATGGCCCGTCTTGAAGCCAAAGTAGAAGATTTGGAGGGTCGGAACAGGATGAATAATGCTGTAATAATAGGATTGCCCAAAAAGGAAGAGGGCCCCGAACCTATTCTATTCACCAAAAACCTGATACTCAAACTGGCAGGCCCATCTCCATATGGGCCTACCTGTACCATAGAAAGATCATACTTAGCTTTGCGCCCGATGCCTCCTGCCAGAGCACCACCTCACCCACTAATCATTCAATTCCTGAATTATCTGGAACGGCAACAATTCCTTAACAAAATAAAGGAGTTGCAAGAAGTCAAATGGGAGGGGGCTAAGCTAAGTGTGGCGCAGGATTTACCAGCTTCAGTAAGACAACGGTGTGCCTCATTCCATCCCATTGTTACCAAGTTAATTGCTGTGGGCATAACATTCAGAATGGGATACCTGGCAAGATTCCAGGTGCTCTTATCTGTTAACTGGACCAGTTTTGAGGACCCGAAATCGGCGTGAGCTGCACTGATGGAAGCATTGCTTGATTTGTTCAAGAACCGTTGAAAGGAGAGCAGCCTAACATAACAGGGATTCAAGCAGCTAAAAGAAGAGTTTAAAGTTATTTCATTGGACCTGACCCCCCCGAAGGGTGACCTGCCATAGAAGAATACCGATTTTTAGCACGTATTATATGGTCCTCAATACCTCCTCCCCCTTCAGGACTGCGTAAGTTCGCTCACTCTTCAACCACAGTCTGCATGGGAGAGATGGATATCTTTATTTTCTATGAGCAGCGGTAGCAAATACAGACAGTGGACTGAGGGAGGAAACAGTGATTGCTTTCTTCTGATTTGATTACCCGGGGGGAGTTTGGAAAGGAGAAATGCTAACAAAAGTGACCCAATCATCGATTTCTCTGGGTCCAAAGTATGTCCTGTGCTTTTGCGGATGTTATAAGTAACTCTGGAACTAAGCAGCATGTGGCTTCACCATTCCTGAATGCGAAAATGTTTTTTTTTTTTTTTTTATATACTGAAGGATTTGATAGTACATGAAGGTACTTTATGTTTATTTTGAACTGAGCCATAACTCATCTGGTGGCTTTGGGTATTCTTTGTGTTTTTTTTTTTTTATATTATTTTGGCATTAAAACAAGACAAGGCTAGACAGACACTGAAGTGAGAAGCATTTAATCCTCATTGTTTATAGTTGCACCGAGAAGAGCTACAAAGGTCAAATGGACGTTTTCATTCTGGTACAGGAATACCCGAAGTCAATTCATATCCTGTACAATGACTAACGTTTTGCAGTTTATTAGCTACTATTTTAATTGTTCTTAGTAGGTTGGGAAAAGTTGTAAGGTTGCCAAATGGTTTACCCCACCGACTGACTCGTATCGAGATCAGATGGATTAGCAGATGGTTGAGGGACTAGAGGCATAAAGGGGTTCAGAACTAGCAAATGGTGGGGGGATGCTCCCCTTTTAAGAGGGTTCTATTTAAGTTCTGGCTCACTTCAAATAAGGGGGGTCCCCTTGAGTCACAGACATAAAATTCATTTTCAGGGGAGGTCAGGTGGGGGATGGGCACTGGTTGGTGAGACTGTACATCATGGGCTGAAAGAAATATGATTTGGTGAGTGGAGGGAAAGGACTTTGCTCTTTCATTTTGGTATATACATTGACTATAAGTTTACTTAATGGTTCTGGGAAAGGGGATTCCAGTTCATCTTATGGTCACATTTCACTGTTTCTAATGTTGTAAGGTTTGTGGGGTTTCAGTGGGAAGGGAAATGTGGGTTGTTATAGGGTTGTTCTCTGGATAGGGGTTAGGGAGTGTTTGGCATCAGGTAAGCCACTGGAAACAGGGCTGCAGAGAACAAGGGTGTCAGTTTTATATTTGGTGTGTACAATCATGCAGAAGAGATGGCTAAGTACATGAAAATTATTTCATGGAATGTTCGAGAAGCCCGAAACAAATCCAGAAGGGGAAGGAAACATATTCATTTCAGTGCTTTAGAGTAACCGGTAATTTATATTTTTTTTTTAAAACTCAGATTGTGGGCTTTTAGTGACACTGTAATTTCTTTGCTGTCTTTACTTAGAATTGTTTTTTGGGCTGTTGAAAATTTAAAACATAGTGGTGGTGTATTTCTTTGCTGTCTTTAATTGCTGCAAATTTTCACTCCTCCCTTCCTCCTTCCCTCCCCTTCCCCCAACTCTTAATTATATGCTCTGTTAAATCTGATTGACAGGAGCTAAACACAGGGGATAGTTGGGGGGTGCATAAGGGGGAAGAAGCCCACCCTCAGCACAAGTGTTTTGACTTATTTATTTTCTTTTTTTAAAAGAAAAGTATCTGAGGATCAATGGCAGGATTTTTAGGACAGCAAATTAATAAAAAGGGAACTAGGAGAGCTTCAGTAACAGACAAGTAGTGGAATAGCAGTATAATGTGGGGAGTGGTGCAATGCAGTGGCTGCGGGGCAGCCATATTCAGGCAGACCTTATGGACACTGAGGTGCTGCCCTATCTGCATGCATCTCTCTGGACTGGGGATGAGGTAGCCAGACTCAGAGCAGAAGTAAACTGGGTCAGGAGTACCATCACCCCTATCCAGAGACCACCCAGTCCAATGCCGCTGCCTCAAAGGATGGTGAGAACGAGGAGCACTTGGATGACAGTGGGCTTAGGGAGGGTTAGGGCGGTCAGGTAGAGGCACATCCCAGATCCTATTCCAATCAAGAACTCATGCCACACTGGCAAACAGGGACAACCAAATAGCGGTATCCAGAGAAGTGGAGGGAAAGGATGTGAAGGTTAGCCAAGGAGGTGACCTCAGCAGGGAGAGCAGTGGGACCCCAGAGGAGGAGGAAGCAAATCCTGGTGGGGGACTCCATCATAAGAGGGATCCAGCTAGGAACACAGGAGGGGGAGGACAGGGAGTTGAGGTGCCTACCAGGTGCCACGGCATGGAGGGATGGAAGGAAGATCCTGGGGATTGCTGAAAAGGCAAGATGGGAGGGTGAGCTGGATGTCATTATCCACCTAGGGACTAATGACCTGGCAAATGGGGAGCCAAAGGTAGTTCAGGAAGAGTTTAGGAAATTGGGGAGGGGTCTCAAGCAAGTATCTACTTCTGTCACCTTCTCAGAAGTACTACCTGTGAGAGGCAAGGGAGAGCATAGGGGTGCATGCACCAGGAACTTTAACTCATAGTTGAAGAACTGGTGCTGTGAGGAAGGGTTTGGATTCATTGGTGACTGGGGACCCACCTGGAGGGATGGAGGTTTGTTCAAGCCTGATGACCTGCATCCATCCTGGAGGGGAATCCAAGCACTCAATGATAAGTTTAAATGCTACATTGACAAGCATTTAAACTAGCCAAGAGGGATGGCAGGCCAGCAAGGAGGGTACCTACTTGCTCATCCCCCACAGCTAGCAGTGGAACCAGTGAACCAGAGGAGTGGCTATCTCTACAAAGCAGTGTGCAAAAGATGGAGATTAGTGCTCGAGAGGTGGATAGGCAGAAAAGGGGCAACATTCAGCAGAAGAGCAGACAGCAAGGAGAACCAGGGATAAAGGACAACCAGGAAAGGGGCTGGAGTAGAACAGCTAAACAGTCTAGGGAGGTCAAATCTTGGAAAGCCATGTGTGCCAATGCCAGGAGCCTTAGCAACAAGATGGATGATCTGGAGGCTGTCATGGTGCAGTCAGACCTGGACATTGTGACCATCACTGAAACCTGGTGTAATGATAACCACGACTGGGAGATGGCCATACCTGGCTACAACATATTCAGAAGAGACAGAGCAGGTAGGAAGGGAGGAGGAGTGACACTGTATGTGAAAAATTACATAAGGGCCACAGAGATCCAGGAGGAACAAAATGGGGGAGAGTTACTGTGGGTTAAGCTGGAAAAGAAAATGTAGCCAGCCATCTGCACAGGTGTGGTCTATAGACCACGAGCCCAGGAGGAAGAAACAGATAGGGAGCTGATGCTAGCCATCCAAAGCATGGCAGACAAGGGTGAGGTAGTACTGGTTGGAGACCACAATATTCCAGACATGGACTGGAGCATCCCAGCAGCAGCATCAACTAGGAGCAGATTTATCCTGGACTCCCTTCAGGGTGTCTTCCTCAAGCAACTGGTCATGGAACTAACTCGGCAGAAGGTAATACTGGACCTTGTGCTCACAAACAGAGACAGTGTGATGGGGTAAGTGTGGGGAGCACCGGGGGAACAGTGACCACCAGTCATTGTGGTTTGAAATCACAGAAGGAGCAGAACCAAACCCATACAAAACACGTATCCTGGATTTTAGGGGGGCAGACTTTGGGAAAATGGGGAGATCCTTGAAAGAGGCATTAAGGGGAATGGGGCAGGAATCAGGGGTTGAGGAACAGTGGGCAGTATTTAAAATGGGGATTACAAGAGCAACAGAATTATGCATTAAGCAGGTTAGCAAGAGGAAAAGGAAGAGGAGACCATTATGGTTTTCCAAAGAGGTAGCAAAGAAAGTGAAAGCCAAAAAGATTGCATTCAGGCAATACAAAAAGACACAGGCAGAAGGGCATAGGGAGAAGTAGCAGGAGAAGCAAAGGGAAGCAGGGAGGTCAGTAAGGGAAGCTAAAGCTCAGACAGAAGAACACATTGCAAAATCAGTGGGTATAGGGGACAAAATATTTTACAGGTACATAAGTGAAAAAAGAAAGGCAAAGGGAGGGATAGTGAGACTGAAGGGGGAGGATGGGGGCTGCGTGGAGGATGACAACAGTAAAGCTGACATATTGAACAGGTATTTCTGCTCAGTCTTAACTGAGGAAGAGGAAGGTAATGGGTCTGAAGGGAGTACAAGGGGTAAGAATGGTGCAGAAATGGACACTAGTCCCTTTACACGAGAAAGGGTCCTGAAGGAACTGGAAGTAATAAGAGTTGATAAGGCAATGGGGCCAGATGGGGTGCACCCCAGGGTCCTTAAAGAACTAAGAGAGGTGGTGGCTGAACCAATGGCTATCCAGTTTAGCCAATCACTGGAAACAGGGAAAGTATCCAAAGACTGGAGGACAGCAGATGTAGTCCCCTTATACAAAAGTGGGAACAAAGAGGAAGTAGGGAACTACAGACCAGTCAGCCTCACCTCAGTAGTGGGGAAGATCATGGAAGCACTACTGAAGGAGAGATTGGTGGAACATCTGGTTGTCAATGGACTACAGACCCAAGGCAGCATGGTTTCACCAGGGGGAGGTCATGTCAGACCATCCTCGTTGAATTTTTTGACTGGGTGACTAGGGAGGTGTATCAGAGGAGGGCAGTGGACATGGCCTATCTGGACTTCAGCAAGGCCTTTGACACTGTGCCACATAGAAGACTATTACACAAACTGGGGAATATGGGTGTGGGCAGGACGGTAGTGTGGTGGGTAGGTAACTGGCTGGGCGGCAGGACACAGAGGGTGGTGGTAAATGGCTGTCACTCCACAGAGGGAAGAGTGACCAGTGGGGTACCACAGGGATCAGTGTTGGGACTGGTCCTATTCAACATCTTCATCAGTGACAGTGTGCAGGACCTTGAAGGCAGAATTTACACACCAGATGGTGTAGACAGAATGAGAAGGGACCTGCAGAAACTTGAAAAATGGTCTGGGATTTGGCAGTTGAAATTCAATGCAAAGAAGTGCAATATAATGCATATGGGGCACAAAAACCCTGGCACAATATGTCAGTTGGGGGGTGAGGATATAGCATGCACCAAGCAGAAAAGGGATCTTGGGGTTATCATCTCTGATGACCTCAACTTAGGGAAACAGTGTGACAAGGCAGCAGGAAGAGCAAATAGGATGCTGGGATGCATAGGCAGGGGCATCACCAGCAGGAAAAGGGAGGTCATAATTCCACTATACAAGACACTGGTGAGGCCCCACCTGGAGTACAGAGTACAGTTCTGGAGACCTTACCTATGTAAGGACATAGACAGGGTAGAGAAGGTTCAGAGGAGGGCAACAAAGGTGGTACATGGATTGCATCACAAGTCCTATGAGGACAGGTTGAAGGAATTGAATATGTACTCACTGGAGGAGAGGAGGGAGAGAGGGGACATGATAGAGACATACAAGTATGGGGCCAGATGGGGTGCACCCCAGGGTCCTTAAAGAACTAAGAGAGGTGGTGGCTGAACCAATGGCTATCCTGATTAGCCAATCACTGGAAATAGGGGAGGTATCCAAAGACTGGAGGACAGCAGATGTAGTCCCCTTATACAAAAGTGGGAACAAAGAGGAAGTAGGGAACTACAGACCAGTCAGCCTCACCTCAGTAGTGGGGAAGATCATGGAAGCACTACTGAACTGATCATGGAAGCACTACTGAACTGACTGGAGGCAGAGCTGAATCAGGTTTGTGGTGTTGGCTGCTTTGTCTTCTCAGAAGGAACTGGAAGGGGACAGGATCAGTTGTGTTCCAGGACAGTAGCTGCTTCTTGTTGTTTTTCACAGGGTTTTTGTGGATTTTACTTGGTAGAAGGTTATTTCTTTTCTTTCTTACTTCTAAGGGGCTAGCAGGGTATTGTTTTGGGGTGCTTGGAAGTTTGAAAACTGGTTTGGTGGCTGTATGGCTCATTTGTTGGATGTTTCACTGTGTAACAGGCAAAGCTGGTGGAGGCCTATTTCTTCTGATTTAAAACCTATTTGGTGGGATTTGCTTGGGCCTGGGTATTTGCTGGGCTTGAGGGAGACACAGGGCTGATACACTTTCCTCGAGTCGGTGTCTGTCCAAGACCCACCTCCCCAGAGTTCCGCTAATTTATAGGGAACACCTGCCCTGCAATTGGAGGAAAAGGCTGCAGGTGCAGCTCATGAGTTCTAGCCCTGGGGTTGGATTTAAAGGCTGGGAGAGAGGAGCTTAGGAGTTGTTCATTTCCCTTATAAGTTTACTGTGTTGTACTGCACCTAGTAACAGGGTTACCGGTGTACTGTGGGACTGTATCTAAGATTAGTGGGTGACCTGATTAGGCAGTAGGGGTGTATCTTGGACTAGGGGGGAACCTGGTGGCTCACCCAAGGAAACCTACTTGGAAGGGGATGGAACCACACGCATTAGGGCCGCATCTTGGGAGAGTGGTGGGGTGCACAGGGTGTGGAGCAGCCATGATACTGACTGGGCTTGGAAGTTTGGTGGTTGCCTAGTGTGCTACCAGCTGGCACAGCTTAGGAGGAGGTCTGCGGGATTAGAGAGACAGCTGGGGGAAGAGGGGAGGTATGGTTGGGGAAGGGGGCAGGGCATCTCCCACAGGGTTGCACCAAGCACTGGGGGCAGCGGCATAGGGAAAGGAGTGCAGGAGAATACTCAGGGGTCACATAGGGACCCTGGAAGAGGGGGTCCAAAAGGACACTACCAAGGAAGCAGGAAGGTAACAGGGGACCCTCACAAAGGAGGGACAGAGGGACAACATTCTCAGGGAAGTAGGCTGATTGCCAGGGCTGGACAGAAGGAAGCAAGGCGGGCAGGTGGATCAGACCTTACACTCAGTAACCGCTCCAATTCTCTTCTTCTGCTCGAGGATGAGGGGGGTGATGTAGCCATGACGGGGGTGGTTAGAGATGGAAAGGGAGTGGGGGGCAGGAGGCAGGGGCCAGATAGCAGGAAGAACAGGGGAACCTGGAATACAGGAAAATGGGAGGAGCAGTGAATCAGAGCAGGAGGGGCAGGGGGAAGAGGGAGGAAAGCACAAGGAGAAGGACCAGTTGGGAGGAAAGGTAAAGGAGAAGGACCAGAAGTACAAGGAGGATTCAGTAAAGGAGCTGAGGGTTTAGCCAGGGGAGCACAACAAGCAAGGAGGGACTAAATGGAGACAGCAAGGAAGGGAGGACGAGCCAGACTAGTTTAGCAGATGGGGAGAAGGACCAGTTGCGAGCAGTGAGGGGGTAGTTAGGTACAGAAGGATACCTAGGAGGAGGAGAGGCATAAGATTGGAGGGAGGGTGGCCAGGGTAAATAAAGGAGGGTGGCATGTGGCACCCAGATAGGGGGAGGAACAAGGAGCCGGCTGGGTGGAGGGGCCGGTAGAAAGGATGAGGGACATGGAAGGGGGGGAAATGGAGGAAAAGGAGTGGTCAGAGTGCTCCTGTTGGGGGATTCTATGATCAGGGGTATCAAATGGGATAGGGAGGGAGAAGCCTGGCCAGTTAGAACAAAATGCTTCCCTGGACTAACGGTGCACAGGGCTAAGCACGAGGTGTATCAGCTGGCAAAGGATTGTGGGGGTTCCCTGGACATACTGGTCCACCTGGGTACAAATGACATTGAGGGAAATAGCGAGCTAGAGATACAGGCAAGATTCAGGGAGCTTGCCAGGGTCTGTTATGACATAGGATGCACAGTTTCCTTCTCAGAAATCCTGCCGGTGCCAAGGGCTAGTGGGGAGCACAAAAGGAAGATTAGGGAGATAAACCAGTGGCTCAGGGAGTGGTGTGAGGCCAGAGGGTATGGGTTGATGGGGGATTGGGGGGAGACCTGGGAGGATAAGGAGCTGTATGCTAGAGATAGACTCCATCTCAATTTGGAGGGGAAGGGAATCCTTAAGTTGAAAATAGAGGGGTTCATTGGTGAAAAGTGGGGTTTAAACTTGTGAAGGGGGAGGATGGGAAAAAGGCTGTCAAGAGGGTGCCGATAAAGGAGGGACTTGTCTCCACCCCTGGGGAGCTGGAGGATTGCGGAAAGGCCGACTGGTAAAGTGCAGACCAGGGGAAAACAGAATCCCTATGGAACACTGAAAGTAGGAAATGGAAGTATAGGGAAAGGGTGGAAGGTAGTCCTGCTAAATGCCAGGAGTTTGGGAAATAAAATGCCTGAGCTCCAGGCGATGCTAACTGAGGGAGCAGTGGATGTGGCAATGGTCACTGAGACCTGGGCCACTGCAGGACACGACTGGGACCTGAACATGGAGGGTTACACTATGTTCAGGAAGGACAGGGGGGAAGGAAGGGGAGGAGGGGTAGCAATGATAGTCAAAAACTGCATTGGCATAGGGGGAGTAGAGGAGGCAGAGGGAACCGTGGAAGCAATTTGGGTCACCTTGATAACAAGGGGGGGCAAGAGAGTAAAAATAGGAGTGGTGTATAGACCCCCTGCCCTGGCGGAGGAGCTGGAGGAGTCTGGTGGCAGATGTTGGGAGACACTGCCGACTGGGCAGAGGAACGGTGGTGGTGGTGTTGGGGGACTTAAACATGCCAGGAACAGACTGGGAGACTATGACATCTTCTGTGACCAGGGAACAGAGGTTGTTGGATGTCTTTCAAGATGAGTTCCTGACTCAGCAGGTGGGGGAACCGACCAGGGAGGCGTGGGTACTGGATGTGGTCCTGGCAGACAGTGACCAGATTAGGGGCCTGGAGGTAAGGGACCTGTTGGCGGGGAGTGACCATGCCACAGTCTGGTTCTGCCTGGACCTAGGAGGGCTAGAAGGCTGCACAAAGACGGAGGTAACTGACTTCAGGGGAACGGATTTTAAGGAAATGGGAAGGATCCTTAAGGAGCATTTGGATGTGATTGGGTCAGACATGGACGCTGATAGTAGGTGGGAAATCATCAGGAGAGGGGTGCAAGATGCTACCAGCACCTGTGCAAGAGTAAGACGAAAATGCAGTAGGGCCCAAAAACCCTGCTGGTGGACCAGGGAGGTCCAGGAGGTGGTGCAGGGAAAGAAAGCAGCCTATAGGCAATTCAAGTGCTCAAGGAGTGATAGGGATTGAGGGGAATATGAGCTGATGGCTAGAAGGGCTACTAGGGTGGTGAGGGTGGCTAAGGCAAGGAAGGAGCAGAACCTGGCCAGGGAAATTAGAAGAGGGAACAAGGGGTTCTTTAGATACATTGGGGAAAAATGAAGGGTGAAGGGGCAGATTAGCAGGATTAAATCAGGGGAGAGATAGGCACAAGACCCGGGGGAGCAGGCTGAGGTACTAAATGAGTACTTCATCTCAGTTTTCACCAAGGAAAATGGGGGTGCTGCATCATACATGGGAGGAGACAGAGATACTGAGGAGAGGGGGACCCTTACCGATCGGCGGGTCTGGGGAGAGAGGGAGGGAGGCATCACTGGCAGGAGGGGGGAGGGCTAAGCAGGGAGAAGAGGTACTGAAGTGGAAATCACAGCAGAGAGAGTAAGGAAGCCCTCAGCTCCTTAAGACGGAGAAAGCACTGGGGCCGGATAAATTACATCCCAGAGTACTGAAGGAACTTGTGGATGTCTCTGAAACCCTGGCGGAGCTTTTCACCATCTCTCTGAGGACAGGGTGGGTGCCCCAGGACTGGAAGGTGGCTAATATAGTGCCTATCACAAGTGGGGACTGTGAGGTGGCAGGAACCACAGGCCTGTCAGCCTGACATCGGTGGTGGGAAAGGTGATGGAGGGCATTGTCAAGGAGAGGCTAGGGGGACCTGGAAAAGTCGGGTGCCTGGACAGAGACAGCAAGAATTCATCCCGGGAAATCGTGGTCAGACAAACCTTGTGGAGTTCTATGACTGGGTGAGAGTGCCTTGGACCTGGGTAGACCAGTGGACGCCCTCTTTCTAGACTTTAGCAAGGCATTTGACTCTGTTCCTCACATGGGCCTGTTGGATAAGCTGGAAGAAATGAGGTGGGGAACCAGATGATCAGATGGATAGGCAATTGGCTCCAGGACTGGACCCAGAGGGTCGTAGTTGATGAGATAGTCTCATCCCCAAAGAGGGTCATTAGTGGGGTCCCACAGAGACAGTCCTTGGGCCCTCTCATGTTCAACGCCACATCTCTCACATAAGGACAGGAATCAGGAGTGAGATGAGTCTATTTCATGGATGACTCAAAACTGGGGGCGGTGGATGGGGGGAGGAGGGAGGGTGGTCTACAGGAGACCTGGAGGCTCTGGAAGATGGTCTAGAAGTGGAAGCTGAGGTTCAATGCAGGGAAATGCAATGTACTCCACCTGGGGCCAGAAACCCAGGCCAAGTGTGCACCCTGGGGAACATACAAGTCTCGATGGCTAAGAGGGACCTGGGGGGGTGGATGTTAAGATGAACAACTCGGAGACTTGTAGAAGGGCAGCAGCCAAGGCCAACAGGATGCTGGGATGCATCGCTAGGGGGATCACCTCCAGAAGGAGGGAAGTGATACTTCCTCTGTACAACTGCTTGGTGAGGCCACACCTTGAGTACTGCGTGCAGTTTTGGAGGCCACACTTAAAGAGGGACATTAAACTCCTGGAGAGGGTCTAGAGGAGGGCAACCAAAATGATTTGGGGCTTGGGGGACAGGACCTATGAGGAGAGGCTCGAAGAGCTAAATATGTACACATTGGAAGAGAGAAGGGACCGGGGGGACATGATAGAGGTCTTCAAGTACATGAAGAGGGTAAATAGGGAGGAACAGTCAGGGTGCTTCAAGGAAGGAGGGGGGCTACTAGAGGGCATGGGTGGAAGCTGGAGGGGGGAAGATTCAGGGGAGAAAGGAGGAGGTGCTACTTCACTGAGAGGGTGGTGCAGCCATGGAATGCACTGCCTAGGGGGCTGGTGGAGGCAGAGACGGTGGAGGTGTTCAAGAGGGGCTGGGACAGGTACAGGGGAAGGGTTCTGGAAGCAAAATCCAATACAGCAAGAATATCCGGAACTTGGAAGGGAGAAGCCAGAGAAGGTGAGGGGGGCAGCAAGGTCAGCACCCAGGGTGGGGGCTGACCAATCAAGCAGACTCAAAAGACCGTTAGGCCTATTCTGCTGGCATTTTAGTATGTTAGTATGTTAAGTATCTTACAGGGAGGAACACGGTACAGGAATACACTGTTTTTAAGTGAAAAAGATGTTCCAGGACTAGAGGACATGGGATGCAGTTGGAGGGAGGACGATTCAGAGGAAACGTGAGGAAGAATTTCTTTACAGAACAGGTGGTGGACAAGTGAAACACCCTGCCAGAGGTAGTGGTTGGGGCTGAAACAATCACGGGATTTAAGAATGCATGGGATAGACATACAGGAATTCTGGAGGTCAGGGGTAAGGGGCAATAGACTTCTAGGAAAACAAACTGAACTTACAAGCTCAAATGGGCACACTGGGTGGGCCATAGGCTCTTATCTGCCGACACTGTCTATGTATCTAAAATATATCAAATTATTAAACATCTCCAGCACCTCAAAGGTGATATTTCACATTTGCAAGAGATGCACTTATTGGAAACTGAGGCAAACCTGTTCCACAGGCAATACATTGGCCAGGTGTATACAGCACATAGAGTAGAGGGGTAGCCATATTGCTCTCACAAAAAAAAACCTTTGTCTGTGCGCAATGTATTCTAACCCAAATGGTTGCTACTTATTTCTCAGGGGTACATTGGAATGGGCAGATGTAGTCCTGGGCTGTATTTATGGTCCCAGTGCAGACACCCCCTCCTTTTTCATGGAATTGGTTTCTGTTTTGGCCCACTTCCTAACTCTCCTTATTTTCCTGGGAGGGGAGATTGGAATCTCCCATTTACTCCAGACCTAGACAAATCAGATATGGGGAGGCAGGGCCTATCTCCAGCTTCGCGATCTCTACGGGACCTATCTGACCACCTTCTGTGTGACCCCTGGCAAACGTTGAACCCCAATTCCAGGGAATATACATTCTGTTCCATGGTGCACAGAATCTCATTCTGAACTGACTATATCTTGGTCAGCCACACACTCCTGACGGGCATACTGGGTTGTGGAATGGAACCTGGCGTGATCTTGGACCACTCCTCAGTATGGTGCTGGATTTAGTTTTCCCCCAATCAGCAAAAAGAACCCATTTGGAAAATCAACAAACTGATGTTGAAAGACGAGTGGGTAATCAAGGAGGTGCCTAACTCAAGTGATAGCTTCACTTTAGCTAACCTGAACACCACGGGTAAAGCTAACATGGAATGGGGGACATTAAAATGTTACATCAGAGTAGAACTAATACACCTAGCATCCACTAGGAAATGCAAGAGAGAAAAGAAGGCCTTAGATCTCTTATCCCAAATAAGAGATCTGGAAGCACACCTCTCACCCAACACCAGAGAAGAGGACAGACACAGACTTATAGGGCTGCAGGATCAATACAGCGAGCTCCTGCATGAAAAAGCTGAACTTGCCATACTGAAAACCCAGGCAACTTATACAGATCAGGGTGAAAAGGCCATCCATCTTCTGGCCCTAAGGTTTAAAAAACAAGAGGCATCAAGAATTAAAAAGGCCATCCGCTCATCAACAGATGAGTCTCTTAAAGTTACCCTAAAGGAAATTGTAACCGAATTTGAGCAATATTATTATAGCCTTTATAGTACAATGCCAGAACTCCCAGATACACAGATGGTAGATGACCATCTTGCTGCCATCCCACTGTCAACCTCAAAGGAAGACCAAAAGGAAAACTTGATAGCCCCCTTCATTGAGGCTGATATCCGAATGGCTATCAAATCCTTGCCATTGGACAAAGCCCCAGGCCCGGACAGGGTTTTCCTCTAACTTTTATAAGGTATTTGCTGAGCAATTAATGCCTTGGTTACACAAGCTGTTCCAATGCATGCTCTCATTTGACCCCATAGATCAGCATTTATTTGAGGCTCTAATAGTAGTGAAACACAAACATGGGAACGAGGAGGACAAAGTCAATAGTTACAGACTGATCTCGTTGTTGAATTACGATATTAAAATTTTAGCCAAACTACTGGCAAATAGGTTAAGCAGTGTGCTCCCCTCCTTAATAGGGCAGGAACAGGTTTGATTTATGGCAGGGAGGTTCTCATCAGACCACTTATGCAAACTGGCCCACATTTTCTCCATGTCCAGGGGCTCAGACCACACAGCTGTTCTGATATCCTTGGATGCAGAGAAAGCCTTTGATAGAGTTGATTAGCAATTCTTATTCCGGTCCCTGCACAGATATGGATTCCCCCCATGATTTATCCAATGGATACGTGCCCTATGTGTGAATCTGAGTGCCCGAATATATTGTAACGGGGTCTTTTCTTCCACTATTCCATTATATTCGGGCACTAGGCAAGGCTGCCCATTATCGCCACTGTTGTTCAATATTTACCTAGAGCCCCTACTTATAAAGCTCAAAGAGAACCCAGGGATATAAGGTATAAAGCTGGGGACCCAGAAATTGAACTATCAGCATTCACAGACGATATACTGTTACAACTCTCTCAACCATGGTCTTCTATTTCTGCCACACTAAAGACCATTAGAGAATATAGTTTGCTTTCTAACTACAAACTTAATCTGGATAAAACCCTAGTTTTACCTTTAAATTCTATAACACTTAAAAGTGAGATAAAGGAAGCTGGAATACAATGGTCCCCCCAAAGTCTTAAATACCTGGCTAGGAGTGACCATAGTATGCGGCAACTCAATTTAGATGCATTACTCCAGGTAGTCCATCAAGAATTAGCCCAATGGAAAGCCCTACCTCTGTCCCTCTGGGGCCTTATTAGTCTGGTGAAAATGAACATATTACCAAGAATTTTTTTTCCGTTCAATTTTATAAACTTATGGCTGCCCCTTAAGTGGTTTAAGAAAGTACATGTGATCATCATGGATTGTATATGGTTGAGCACCTCCCCCCCCCCGAGAAGGCGTATCATAAAATGGCTGCTCCGAAAACCCAGGGAAGGCTTAGGCTGCCGTACTTTGTGTTGTACTACTGGGCTACCCAGTGAGTAAATACTTACATTGGCTTGCAGTGCTGGAGGATTTGGGTGCACTCCCATATGTGCCCATATGGCCCATGATAGAAAAGGATCTAATTAGCTTGAAGGGAGTGTCCCTGAATGCCCTCATGCACATTATGCCAAATAATCTACCCCCTGGGTTGTGTAACTCACCAATCTCGGTTTTGGTAAGGATTCACACCCAGCTTTGCTCCTTCTTGAAATACAAACATAATAGCGACCTAGATCAGCCACTTCTGGAGAATCCTAACTTTAAAATACGAGGTAAAACAATACAGACACATTGGATTCCACAACTAGCAGAGACAAGTGCTAGGGACTTTTTTTTTTAAAAAGGGGTCTGTCTCACTTCTGGGGACATTATAAGGCTTTGTAACGTAGATAGAACCCAAATTTTCAGTCTTCCAAATCCATCACATGTTGTTAAATAAAAGTGCTAGAGATTTCATGCATTCCCTCACTGCCTTAGCTGTATTGCCCCACGCAGTGTCCAAAATATATGCTAGTCTTTAAGACAGGGCCTTCCCTTCCATGGATGGGGCTTCTGGGTACTGGTCTTCACAATTTCCACAGCTAGAATTAGATTGGAGCAAGATCTGGAAGAATTGTTGCATCTACATTAATCAAGACCAGCTGAGGATTATGCAGTTCCAATTCCTCAGCAATATGTATTTGACCCTGGTTAAGCTGCATAAAATGGGTAGAGCTCCATCTCCACAATGTGCAAGAGGTCATCAGGCAGAGGGCACTCTCTTCCATATATTCTGGGAGTGTCCTAAATAGCCTCATTATGGTCAACCATTAGACAAAGAGCTGGCCCTCTGCTGGGCATAGAGGAACTTTTCATACCAGAAATATGTCTGGTAGGTGATTATGCGGGGGTGGATATACTCCAACGTAGATATTATATGGCTATGATAGCCTTAACACTTAAAAAAGTAGTGTTGCATCATTGGCAAGATGCAGAAAGTATTTTATACATGGAATGGTTACAAGAACTACTGCTCAATCTGTGAAATGAACATATGATTGCCAGCTTGCATAATCGCCTGCCCAAGTATAAGAGAAACTGGGAAAAACTGCACACCCTTTATACAATGCAAACTAATCCTACTGCAGAGACTGGATAGGCCCTGCACTCTTCATGATAGAAATACTCTGATGCCAATTGGGAGGGGGTGGATAGAGGGTGGAAGGGGGGAATGGGGGAATGGGGAGACATGGGTACGTATGTATGACTGTATATGTTTTGTTCTGGTTTGTATATATTATGGTGTGTATAATTTGGAAACTTAATAAAGCTGATTCAATTAAAAAAATAGTGCACCAAAGAATATCAGAGGTGACTGGGAATAATATTTCTTGAAGTTAAAGAATTTTAAACATGGGGAAGCCACACCAGGCATCTCCACAAGATCCCAGAAAAAGCAAGCAGGAAAAACAGCAAGATGGTGCAGAGTAAGGAGGCCTAGAGTAAGGAGCGAGTGCCAGTTCAGAACCACTGAACAGCATCATTTTGAAAGCAGTACAAGAGCACTTCAAAACCGTCAAAGCACTAGATTAACACTAACTTGTTTTTTTTTTCTCTTTTAGATATTTCCTGAAGAAGACCTAAGGTCGAAACATAGATTTTTAACTCTATTTTCTATTTTCAGCGTGCTTTTAACATAACCATTTTGTTTTGCTTTTAGACCACATGCTGATGCAGCGCCTTGTTTTTGTTTTTTACAGATTAAGAAATGGACCCTTAACAGGGTCATGTTTGTTAGACAAAACTGAAACAGTTGTCTATTGAGGCACATCTCGCTAAAGAGACAGTGGATAAACCAGCAGCCATGACCGCAGGCCTAGTATCAGGAAAATAAGCTCATTTGCTTGTGACTCGAACAGCTGGAGAATGGTGCTTGATTACCACACTTTTGGCTGCTGGGACTTTCTAAGGACTCTGATTTCCTTCAGTTTATCCTGGATTTAATTAAAAAGACACTAGACCTGGACATCACTGGACTCATCTATAAAGTGTGCAGAAATACACCGAGGAGATTAACTGAGCAGGAGCTCCCTCTAACCATCTTGATTGTCACAGCCGGGCATAACATTCGGGATCAGATTTCTACAGGCTGCCAAAAATAAAGTCCAACTGCAAGTTGAAACCTGAATATATTATTTCGTTAAGTTAACTCTTTATTACCTGGAGATGCTTTTTGAAGTCTGAGCTTTCCATTGCTTAGCTTTGATACAAAATGGCCACCCTGGCATAACTGAGTTAAGTTAATGGAGATCAAGATGGTTAGAGGGAGCTCCTGCTCAGTTAATCTCCTTGGGGTATTTCTGTACACTTTATAGATGACTCCGGTGATGTCCAGGTCTAAGTTAATGGGACAGCTGCTACTTGCAGGTCTCTCCCATGACTCTACTGCCTGGTTCAAAAGTTACCTGGAAAATCACTCTCAAAGAGTAAAAATCTCTGGTCTACTCTCCAACTCTAAACCTGTCTTCTCAGGGGTCCCCCAAGGATCTATCCTGGGCTCTCTACTTTTCAGCCTTTTTCTGAACTCCCTTCCACTTTCCTGCCCTGAACAAATTATCCTCTATGCTGATGATGCTGTGGTCCTCACCTCCCACAAAGATCCACAAACCCTTCAACACAACATACAGCTAGGATTCACTGCAGTCGAGAATTGGTCCGCTGACCACAAACTGGTCCTAAACCACACACACAAAAAAAAGCTGATTCTCTTTTGCAGCTCCCAAAACAAGCATAGGTCTCACCCCCTGGTCATTTCTACAGGCCTTGGGACTACCCTGGAACAGGTGGCATCCTTTAAATACCTTGGAATCACACTTGACCCTAACCTATCCTATGGGGCACACATTGATAACGTTGCCAGAGCTGCCAACTCACGCATTGGTTTTCTTTACCGGAATAGACAACACCTCACCCCAGATGCCCTTAAGGCTGCTGTTCTTAGCTCAGTTGTCTCCATCATTGACTACAGCCTCATTATATATGGCTCTGCATCCGCTACTGCTTTCAAACGTAGTGTGACCTCCTTAAACAAGGCTTGTCGGCTCATCACTGGAGCCCATCGACTCTCGCATACTTGGGACCTATATGCCCAAATGGGATGGCTACAACTTGCCAACCGCATAAAGTACCAGACCTGTCTGATGACTAAAAAAATAACTTTAGGCCTTGCTCCACCTGGTGTCTGAGCTCTTCTGTGCCCCAGTTTAAATCAACGCAACACCAGAGGGGCCGAACATCAGCTATTTCAGGTTCCCCGTTGTCGCACCGCATGGGGCCAATGTTCTTTTGCTCACCATGCTCCCAGCTGGATGAATGCCATTAGTTCTGATATCCCCCCTACCACCACCCTGGGTATGTTCAAAACCAGACTACGCCTCCTTCTAGCTGCCTCCAGCTCCTGTGACTGCCACCCCTAACTGGTCCAATCCACTAGCACCTCTCCCTGCAGTCTTTTTGACAATGCCATTGTGCTGTGCTAGTCTCTTCATATTGTGTGTGTGTGTGTGTGTGTGTGTGTGTGTGTGCCCCCGTCATTTCTTTCATTCACCCTCCTTTCCCCTAGCTGCCCTCTCTGGGCCACCCCCTGTTATTCCTCCTAGTTGTTGCATCTTTGTGATCGTTGACTTATATATTTGATTTATGTAAATTGCTGCAGTTCTGCTTATTTTTATGTATGTCCCATTTCTGACATGGAACCTTTGTAAAAGCGCCTCGGCTCAAAGGTATTCGTAATCCTAGATTTAAATAAATAAACAAATAAAAAGTTACATTACGTGACAGTGTAGAAAAGCATTTGATGCGGTGTGTGGTGAGCCAAAAACCCTTGGCATTACCCATTCTCTACACTTACCAGCTAAATTAAATGTATCAAATGCACAGAAATGTTTCTATTTACTGATCCCTCTGAGGCAGGGAAAAAAAACTACTGAAGATTAAGGAGGACTTTGCAGTCAACCATACTGAGTCGGTCTCAGTTAGTGAAGGTTGAAACACTTCTTTCTAATCGCAGGAATCCCTCACTTAATGTTTACACTTAATTCATATAGCTCCATGCAGAAAGACACCTTGGAGACAGACTCTTACTCAAATTATGGAATTTAGAATGTAGGTTCAAACTCTGCACTCACACTCCACTCTGGCTGTTACCTTAGATATGTTTTTTTTGCCTGAAGAGAGCAATTGTCCACAGTGAGCACCGGTATATCTGGTTCTCCATATGGTTATTTGTTTTACAAGTTTTAACATTTACAATACTCTGCATGTGTTAGGGTGTTTTTTATTAGTGTATCAGTTTCTCTGGTTCTAGATCAGTTCCCAGGAACTGGAGAATACCCTGACTTACTACTTGTTTGTTTTTCATTTTAGCTACTACATTTTGTCTAGAAATCACTATTTTTCAAGTTTAACACTTTCCAGCCCTGCCGGTGGCCTTGACCTTAATTAATTGGTTCCTGTTACAAGAACCACAGATTGAACTTTGATTCTGTTTTTTTTTTCAGTCCAACAGCCTTTTTAGATATTTAGGCTCTTAGACAGATTTTCTTCCTTTGTAATCAACTTAATTACTCCAATGTCTTCCTAAATTGACTTGTCTGAAACACCTGGGGGAAAAATATAGGACGAACAGGCTTTAAAAATTTTAACAAGTGTTTTCAGCTCATGGAAAGGGCAGACGGCCATGTGCTCTGTTTAAAGAGCCTGGTCCAGAATACAACTTTACAATTTGTGAGTTATGTATAAAATTTTGCCCTAAAATCTTAAGGAAAATGGTTAAAAAAGAATTAAAAGAAATTATGACTTTGCAGACTGCCTCCTTGTCACCAAAAAATTAAAAAGGCTGTGAGGGAGTTACCAATGAAGGTGGAAAGCACGCATTAGAAAGGTCCATCTCCTCATGTACAGCAGCAGTTCCTGTAGAAGAGAACAGGAAATAGATAAAGCTGCTCAGACATCTGATAGGGGACGTAGACTGGAGCCTCCCTGCTGCAGCTTCAGCTAGAAGCAGGGACATCCTGGACTCCCTGCAGGGGGTGTTCCTCAGGCAACTAGTCAGTGAACCCACTCATGGTGGGGCAGTGCTGACCTGGTGCTTACTAACAGTGACAGTGTTGCAGACATCAAGGTGGGAAACCATCTGGGGACCAGTGATCATCATACAGTGTGACTCAACATAAGGACAGCTGTGGAATCCAACCACACAATGGCAAGAGTTCTGGACTTCAGAAGGGCTGATTTTACAAAGATAGGTGAATGTCTCAGGAATGACCTGGCAGGGATGGAGGAAAAGTGGGCCAAACTAAAAGAGGAGAAAGTAAAGGGAAGGGGAAAGGGAACATTATTTAACCAAGAGTTGCTACTAAGCCGAAGCTCATTTCCAGATGCAACCTGGGAACACAAGAAAGTTAAGTGACTTGCTCAGGATCACACAGTATGCACCTAGGCAGCTGTGGGATTCAAACCCAGGTCTCCAGATCTGCAGCTTAGAGCCTTAATCAACTGTGCTACACTGCGTAAAGGCAACAAACCTCTGTGTCAGCAAGTAAGCAAAAGAAAGAGGAAACAGCTATGGTTCTTAAAAGAGGTAGCAGAAAAGGAAAAGGCTAAAAGAGTACTATGCAGAAGGTATAAGGAGATCCAGAGAGAGGAGGATAGGGAAGTGTATCAGGGAAACAGAGGAAGGCAGGCAAGGAGCGCAAAGATGCAAACTGAGGAAAGAATACCTCAGGGAGTATTAAAAGGGGACAAGACATTTTTTTAGGTATGTTGGCAAAAAAAGGAAGATAAAGGGAGAGACTGTACAGTTAAAAAGGGAGGGGCGACTGTGTGGAGGGGGGTCAGGAAAAGGCAAACATCTTGAACAAATACTTTTGCTCAGTGTTCACACTGGAAGGGGAAGGGGAGGGACCATGAAGAGGTACCAGGAGCTTTGATGGGAGGGAAATGGACACTAGTCTGTTTTCTGAGGTGAGAGTCTAGAAAGCATTCGCTAACCTGAAGGTGGATAGAGTTATAGGGCCAGACACAGTACCTCCAAGGGTGCTGAGGGAGCTCAGGGAGGTACTAGCAGCACCCTCTGACAGATCTATGCAACAGATCACTGGAGACTGGTGTGGTCCCAGAGGACTGGAGAGGAGCAGATAAAGTCCCACTTCACAAAAGTGTTAGCAAGTTAGAGGCAGGCAATTGTAGGCCTGTCAGCCTGACATCAGTGGTGGGTAAGTTAACAGAAACACTACTAAAGGAAAGGATAGTGGAATATCTTGTATCCAATGGATTACAAGATCCAAGGCAGCATGGTTTCACAGGGGAAGGTCATGCCAAACAAATATGATAGATTTTTTTGACTGGGTGACCAAGAAGTTGGATCAGTGAGGAGCAGTAGACCATGGCCTACCTAGATTTCAGTCAGGCTTTCAACACCGTTCCACATAGGAGATTGGTATACAAGTGGTAACCTGGGTAAGTAACTGGTTAGAGAATAAGACACAGAAGGTAGCGATAAACAGAGTACACTCTGAGGAAGGGAAGGTGACAAGCATTAGGTGGCCAGAAGCTTTAGAACATATAGGTTTTTAGGTCAAGCATACCTGTTGGCGGCATCCTAAGAGTTAAGAGTGATGGCAGGTCTCCATATGTTCCTAACATTGGCGTAATAAAAAGTAACTATTAATATCATCAGTATTCAATAACATTAAAAAAGATAATTAAAAAGGAAGCAAAAATATTATAAGTATTGAACTTACACAGGTGGCAGGCAGAGCTCTGTTTCCTCTCATAATCAGAAAAAATAACAAGACTGGCATAGGCCTCTATGTTCAGAATTTTGTTTTCACTTCTAAGCCACTATACATCAAATAAAGATAGAAGAAATCTCCTTGTCTAAGGAGAACATAAAAGCTATAAGTCAGATTTAAAAGTTACAGGTTAGAATCAGATTTATCAAAAAGTCTAGGCCGACCTCTTACCACCGACTGAGCACAGCTAAAAAAAATCTGTTTTGTACAGTGTTTCACTGTGTTTCAGTTTGATGGAGTGTGGACAGATAAACACAACTTAAGTAAGTGCTTCAAGTGCTTATAATAGCTACAAACTTATATAAGCTTAAACAATGAAAAGCACTTCTTCCTCAGTATTATGAGATGCTGCCAGCTTAAGCACTTTGTCTCATCCTGGCATATTGGAGTCTAGTAGTGCCAGTATTATAATACATAGATTCTAACTGGTGTAGTGACCTACATGACAATTAGCCTGGGAAGTTCAAATTGTAATCGGTAGTTGTAAACTTATAAATTTAAAACTTACAATGAATGTTTAAATATCCATGTACACAAAACGGTTTTAAAACAAGCTAAAAAAACGGTCCAGAATTAAAAAAGAGAAATGAGCAACAACTCAAGTATGTTCATACAGGCCTCACTCTTAGGTCAAAGTTGTTCCCAAGTACGCTCCTATAGACCTCACTCTAAGGTCAAAGTCGTCCCTTTTCTCTCCTTGAACTATTCTGGTAACCCTTTCTTTTAAATTATAATGATGAAAACCAGAAGAGGGAAAATTATTTTAAAAATATGGACAAAGATGTATCATTTATTGAGGAGAAAAAAAAAAACAAGAAAAAGAATATATGTGTGTTTCAAGAGGACCCTGGTATTATATCTTGAACCCCTGTGGAGAATAAAACAGCTTCAATCCCTGTGAAGAATAAAAAGTGACTAAGTTACTTAGAGATGCTGAAGACAGAGCTATACAAATATAAGCAACTAGAGTCAAACCTTAAAGTTGCTGGAAAATCTAATATAGAACAAATGGAAAATTATAAGGGAACAATAATGAGAAAAGTAATTTACCCACACCAGGATTACAGAAGTGAGAAAATCAGTTACTAGATAAAATATTAAAAATTAAGACTAAATGAAAATTAAACAAAAAATAAAAGAGAGAAAATGGATAAAAAAAATGAAAAAACATGGAAAACATGCAGATAATGAAGTAAACAGAAAAGAAGGAATTACATTTTTTTCTCTAATACTAAATCCTAAATCAAACAACTTAAATTCTGAAAAAGAGGGTAAGGAAATCATTAACAATTCCGATAACAAAGATAACTCACTAGCTGAAATAGTGCACCTAGCTACCCAGACACAGGTGGATGTACAGGAAAGTAACCTATAGCTTTTTAGTCCACTGAATTTGTCTACTAACTCTTATAACTCACTCATGAAGTTCCAGAGATGGAGGACAGGGTTTTCAAAAGTATTAGATTGCTGCAAGCCCCAGTGCGCCAATGATACTATGCATGGGGCTTGCGGCGATCTAACGGGATTTTCCATCCCATGCGATGATTGCCACAAGTTAGACCAACTTTTTCTGGTCTAACTTGAGGCAATCCTAGGTGCCGATATCATGGAGTTTGTTCCAGATATTTGGTGCAAGCTGCCGTAATCCGTGGAAACTGTCACAACTGCGCCCAAGATTGTAAAATTGAATGCAGTTATGGTGAAGGGTTCAGCGCACTACCAAAACCTAAGTGCTGTGATGGAGGGCTGGACGCAAGCTCTGTGCCACAGTTGGAAAATCTGGCCGGGAATGTTTAGAACCCATTAATACAATTAACTTATTAGATTCCTCTAACACAGTATTTGAAAATTTAAATAAGGAAGTGGAACAGACTGAATTTGATGCAGAGTTAATTAACCAATGCCCTAACAATTTAATGAAATATACATTAAAGGTTTTAGCACATCCTATTATGGTTAACATAGTAATTCTTGAAACTCTAAATGATATCAGAAATAGAGTTGATAGTGGTGGGGAAGGTGGGGGGTGGCAGTGGCATGACAAAGGGGAGGGGGTGGGGCAGCAGCAAACTAGGGGTCCTAGCTGCACACTCGAGCAGACTTAGACTGGATGGTCTGTTTCTGCTGGCACATTCATATGTATGTATATTTTCAGGAAAGAAACTAAAGAAAAGATAGATACACTGACCTTGAAAGTAGAAAACTTGGAAAAACACATTAATAAGAAAAAAATACTCACCATAGTAATGTTGTTTCTTCTAATGGAGTCTTGCTGTATTCTGACTATATGCAGTTAGCCCCAGCACTTGAACTGCTCTGGAGAGTAAATGGTTAATTCCATGCAAAGGCATAGAACGCTGAGCTTGAGCTCAGTTTTCAAACCTCTGTCTGTGGTACTCTGAAGTGTGAGCATCAGATTCTTACGAGCACTAAACTAACTCAGAGAAGAAATTGTTTCAAAAATGTTGTGCCAAATGGCAAAACAAGGTTTTAGGGTTAAAAGACTCAAGTTGAGAAAACCCAAAAAGAACCCAACAGTTAGAGATTTACCCAAAATAATAAACTAAAAGAAACCCCCTAAGAGATGGAGGCATGTCCAGTACACCTCTGGGGTGCAGCACTGTGCCTGCCCCACCACATCCTAAAACTACTAGGTTCCAGGAGGGGAGACAGGGAGGGAGGTCAAAATACAGCAAGACTCCATTAGAAGAAACAACATTACTATGGTGAGTAATTTTTTCTTCAAACAACATGAAGTCTTGCTGTATTCTGACTATATGCATACTACCAAGCAGTACCCCCTTGGAGGAGGGAGTTACAGAACCTATTTTGGGAACAGGCTCTGCAGCATAGCCGTGCCAACTCTAGCATCACTTCATGACTGGATGTCCAAAGAGTAATGTTTGGTAAAAGTGTGAACAGATTTCCAGGTAGCTGCTTTGCATATGTCCACTAAAGGTATATCTCTAGCTGCTGCGACCGAAGCAGCTGTACTTCTGGTAGAATGAGCCCTCAGGCTTGAGAGAGGTTCCTTCCCAAGTTTAGAATAGCAGAATTGAATACAAGAGACAATCCACCTGGCAATAGACCTCTTGGTAGCAGGCTTGCCCTTTCCCACTTCACCGTAAGTGAGAAACAACTGAGAGTAGTCCTTCCTATGGGCCTTAGTATGCTCAATATAGTAACTAAGAGCCCTTTTTACATCAAGACTGTGTCACCTCCTCTCCCCAGAGGAAGAGTGATCAGTGAAAAACACAGGCAATGACAAAGACTGGTTCAGATGAAAGTCTGACACCACCTTGGGAAGAAACTTTCTATTGATGTGGAGGACCACCTTATCCCTGTGAAAGGAAATGAAATATGGTTCCAGTGATAAGGCCTGTAATTCACTGATTCTCCTGGCAGAGGTAATGGCCACAAGGAACACAGTTTTTCAAGTCAAGTATTTCAGCTCAGCCGAAGATAAAGGTTCAAAAGGGGGCTGCATAAGCTGAGCAATATAGATGTTCAGATCCCAAGAAGGGGTAGGCTCCCTAAAGGTAGGATTGACAAGAACCAAACCATTGAAGAATTTCTTGAAAACTGGATGGGAAGCTAGGGAGAAGCCCTTGCCACCAGAAAGGAAGGCAGACACACCTGCCAAATGTACCTGGAGAGTAGTAGGCCGAAGGTCTAAACTGTTAAGATGCACTAAATAGTCCAACACAGTGGCAATATCAGCCAGTTCTGGCTTAGTATGCCTCCTGGAACACCAAAACCCAAACCTTTTCCATTTGGAGTTGTAAGTCTTCCTAGTAGCAGGTTTCCTGCTTACTTTTAAAATATCCAGGACTGATTGGGAGAGATGCAAACTTGTATATTCTAGCTCTTCAAGAGCCAGGCCTTGAGCCTGAGAGTCTGAAGGTTGGGATACATAATCCTCCCCCTGAGAGGAGGTGAGAACATTGTGTTGTCTGGGAAGACACAAGGGCAGTGTTACTGACAGTGACAACAGTAGAGGATACCAAGGCTGTCTGGCTCAGTCTGGAGCCACCAGAATCACCTTGCAAGGTTGAGACCTGATTTTTATCAGGACCCTGAATATCAGAGGAAAAGGAAGAAATGCACACAGAAACCTGCTGGTCCAATTCAGTAGAAGAGCATCCTGAGGGACAGAACCCAGAAGGGGTGGTCTGCAACAATAAAGAGGAAGTTGATGATTGTCCGGGGGCTGCAAAGAGATCTATTTCTGGAGTGCTCCATGTCTTGAAAATGACTTGAAGAACTAGAGGGTTCAGGGTCCATTCATGATAACCCTAAGAAATCCTGCTGAGAGCATCTGCAAGAATGTTGTCCTGCCCTGGGAGATGCACAGCCATCAGGGAAGCCTGAAGGGAATAAGACAGAGACCATTCTTTCATGGCCTCTGTGCACAAGGCAGAGGACCGAATGCCTCCCTGCTTGTTGATGCACCACATGTGGTATTGTCTGTCCTGATCTGCACCACTTTCCCCTGAACCACAGTTGAGAATGTCTGAAGTGCTAGAAAGACAGCTCTCAGTTTGAGAAGATTTATGTGTAGAAGGGACTCCTGGCGTGACCAGGTTCCCTGAGCTGTAAGATGATCTAGGTGGGCTCCCCAGCCTAGCAGGGAGGCATCTGTGGTGAGAGTCACAGAAGGGACTTGACTGATAAAGGGAACCCCTTGTCGAAGCTTGTCTTCCTCCAGCCACCACTGGAGGGCCTGGACCAAGGTTTGAGAGACTGGAACCAGTTTGGAGAGATGGTCCTTTTTCTGAGACCAGTAAGATCTGAGATGAAACTGAATACTTCTCATCTGGAATCGTGCTCCCTGAACTACTACTGTGGAAGCTGCCATGTGGCCCAGCAGTTGTAGAAAGTGTCTGGCTGGACGAGACACTAGAGGATGGAAAGAGGAGGCCAGAGTGACCAATGACTGAACCTTTGAAAGAGGGAGAAATGCCCTTGCCTGAATAATATCTATTTCCACCCCTAAGAAGGTGAGAAGTTGGGCTGGCTCCAGAACAGACTTCTCTAGATTCATAATGAAACCCAAGGATTCTAGAAGTTTTTGGGTGACCTCTAAGGCTGACTTGACTTCATCTGAGGACTAGCCCACTAAGAGCCAGTCATCCAGGTATGGGAACAGAAGGATGCCCTGCCTCCTGAGGAATGCCACCACTACTGCAAGACACTTGAACACCCTTGGAGCAGATGTTAGGCCAAAGGGCATGGCCCTGAATTGATAATGGCCTGAGGGCAACTCGAACCTGAGGTACTTTCTGTGGGAATGTCTGATAAGTATGTGGAATTAGGCATCCTTGAGGTCCAGGGAGGCTAGTCAGTCTCCTGGTCTCAGAGAGGGAAGAATTACTCCCAGAGTCAGCATTTTGAACTTTGGTTTTGTCAAATATTTGTTCAGGTACCCTAAATCTAAGATGGGTTACTACTCCCTGTGTCTTTTTTGGGGTTAGGAAGTATCTGGAATACAGTCGTTTTCCCCTGTGACAAAGAGGTTCCTTCTCTATTGCTTGCAAAGGCAGAAGAAAGGAGACTTCTGCCTCTAAGGCCTTTGTCTCCAAGGAAGAGGGAGGACTGAAGGACCTTGCTCTCATTTTTGGGAACCTTTTGAAACTGACAGCAAGTCTCTGCCTCACTACTTCCAGGACCCATTTGTCTGAAGTAACAGACTCCCAGGCCTGGGAGTAGTGAGTTAGCCTGCCCCCTACTGAGATTGGGGAGAGGTGACCCTAACTGACACTTCAGGGTGTGTGCTTGGCAGGGGGCTTAGACTGAGTAGCTGATGGGGTCCTAGTCATTCCACATCTACCTCTTCCCCTAAAGAATCCCCTCTGCTGAAAAGAAGAGGAGGAGGAGGCCTGAGCTTGATAAAAAGGCATGTGAAAAGGGGGTGCCCCTGCCCCTAAACTGCTGCCTCTGAGGAGTCGTCTGCTTTTCTTTGGCTGCAGCACTCCTATAGGTGGTCCTGTATTCATCCATTTTTTTCACATAATTCTCTGTTTGATCCCCAAAGAGAGACTTACCAGTTACAGGAAAATCCATGGCCTTAGCCTGGGTATCCTGTGAGAGGTTGGTAAGCCAAGCAAATTTCCTCATGGAGATAGGTGTAGCCATGACCCTGGAATGAACATCATTAGAATCAACAGCAGTGTGGAACTGCACTTTAGATGCCTCTATACCATTTGCAGACACCTGCTCCAGCTCCTTGGCTAGCTGGGGAGGGCATTCTTAGCTAGCTCCAGAATCATATCCCACATAGATTTCTGGTACCTAGCTGCATATGGCATGTAGTTAGATTGTCTGAGTCCCAAAGAGGATGCCAAGTACTGTTTTTTTTGCCATGGCATCCACTTTCCTGGAATCCTTGTCTGGGGGGTGAGATGCCAGGGGAATATTAACCTTGTCACAGGCTGCAGCTTGTACTACCCCAGCATGGCTGCTATGATTGGTAAGGAAGTCTATCCCAGGACCTGACAAAGTATACCTCCTGTCCATTTTCTTTTCCACACGGGGTATGGATGTAGGAAATTGTAAAATGTTTTGTGTCTGCTTCCCCAAGGATTTGTGTAAGGGGATAAACACCCTCTTTGACTTTGGTACATCCATCATTTCTAAATAGTCAGGTTCTTCCTGATCCTGTTCAGCCTCTTCCAGAGGAGGCTGAAGAGTCTCAGCCACTTTCTTGTGAAACAAGAAATGGGAAGGGGACTCAGAAAACCTGGGAGGAGAAACCTGAGAGGGCCTGTCTGGGGAGATGTCAGGCTCTGCCGGCCCATCTAGGCCCTTATCATAATCTTCCTCCTCCTCCCAATAGCCCTCATAGTAAGCTTCAGGATCTATGTCTGAAGCAGACATTTCTAACCGAACCAGTCTGCTTTGAACTGAAACCGGTTCAGTTGGAACTGGGCAAAGTGATTGAACTATGGAAATTGCTTTCGCAATCTCCTCAATGGTCACCATGGGAATCCAGATTCGAACTAGCTGATTTTCTTTTTCCTTTACTTGGAACACAGAATCGGCTCTCCATTTGCCTGAAGAGGTATCGCCCAGGTCAGTGGGCACCTCTTCAGGTTCGGTCGCAACCGAACCGGGCTGCCATCCGAGTCAGCAGACTTCTCGGCCTCCCTCTCCCTTAGCCTACTCAAATGTTTTTCCAGAGTGGCTTTGGGAAAGTTTTTGCATATTTGGCAGTCTTCTTTGAGGTGGTCAAACCCCAGACAGTGCACACATAAGAGGTGAGGGTCAGCCTTGGCAAAGGCCTCCTTACACTCGGTACAGTGCTGAAACTCAGTGGGTTCAGTTTTCATTTTGGGTTTCTCAGAGATGCCTTCAACTTAAAGTCACCCAAAACAGCAGTTAAGCCAGGCAACTACAAACCTGTTGGTTCGAACCATGTCATGGGTCGGTTAAAAAAATCCTAAAAGTCAGATTTTTTAGGAACCGATAAGTACTGGAAAAAATACACAATCAACAAATTATACAGAAACAGAATAGATTTTGGTTCCACACCGGACCGACCGGTAAGAAACCAAAAATAAAAAAATTTCTTGAGGAAAAACACAACTACCTACAACTACCACTTACTGGTACCAAGACAGAGGAAAGAATATCAAAATTCTTAAAGAAATGGCTTGAAAAACTGACCGGTTCGTACTGTAACTGAACCAAAGCGCAGGAGGGATATCCAGAGTGACTTCACAGTTAGGCGGAGTGAAGAATCTGATGGTTACACTTCAGAGTACCACAGACAGAGGTTTATAAACCGAGCTCGAGCTCAACATTCTATGCCTTTGCATAGAGTTAATCCTTTACACTCCGGAGCAGTTCAAGTGCTGGGGCTAACTGCATATAGTCAGAATACAGCAAGACTTCATGTTGTTTGAAACATAACTTATTATTTTCAACAGTATTATTACAGAAACTCCAAATAAGCTACCAAATAAAGTAAAAGGAAAAGATAAAGGGAAGGGAAAAAACAAAGGAAAGAAAGCAAGGAAGAAAAAAGGGGAAAGAGACCCAGAACGACAAAACCAGGGAGGTACAGGAAATCCAGAACAGTAATAAAACTCCCAGTCCCATTGAAATTAAGCATGTGCCAGTTATTAGTAAGGATAATAGGGAAGGACAACATACAACTTCACATTAAACTGTAAAAACTAAAAGAGGTTATGGATTGGCACAGAGCCAAGAGAACACCAAGAAACCCATTATTGCACAGGAACTAATGGAGGAAAACATTATAGACTTACCCACACAAAAAAAGAATAGGACTGAAAAGGACCTCATGGTGTCCAATGAAAATGAAATGGATCTAGCAGAAAATGATAGCATAAACATGGGAAACCTCCCACACTTTAAATTAACAGGAAATTAGACTATCTTACACATAATAGGTATCTTTCATAAACAGGAGACAAGACTCTCTTTGATGGAGTCAATAGTATTTTTTTTCAACCAGGACTTGGTGTAAATAAAGCAAAGGAAAATATACTAACAGTATACAGAGACACTGAATATATGGGTTTGTCAGTATATGTGATGCTGTCAAGTATGGGTTTTGCAAAACAGACATGGTTTAAGTAAATACTTCACAGCATCAGGGTACCGGCATTAGGGCGTCGAGTCACTACAGTGCCGAAATTTGAGTTTGCCGCCCAATCCTCAAGGTCTGCCCCCCCTCCGGAGTTAGAATATTTAGAAATTGGGGTGTGAGGGACACGGAGGCACAGCCCCTTGAAAAAAAGAGAGGTTGGCAACAAAGACATTTGGCACTGTAGTGACTTGGTACCCTAATGTTGGCAACATGCGAAGGTAGAACCCTAAGTAAAGCAAATTTAACCACATTATTGTTGGAGATGGCAGCACCCATAACTTGGAGATCCAATGACAGATTATTTAATACATCCCAGATGACGTTTATCGTAGAACAAAATGTTCTGCAATATGCTCTTGTCTCTTTGAAACAGAACTTTCAGTCTAAATCTCAGTCTGAGGATGAAACAAATCAGAATACCTCTAACATTGTGTTGGGTTTTGGAATGGAAAGATTACCTATAGGAAATAATAATTCTCTTGTTTCCATCATTTTCCCTTTGTTATCTGGTGTCTTGAAACTCAATATCAGTTAAGGGGATTTTTATTATATTGAGAGAGAGCATATAAAAATGGGGAATGAAATCAGATTGACCTACATGTTAAAGCAGCAGAAGTAGCCCAAAGGATTCTGGACAATGCAAGAAAAATGGAACATTTAGATATTCTCATTGTAGGCTGAAATAAACCTTGAAAGTACATCTGATCCTGTCTGTTCTGTAGCATGACTTGAAACTGCAAGAATGAATCATTTGAGGCAGTCATCAATGAAGCCAATCTTCTTTCATGGAATACAGCTAGTCTACTGGGCAAATTGCTGGATAGTGACTGGTATAACTGCATATATTATACTTTTGTTCCAGGAAACATGATCTACAGAGGCAGTAAATTTGAATGGATCATCAGTGATTAAAATCAATACATTTGGAAGATGTATTGGGGTTTAGTTATGTATGCAAAAATAAAGATGGTATTAAGCTTGTTGAGATATACAGTATATAGACAAAGTGTAAAAAAATGACATCATTGTATTTAAATGGAATGATCAAAATATCATCCTGACCATTGTTTATATCCCCACCAAAAACCACATCACATCTCACAGATGACATCTGGACAGGGATATGCAATGACTCAGAAATAGTCACTCAAAGTTTCCTTATGTGAATGTTTTAATTGCTGGAGACTTTAACGCAAGGGCCGTTAACTTTGACAGTACTGAATTGTTAGAGTCTTACATTAATTTGGGCTCTATTGAGAAGCATATTCATAGAAAAAACAACAAAAATGATAATGGCAAAAAATTACAAGAATTTGTAATGGATAGTGCTTTTGTTGGATGGTAGACTTAAGAGGTGATGAATGTGAAAGTACCACTTATTTTGGACCTAGTGGGCAAAGCACAATTTTCTGCAATCCAAAAAGTTACCACACATATGAATCTCTTAAAATAGAAATGAGAACTGAAAGTGACCATGCCCCACTGCTATTGAAAGTAAATACTGACAGAAATCTCATAATTTCAGACAATAACTGATTTAATCCTCCTATTATTATAACGGGGACACACAGACTTTGAATTATGGGTTTAGTTATAGACTCAATGAATAATATTGTATATGAATCAAAAGCGAGTGAAATGTTTGACAAGATCAATAACACTACACAGGTTTTACTCATGGAGGACAATTTAAAAAGTTTGTTTGCCTTAATTCATTCAATATTATACATTAACAATAATAATACAGCTCCTAAGACACACTCTTGATTTAATGATTCCTATAAACAAACCAAAAAGGATTTGAGTCTAGTTAGACAGACTAAAAAAAACCTTAAAAAGTTAATTTTAACCACCTTAATACAATGAGGAAACAATATAACATTTTCTTGAATGAACAAAAACAGTTTCACAAAAATGGATGGTTAGAAATATTTAGCATTATTGACAATATGGATCAAAATAGATTTTGGACTATGGTTCTAAAGGGGTGAAATCATTTCATGCTTTTCTATGGGTATATATCCCAAAGGAAACCTGGGTAATACATTACAAAGCAATTTTCTCAGGCGTATGCCCTATGGAAAATAACAATAGATTACTACATCCTCTTTTTGATTACAGAACTACTCCTTTGGTATTCTTTCTAGTAGAAGTGGAAGGTGCCATATTAAATTTTGCAAAAAAAAATACAAATCACCAGGCCCAGATGTCATTCTATGCAAGGTCATTCCATGTGATGTATATAAGGAAAACCTGAATTTATGGATCTCTATTTTACCCAACTTCTTCAATACCTGTCTTATGCAAATATTTATTCCCACTTCTTGGAAAACTAATACAATAGTACCTATCCATAAAAAATGTTCAGTTTATGATCCAAATAATTTTCAGCCCATCAGCCTTCTGGATACGATGTCTAAGATATTTACAAAGAATACAAAGACTTTGACAAAGTCTGATATAATGACTGCTCTGATTGTTTTTTGTTATATCCATGTCATGTTGTTGTTACATTGTTGTATTTAGCTAATTATTTCTTTTGAACATGGAACCTTTGTAAATGAGTCTCTGACTCAAAGGTATGTCAAATTCTGAGACTGTAATAAATAAATAAATATCAGTGAACAGATTATCCATATGGCTACAGAATAATAAACCATTATCGCAATTTCAGGCAGGTTTTAGACCAGGTTTTCTACAGTTGATTATGTTTATATAATATTACGTGCATCTATTAGAAAATATGTTGGCCTTAAAAAACATGAAACATTTCACATTCTTTGTGCACTTTTTTATCATCCTTTAATTTGATAAACAAAGAATTACTATGGAAAATAATGCTGGAGAGGGGTATGGACCATTCATTATTAATTCCTATATACAGATACCAAAATTGTCATAAGATATGATAATGAGGGGAATTTAACCGAACCATGTAACTGTGACAGAGGGGCCAAACAGGGTTGCCCACTGGCATCAATATTCTTCAGTGTGTGTGTGTGTGTGTATGTATATATATATATATATATGTGTATATATATATATATATATATAGAGAGAGAGAGAGAGAGAGAGAGATCTATATATATATATCTATATATATATAGATTCTGCTACAATCACATGGGGATTCACAGTTCAACCTACCTAAAATTAATAATAAACAATGTCAACTTCTTGCTTATGCTAATGATATATCTTTTTTTTGCTTTCATGTGCAGGATTACAGAAGAAGATACATTTAAAAAGGATTGTGATGAATTAGAACTTAACAAAACTAAATTTATGACCTATGGTGATAACACAAAAAATTTATAATTTTTCATGCATCAAAAAAAGTAGAAATTGTTAAAGAATACACTTATCTTGGAATTAAGTTCATGCCCAATGGAAAATGGGGCCAACGCATTACAGAACAAACTTCAAAAGCCAAACATGTGGCAAAGGCATTACTTAGATTTAATTATAGATATGGTGGTCATACTTTAAATGCAGCAGTGGTTGCAGGACAGATGAAAATCAACCCTGTACTTCTATATGGTGCAGAAGTCTGGGAGCATCAACTGTCCAAATAATTTAGAAACTCAATTACTACACTTTTATAAGTCTGTGTTATGAGTACCAGCAGTGGCATCCACAACAATGGTTAGGGCAAAACTAGGCAGTATAGCTCTACATGCACAAGTAGAATTTAGATTGGTTATTTACTGGCTGAATATTTTCATACATAATAGGGAAAACAAACTACCATTAGAATGTCTAGTGGAAAACGTGACATGGCCAGATTTAAATAGGCGATCCCAATGGCTAACTGCTCTAACCTCCTCCCTAATCAAAATCAACTTATACAGTCTTTGGACACATTTTCAGAGAAAAACTGACATGCCCCCTAACTACAGACCCATCATTAAAATGAAATGATATGAAAAGGCACAAAAAATGGGCATAGACAAAATAAAAGGACAAAAATGTGCCCCATTGTACAAAATACATAAGATCTTGCTTGGTGTGAAGTATTATTTGATACTACTAATTCTGCCAGAACAAAGGAGAATTATTGGTATGAACATAAGAACATAAGAATGGTGTCGGCAGATGGGGACCACTTGATCCACCTAGTCTGCCCAAGGTGGCTATCAGTCTCCCCTTAAATTGTTTTAGCCAAGCTGTCTGCACTGTCTGTCCCATGCTAGCTTAAAGGATACCTAAACAACATTTTGACAACAAACTATTCAAAAATCTGACTCCATAGGTGACTAAAGAAAAGGCTGCTGTATTCATTAATGCTAAAACTACATTTATATAATTTACCTAAATGTGGTTCCAGAGCATTTGAAAATTGTAAAATCAGCCTTCCAATTTCAAAAAAACTGTCTTACCTGCTTCCTAAAATGGCCACCAAATGTGTTATGCGATGACATAATTGGAGCCAAAGTCAGAGAGATATATTGCTAACTAGCTATTTTTTCCCCTTTTTCTATAAGTGTTTCACCCAAATGGTCAAAACCATGTGCATTATTTTGTATAATACACATGTTAGGCTATGGTTCTGTTCATTTTGTTTACTTTGATATGCTGAAATTGTGTTTTAATCCAACCGGCTTTTTCTGTGGCAAACCACAGTGCAGTACAAATCTTGAATAACTTGGTGGTCTAGTGGTTATGGCAGATCCAGGATGCTACAATGGGGCTGCTGGGGTGGTTTGTACACTTAATATGCACTTTTTAACATTTTTATTAAACCTTAATATTTTCTGCAATTAATCTGTTCTAGTACATTTTTGACAGAAGCTACAAATGTAATCCATAGTTTGAATGTAAACATTTGTACAATCAATAAATCAGACTTCTTCAACAAAGTGAAATTTAGCAGCAGCAAGCAATTACGTTACAATGGGGGGGGGGGTTGCAGCCACCCCCTTCAGCACCCCCTAGATCCGCCACTTTTTTGTAGCAAAGTTCTTGTGCAGTCCAATGTTAGTCCATACATTCTCAAAAATCAAATATATGCTGGTCTTGTCTTCTTATTCCATGGGAAATACTACTACTAATAATAAGAATATTCAGCATTTATATAGTGGTTGTCATACACATTGTATCCCAGAGTGCAATTACAAGCAATACTAGACTGGTAGTGAAGTGACTGAATGTGTAGTGGCAGCCATTTCATACATTAATATCCACACACAGCTTTGGACAATTGCATGAACTGGTTTTATGGGAAGGGGAATGTTGGCCAGGACAAAAGGGTCAGGTAGTGATCATGGTGCTGGCAGCCCAACATCTTATTTCTCACAGTAATCTGCTCATATTTCTCTCCTTCTGTCTTCCCTTCCCGAATATAGCAGTAACTTGCAAGAGTGGCCTTCTCAGTCCCCCTCTGGTATTCATTATTTACTACTACTCCTCACACCGAAAGCTGGTGAGCTCATTACCCTTCTGCATCATGAATGCAAGTAGTATAGTCCCTGCTTTTTGTGACATATCAAATATAAACATATATTTCCAGTAAGTCAGGCTGATTGCAACAAGGAACAAGGGAAATGATGGGTTTTCATATCCTTAAAAGATCTAGGCTACCTTTGATTTGGCACTATTAAATGATGGGTGTGCACATCATTATGCACGTCACTTACTATTGCCTAAATCATAGGTGGCTTAGATCTTTTATGGGTAGGAAAGCCTATGCTTCCACTTGTGCCATGCTGCTGTCAGCCTGGCTTACCAGAAGATTATGTTTATTATTAATATGTTAAAATAACACAGGAGACTGTACTAACCGCATTCATGATGCAGAAGGGTAATGAACTCACCAGTTTTTGGTGTGGGGAGCAGGTGAGAAGAATGAGTGCCAGAGAGGGACTGAAGAGGCCATTCCAGCAGGGTACAGCTATATTCAGGTTAGTTGAAGACAAGAAGGAGGAGAACGTTGAGCAGATCACTGTGAGATCTGAAATGTGGGGCTGCCAGCATCGTGATCTCTACCTATGGATGAGAGTAGCCAGGGATGACAAATACTCAGAGTGCCAGGGTTGCACCTAAACTGTTACTTGAATTCAGTGTAGGGAGATTACCCTCAGGCTGGGGAGGGGATGCTGACATTTGTTAGGACAGTATCGAGGGAGTTGTGTATAGCTCATTCAAGATTTGGAAGGGTGGTAGCCAGCCAACTCGCATTGTGGAGAAGAGTACAGAAAAGTACTGGAGAATAATTGCTGGGAACTGTCCTGCGGGGTTCTGTAGATCACAGGTAAAGAAGTAGACTGACACTGAAAGACGGGTGGATTCGCTCAAGGTATTAGTATGCCTCTCCTGCTAATAATATTGTTATCCATTGTAAGCGCAGTGCTTATGAGGGCATGAACAGCAGTTTTTCTGGTGGGTCATGATGATTATTGCTTGGCCCTCCAGGAAGACCTAGTTGTTGGTTAATGAGGCAGGAAAAAAACAACAGGGGAACTGTACATTCTACCTTCACTGTGCAGAAGGGTGGTGATCCACTCAATGCTTACTGTGGGAGCAGAAGTCAAACATTGAGAAAAACTGTACTGGAGAGTGATTTGGGAGGCATTTTTTTAACAGTGCCAGCTGATGATGCGTATCGGTATAGGTGTGCACAACTCTCTGAGGTACAAGATTACATTCTGAGGTGTGATAATTCTCTATGTGAGACTGTAAGTACATATGCGGCCCCAAGCAGTACTAAGGGCAGAGTATGGATGGTGGGGCATTCAACAGAAGGCAGGCTAGGTGCAGGGGGCTCACTTGGAAAAATAAAGCTTTATTTGTGGAGTAACAAGAAAGCATGAGCTTTGGAATTGAACCAAACCAGTACTTTGCTGTGTGACCCTGAGCAAGTCACTAAACTTTCTTGTGCTTCCAGGCCACACCTGTAAACAAGCTTTCAGCTTAGTGTGTCTCTCCTGGTTAACAAAAAACAAAATTCAGAGCATCACATAACTCAAGATCATCAGCTATTTGAAGTGTTGTAATGTACTGCAGTTTGCCAAAGAGACTGTCACCTGGATTGCAAAACATTTTCAGCAAATTAAAGTAAACAAAATGAACAAAATCATAGCCTAACATGTGTACTGATCAAAATAATCCATGAGTTAATGCATGGTGTTAAGCATTCTGGTACAACAATTCAAAATAAAGAGGGAAAGAAAAACTAGTTAGCACTATAGGAATATCTGTCTCTGACTCCACTGATGTCATCATGACTCATCACTTAGCACACTTCGCAGACATCTTAGGGAGAAACCAAGGCTGTTTTTTGGAAGTAAAAGGCTGATGTTTACATTTTTCAAAAGCTATGAAACGGCATTTATGTTACTTATATAAATGCAGTTTTAGCATAGATGTAAACAGCAGCCTTTACTTTAACTCACTATGAAGCCAGATTCTGGAGTTTGCAGTTTAAAAAAAACTGCTTGTTTAGGTACCCTTTAAATTCTCTTACTGTTTTAGCTGCCACCACCTGTGCTGACAGGCTGTTCCAGGACTCTTCATTTAGTTGGGGCAGGACTGAGGGATCCTAACTGGAGAGTTTGTGACTGTGTGTTTGTAATTGAATTTGAGGTCTTTTCTTAACTGCAATTTCTGTGTGCTTTTCCATTTAGTTTGGCAGGATTGAGGGATTCTGGTTGATAAGTTTGTGACTGTGTGTTTGTAACTGGCTGTGTCTGAACTTTAAGTGCAGGCATCACATTACAGGGATTAGTGAAATTTGAATGTGAGCTCTTAACTGCCATTTTAGTTTGATTCTTCATTTAGTTGGGGCAGGATTGAGGGGATCCTAGCTGGTGAGTTTGTGACTATGTTTGTAATTGAATTTAAGATATTTTTTAACTGCAATTTATGTGTGTGCTTTTCCATTTAGTTTGGGCAGGACTGAGGGATTCTAGCTGATAAGTTTGTGACTGTGTGTTTGTAATTGGCTGTGTCCAAACTGTAAGTGCAGGCATCGCATTATCCAATCCATCTTTATTTTTATATTGCCTTTCAAAACCAAGGCACTGTACAAACCATAAATACAATAAAATACCATAAAACTGATTTACAGATATAGAAAACCAAATAATTAGCATCCGACTCTAATTTGGAAAGGCCAATGAAAACAAACATGTTTTCAACATTGTTTTAAAACTACTGATGGTCAGGCATTCTCTTAACTGACTAGGTAGAGAATTCCATAGGATCGGTGTTGTGAATGAAAAAGCACGGGCACCAGATGTTTTAAGACGAACCCTGGGAATCTCTAGCAATTCCTCTTTGGCAGATCAGAGCGGACGATTGGGGGAGTAGGGAGTCAGGAGGTCTTTAAGGTAGTTGGTCCCTGTTCATGTAGGACTTTAAAGGTAAGCAAGCCTACCTTATAGGTAATCTGCCACTGTACTGGCAGCCAGTGCAGTTCACGCAGGACAGGTGTAATATGACTGGACCTAGAGGTAACAGTCAACAACATGGCTGCAGTGTTCTGCACCACCTGCAAGTGGCGGATATCAACCCCTGACAGCCCTAGGTAGAGGGCATAGCAGTAGTCAAGATGGATGGTAATGAAGGTGTGGACCAATGTTGGAAGGTCACCAGGGGGAATCAGATGTTTCACCAGGGAAATATTCCTTAGATAGAAAAATGAGGATTTGACAATGGGCAACACCTGAGACTTCAGGGTCAAACCATTATCAAAAATAACACCAGGTTTTGTACCAGATCTGAGGTGACGAGCTGGGCACCATCAAGGCAAAGGGCAGACATTTGCCCAGCACCAACACCCATCCCCAGATGACCTGGTTCCACCACCAACACCTCGGTCTTATCTGGATTTAGTCTCAGCCAACTGGAGCTCATCCAGTCTTTAATCTCGGAGAGGCAGCTGTTTAGAACAGAGACTGCATCAACTTGTCCGGGTACAAAGGACATATACAGCTAAGTATCATCTGCATAGCAGTGAAAACTCAAGCTGTAACACCTAATGATTTCTCCCAAGGGCAGCATGTACACTGTGAACAACATGGGTATCAAAATGGAGCCCTAGGGCACCTCACAAGGCAGGGAGACAGCATCAGAGGAATAAATTCCTGTGACCACTCTCTGAGACCTGCCTGTCAGGAAAGATCAAAACCATTTGAGGACTGTACCTGACAGTCCACAAAAAAGCCGCAGGGTCTCCAAAAGCACCTCATGGTCCACAGTGTCAAAAGCTGCTGAGAGATCGAGGAGGACCAAGATGGTACAAACCTTTTGATCTCTCACCATTAGGAGATAATTTAATACCCGAACAAGGGCAGTCTTCGTACTATGCCTTTTCCAAAAATTAGACTGGAGAGCATCACAGACACCATGAGTTACTAAATGATTGTCCAGCTGCACCGCAACCACCTTCTCAATAACCTTCCCAACAAAGGGAAGGTTAGAGAAAGATCGGTAGTTAGCTGGATCATCGGGATCTAAGGAAGAGTTTTTAAGGAGTGGTTGGATGACCGCCTCCTTTAAGGGGTCTGGAAAGGCTCCCCCCTTCAAAGATCTCCAAACAGTTTCAGCTAGGATCAGGCAGATAACATCTACATACCCCACGAGTAGGGAGGTTGGGCCCGGATCCAAACTACAGCAAATTAGTTGCAAAATGTTTGGACAATCTTCATGATGTCCATGAATTCCGGTCGGCCAAACTCCATCCAGACAGACCGGGCATTCATCACCTCCTGTCGACCACTGCATCTCCTCATGGAGAAGGCTTGGCTGATTCTGGACCTGATGCTGGCAACCTTATCTGCGAAGAACCAAGCTAGCTCATCACACTTAATTTGTGAAAAAACTCTTCCAGACTTCAGACAGCCTGGATTGTACAGTCTCTCGACAGTGCAAAAGAGCTGTGCCAGTTGGTTCTGCACAGCAGAAATCTCCCTGGACAAGAACTCTACCTTCTTACAGGTGATTTCTGATTAATAGATACTATAACGCGCCATCAATCTAAGCCTGTCAGCATCAAGGCCAGATTTCCGCCAAGCTCTCCCCAGCCTTCGACCACCCCGCCTCAACTCCTTCAAGGATCCATCATACCATGTGGAACTTCAGCGAAGAGTGAGTGGTCGAACACAAACAGGAGCAATCAAGTCCAGGGCATCTCCCACTGCCCTATTATAAGCCAGTACAAGGTCCCCTGTACCTGTGCTTTCACCCAGCAATCCTGATAGATCCAGCACCGCTGATAGGCCATCTGGGGTAACTCCCCTCAAAGGGCCGTACTGGACCATCTCCACAGGGGAAGGTCCAATTGGGGGAGCCCCAAAACTGAACCCCATGGTGTGATGGTCAGACCAACTGACTGGTTCCACCACCAAATCAGTGATCTCCATCCCCAGGAGGAACAGCAGATCCAGTGAGTGGCCTCCAATATGGGTAGAGGAGGTAACAACCTGTATAAGGCCCAGTAATGTCATTAACTGGAGGAGATTTTGACCAAATTGCAAGAGTTTGTCGTCGACCCAGGCATTGACATCCCCCAGAATTATCCATCTGGGAAACTCCAATACTATGTTGACGATGAAGTCCGCAATCTCCAATATTATTTTATTTTTTATTTTTTTATTTATTGGAATACAATCGGAATTACAAACCTTTGAGTCACAGACTCTTTTGCAAAGGCTCCATGTCGGTTACAGGGGGTGGAAGGTAAATAAATACAGTAAAGGACATACATAAACAGGCAGTATTTACAGTAACTGTACTGAGGAGCAGTCCAGGCAAAACTTATATACCAGTGAGGGCATTAGGCAGCAATCTTAGCGTCCCAGGCCAGGGATTTGTTTGGCGCTAATACATGGGGTCTCGAGAGACCCTGAGTCGAGAATGGGGAGGATATGGGAATAAAAATAGGTGGGCAATGTTAGCCACAGTCACATTTTGCACTCTCAAGTAGTTGAGCCTTGAGGCCTGTTTTAAATAGTGAGATGCTGTGGGTCTGGGAGAGTGAGTGTGGTAACGAATTGAGCCAGAGAGGGGCTCGGTAGAGGAAGGATCTTTGTACAAGGGAAGTTCTACATAGGGGGACCAGAAATGAAGAGCTTGCAGTGAGCCTTGTATTGCACCTGTGGGGTGCTGTACTGATTATGGGGAGAAGGCCGACGGGGGCTAGGTGAAGGTGTATCTTTTTTGCGAGGATGCAGGTGTGGTACTTTAATCTTTGTTGGAAATTTAGCAAACCAGTCAAAGCATAAAGATCACAGATGTGGGTTAGTCTATCACTGCCTGTGACTAGGCGGCAGGCTTTATTCAAGGCAGTGTTTATACTGTTAAGCGAGGTGGGTCCTGCAGAGCCGTATATAGCAATCCCGTAGTCAACTAGGGAGAGGATGGAGGAGGTGACTGCAAGCTGCATGGCCTGTGTGGGTAAGCAGTGCTTGAGTCTGTACAGGATGCCCACTCTAGTACTGACAGTGGAAGAGAGAATTTGGATATGCCTCTGGTAGGAGAGGGAGGTGTCTAATGTGATACCCAGGTATTTGAAGTTGGTAACGTGTTCCGGAGGGGCACCTAGTGTGTTCTTGATAAGGAGAGCAGACTGACTATGAGGGCTTTGGCGATGTGCAAAAATCATGGACTTAGTTTTATTATAGTTGATAATTAGGCGGTGTTCAGTGAACCAGGTCTCTAGTTCCCAGAAATGACTTTGAAGGGCCTGTTGGAGGGCGGTCGGGTGGGGGTGTTTCCAAAACAGAACCGCATCATTAGTGTAGAGTAGCAAATGACCGCTGCATGCCTTAGGGAGGGAGTTTAGAAAGAGGGTGAACAGCAGTGGGCCCAGAATTGACCCCGTGGGACCCCAGAGCAAACTGTTTTGGGGGTGGAGAGGGTGGTGTTTATCCTGATTTGCTGTGAATGGCCTGAGAGGTAATCCTTGAATCAGGCCGTAGTCTCAGGGACCACATTTAGTTTTGGGAGGACACGAAGTAGTAGCTTGTGACTGACTGAGTCAAAAGCCTTGGTTAGATCCACATAGATCGCCCCTGTGATTGAGCCATGGTCGAGGGCTTCGTGGATGAACATGGTGAGCTCTGAGAGTGCAGTGATGGTACTATGGCCCGTCCGGAAACCATGCTGTTCCTGGCTGAGAAGTTTATGTTTAGTTTGGTGTTCGGTTATCTGGTCAGATACTATTCTTTCAAGGGCTTTGGAGAGAGGTGGAAGTATTGAGATAGGTCTATAGTTTGAATGGGAGTGATTATGGCTGTCTTCCAGGTTGAGGGGAACTGACCAAGGCATAGCGAGAGGTTAAGAATTTTAGTGAGGTGTGGTAAAGTGACATCAAGGGTGAGCTGAAGGAGTTTAAGATCTAAGGAGTCATTGCTGTAGCAGGTATTAGAGATAGCTTTGGTAATATAGCATTTTGCCTCATTGCAGGTGATGACTCGAAGCTGGAAGGGGGGCGAGTTGACATTACACGAGGTTTGGGGGGGAGAAATTTGGAGGGAGGATATGGGAGAGATCCGAGAAGGCTGAGTTAAGGGCTTCTGCGATAGTGGAGTGATCCTGAGTGACCTCACAGTTTAGGATAAGTTGGGTGGGGGTTGGGGAGCAGGATTTACCACTGAGTTCTTTTATGTTGTCCCAGAATCTTTTCCCATCACCCCAGGAGGAGGTAAGAGTTTGTTGGTAGTAATTAGCTTTCGCTTGCTGCAATGCCCATGTACATTTATTGCGTGCCTCCCGGTAGAGTTGTCTATCCTGGGTACTTTGGAAGTCAAGGGCCTTGTGCCTGAGGTTGTCCCTTTGCTGTAGCAGGCTTAGAAGTGGTGGTGTGATCCATGGGGTGGTTCTGGATTTCACAACTTGCTTAGAAAAGGGAGCGAATAAATCGCAGGCTTTGTTGAAGGTGGTTATAAAATGAGCGAGAGCAAGGTCAACTGACTGGGCAGTATAAATGGGGAGCCAGTTGCTGTTAGTTAGATGGGCTTTGAGGTTCTTTATGCCTCCCCTTTTAAGTCTGCGTTGCCAGAAGATTTTTGGTGGGGCAGGGGGCAATTTGCCCGATCACCAGCAAGTAACCGGGGAGTGGTCACTGATAGCATCAGGGAGCACTGTTGCATTGGAGAGGTTACCTGGCCTGCTGATGAAGATGAGGTCAAGAAGGGTGGAGGTCCCGGATCTACTGTCCCTTCTGGTGGGGGAGGTGACTAGTTGGGTGAGATCAAAGGCCAGGGCAGCGTCTTTGAAGCTGGATGAGGCTGGGGATAACCAGTTAACACTGAAGTCACCCATTAAGATGACTTCACTAGTGTTAGGTAGTTGGGAGATGATTTGGAGGATAGAGTCAAATGTGAGTTTTTGATTTCTCGGGGGGATGTAGGCCGAGATGATGTGGAGAGTTTTGGTACCCAGGCTGAGTTTTACTGTAAGTATCTGGGCACCGTATTGTGGTGCGGGTGTATGGACTTCTGTGGCACTGAATGAGGATTTAACACAAATTGCATGTATTAGTGTAGTTTGAATGTGAGCTCTTAACTGCCATTTCAGTTTGATTCTTTATTTAGTTGGGACAGGATTGAGAGATCCTAGTTGGTGAGTTTATGACTGTGTGTTTGTAACTGAATTTGAGGTCTTTTCTTAATTGCAATTTCAATGTGCATTTCCATTCAGTTTGGGCAGGATTGAAGGATTCTGGCTGATAAGTTTGTAATTGGCTGTGTCTGTAATTGGCTGTGTCTGAATTTTAAGTGCAGGCATCATATTACAGGGATTAGTGTAGTTTGAATGTGAGCTCTTAACTGCCATTTTAGTTTGATTCTTCATTTAGTTGGGGCAGGATTGAGGGATCCTAGCTGGTAAGTTTGTGACTGTGTGTTTGTAATTGAATTTGAGATAGTTTCTTAAAGGGACAGTAAACATTGCAGAGAGTTCTCAAACTGTGAAAGCCCATGAAAAGTTATGTAGAACAAGGTATTTGGCTTCTTTGTAGGGGTTAAATGTCCCAAGATATGAATATTTAAATCACCTGAAAATCAAAGCAAGGCAGCAGCCATATCATGCAATCTTACAACAGAAAGTGATGTCACTGAGGGGCAAACTATAACTAACACCACAGAGCTAGGCCCTCAGTGACATAGCTTCCTGTTTTCAAGACTGCATGAAATGGCTGTTGCTGTGAGTTGATTTACACATTACTTAGCTAGTCATATTTCAAGACTCCTGTCGCCTACATGTAAACCCAGTACCTCATTTGAAAGATCTTTTCAAGGGCTTTCACATTTTGGGTGACCTCTGCAATATTTAGTGGCTCTTTAACTGCAATTTATGTGTGCTTTTCCATTTAGTTTGGGCAGGATTGAGGGATTCTAGCTGATAGGTTTGTGACTGTGTGTTTGTAATTGGCTGTGTCTGGACCACAGTGAGTGGAGTGAGGAGCCACTGCCAGAGGATTCCTTTGGCTGATTGCTTTTGGACACAGCATGTGGTGTGGTCCTGCACTCCCACTGCACAACCTACCCACCACAGGGCTCACACTACATTTATAGGGTGGGTCCCATAGGGCCTTGCAACATCCTGCATCCATACAGGAAGTAGCGAAGAGAGAAAGCACAACAATAAGCAAAAGAATAAAAAAAATATTTGAGAGATAACAAATAGCCATCTTAAGGAGGCAGTTGATTGAGGAGAGAAACAGACGTGATGGGAGTGGTGCAGTACAGTGGTTGTGGAGCAGCTGTCTTCAGGGAGACATTCTGGAGGCTGCGATGCTGCCCTATCTGCAGACACCTCTCTGGGCTGAGGGAGGAGGTTGCCTGTCTCTGAGCAGAGTTGGCCAAGCTGAAGGTGGCATCCACCCCCACTCAGAGATCACCTGGTCCACAACCTGTACCTCAAAGGAGGCCAAGGAAGAGGAGTGATTGGACTATGGTGGGCTCAGGGAAGGTGAGGGAGGGGGGTCTAAAGCACATTCCCCAACTGGTCCAGCTTAGTAACTCTTACACTGTTTTGGATGAATGGAAAAGCCCCATTCAGCAACCAGAGTCTGGGACCAGGGTGGATGGGAGGGTCCTCCAGGATGAAGTCCCAGAGAAGGGAGGCAGGGAACCCAATAGGAGGGGGAAGCTTCTCCTAGTGGGACAATCTGTTGTCCGGAGAGTGAAGTTAGGGACACCTAGCAGGGGAGACAGGGAGCTCAAGTGCCTCCCTGGAAGTGCTGTGTGAAGGGATGGGAAGTGGATCCAATGGCTAGGAGGGAGCAGCTGTATGTCATTGTCCACCTGGGAACCAATGACCTGGCCAGGAGAAGGGTGGAGTTAGCCAGAGTCCAGGAGGATTTCAGGAAGCTGGGGAAACCTGAAACAGATAGCATGCTCCATTTCATTCTCAGAGGTGCTACCTGTCTAGGGCACGGGAAGCTAGGGCAATCCACATCCGTACCTGGTTGAAGGACTGGTGTGGAAGGGAGGGTTTTGGCTTCCTAAGGGACTGGGGCCTGACCTGGGTAGATGCAAGCTTATATGAGGACGGCCTGCATCTGTCTGAGAAGGGGACCTTGGTCCTTGGTGAGAAGTTTAAATGCTTCAGCTTTGAGCATTTAAACTGGCCAAGGGGGAGAGCCAGGAGGGTCAGGAGGCTTAGGAACACCCCCATGGGAACATGCAAGAACACAAGTTGACTGAAGGAACAGCTAAAGCAGGCAGGGAGGGAGGGACAGGCAGGTGAAGAATGTATAACGAGTGTTATGGGGGGGCAAGAGCACATAGGAAAGGATACAAGGGTAGAGGGAAGACACTGGAGAGGGAGAACAAGAGCAGAGGGAGGGAGGAGTATAAAACATGGAAGGTCATGCTAATGAATGCCTGAAGCCTAGGAAATAAGGTTCCAGACCTGAAGGCCTCATTAGCAGATGCAGACCTTGACATAGCAGCAATAACAGAGACATGGTACTCTGCTAATCATAGCTGGGAAGTCAATGTACCAGGCTATACACTGTTGAGGAGGGACAGGAAGGGTAACAAGGGTGAGTGAGTGGCCCTGTACATCAGAGATGGTATAAAGGCTACAGAAGTTCAGGGAAGACAGGGGGAGGCCGAGGTAATGTGGGTCACCCTGGAGCCAGGAAATGGAACAGCAATACACATAGGGGTGATCTACAGACCTGTGGCACAGAGGGAGGAAGTAGACAGGGAACTAGTGGAGAACATATAGGACATGGTAGCTAAAAGCAAAATTCTGCTACTGGGGGATTTCAATATGCTGGACATGGATTGGGCCACCCAGGCAAGGGTGTAGGCAGGCATACTTACTGTACACGTGTGTACAGTTTTGTTGAGTGCCTGTCACAGACCATATGCTTTTCTGTTAACATTTTCATTCTAATCTGTAATATTTGGGTTAGTGTAAGTCACTGAGGAGTGTCTCTGTTTAAACTTCTGTTTTTTTAGGAGACAGATACATGTATAACCTTGTCAGAAATTGGAGGAATCATCTGACAATCTGACTTGTTTGGAAGGGGGTACCATTTGGAGAGGATGTGTACATTTTTTAATGGGGAGGTGTAACTGTTGGAGACTGTGTACAAATTGGAAATTTCTGGCTACACCCCTGCACCCAGGTGGCTGCTTCAGCCAGAAGCACAACCATCCTGGAATCCCTGCAGGGGTTTGGACTCCGGAAGCTTGTGCATGAGCCAACCAGGGACAAGTCAATTCTGGACCTGGTATGGACCAATGGGAACAGAGTCAAAGAAATACAGGTGGAAGGGCAGCTGGGGTCCAGTGACCACCACATAGAATGGTTCAACATGGAGACATGGATTCAATTAAGCCACAAAAGGGCAAGAGTATTAGATTTTAGGAGGGTGGATTTTACTGAAATGGGTAGATGTATACAAGCAGTCCTGGGAAAGGGGAAAGGTAACAGAGGGAGTGGAAGAACAATGGGAGAAACTGAAAGGAGCCATAGTGGATATAACAAACCAATGCGTTAAGACTGTGGCCAAAGGGAAAAGAAGAAGGAAACCACTATGGTTATCCAAAGAGGTAGGGGACAAAGTCAGGGCTAAAAGGCTGAGTTTCAGGAAATATAAGGGGAGCCAAAGGGAGGAGGACAGGGAGGTGTACCTTGAATGTCTAAGGGAAGCAGGGAAGGCTGTTAGGAAGATGAAGGCACAGACAGAAGAGGGCTTAGCACAGTTTGTAAACAAAGGGGATAAGACATTTTATAGGTACATTAATGAAAGAAGAAAAAACGGGGGGGGGGGGAGAATTGTGAGGCTCAAAGGGGAGAAGGGAGAGTGTAAGGAGGGGGATCCGGACAAGGCAGAAATAATGAACAAATACTTCTGCTCAGTATTCACTAAGGAGGGGGAGGGTCAAGGACCACAGTTGGGTTGCAGAGGCAAGGGGGAGGGTGAGAGAAGTGGACACCACTCCATTCACAGTGGAGAAAGTTCTGGAAGAACTCACAAAGCTGAAGGTGGATAAGGCCATGTGGACAGACGACATTCACCCAAGGATATTAAAGGAGCTGCAAAGGGAACTAGCAGTGCCTCTGGTGGCCCTGTTCACACAGTCACTCAACTCAGGTGTTGTTCCAGAGGACTGGAGGATAGCACATGTAGTCCCACTGCACAAAAGTGGCAGTAGGGAGGAGGCGGGGAACTACACAGAGTCAGCTTCACCTCAGTGGTGGGAAAGATCACGGAGACACTGCTGAAAGAAAGGATAGTGGCACATATGGAATCCAGCAGTGGTCAGGATCTGAGACAACATAGATTCACAACAGGAGGATCATGTCAAACGAATGTAATAGATTTTTTGATTCGGTGACTAGGGAAATAAATCAGGGAGAGGCAGTAGAGGTCGCCTACTTAAATTTCAGCAAAGCCTTCGACACCGTGCCACATAGAAGGCTGATTAACAAGATGGGTAGTCTGGGCATGAGAGACAACATGGAAAACTGGGTTAGGAACTGGTTAACAGACAGGAGACAGAGGGTGGTGGTAAATGAGGCATAATCTGGAGAGGGGGGGTGATCAGTGGGGTACCACAGGGATCAGTACTAGGACAATGTCTTCATTAGAAGACATTGCAGAGGGGCTGGAAGGAAAGGTCTGCCTGTTTGCAGATGACACCAAGATCTGCAACAGGGTGGATACTCCAGAAGGGGTGCAGAAAATGAAGAGGGACCTGGAGAAGCTTGAAAGACAGTTAGAGATGTGGCAACTGAGGTTTAGTGCAAAGATGTGCAAAATAGTGCACCTGGGTAAAGGGAACCCTGGGGAGAGCTACAGGTTGGGAGGGGGGCTGACTGTCACCAAAGAGGAAAGGGACCTAGGGATTATTATCTATGATGACCTTAAGGTATCAAAGCAGACAGGGAGGGCCAGTGGCACACTGGTGTGCATAGGCAGGGGTATCACTAGTAGGAGGCGGGAGGTGGTGATGCCATTGTATAAAACATTGGTAAGACCTCACCTGGAGTACTGCGTGCACTTCTGGAGGCCACACCTGTGCAAGGACATAGATAAGGTGGAGACTATCCAGAGAAGGGCAACAAAGATGGTGCAGGGCTTGCATGACAAAACATATTAGGAGAGACGAAGGGACCTCAATATGTATCACTTGAAGAGAGAAGTCAGTGGGGGGATATGACTGAAACTTTCAGGTACCTCAAGGGCATAAACAAGGTGCAGGTTGGAGACCTTTTCCAATATAGAAAAAGTACTAGAATGAGGGGTCACAATATGAAATTGGAAGCGGGTAGATTCAGAGGAAATGTGAGGAAGTTTTTCTACACAGGAAAGATAGTCAACGCTTGGAAAAGTCTGCCACAGGAGGTACAGTAGTGGGGGTAAAAACATTGGAGGGATTTAAGCATGCCTAGGACAGGCACAGGAAAAGCTTGAGAGGGGAGGGTGGGAGTGATGAAAAGCCATTGATCACATAGGGTCAGTGGCCACATACAATGTATAGGGCTTACGGGCAGACTGAATGGGCCTAGTGGTCCTTATCTGCCAACAATTTCTGTTTCTAAGTTTCTATCACCATCTCCATGAAGAAGTACTTTCTGTAGTTGCTCCTGAACTTGCCTCCCACCAGACGCAAGTCATGCCCCCTTGTTTGAGTTACCTTGTTTTCTTGGAAGAGGTTCTCCATCTTGTTTATTCCCTTGATGTATCTGAACATTTCTATCATGTCACCTCTGTTTCTTCTCTGTTCTAGTGAGTACAACTTCAGTTTCTTGAGCCTAATTTCATACATCATACCACTAAGTAATATGAGTGCAGTAAAAACTGTGAAACAAAAATAGTGTAAGGGAATAGAGCAATGGGGGAAGAATAGCACTGTTATGGTGCTTACCTGTTGCTGTATTCACTTACCCTGAGCACATCAAGGCAGAATCTGTGAGGGGAGTCAGCGTGCTGCCATCATGGTTCAGAGGAAAGGTTCACAGTATGGGTAGGCAGTGCAGAGCAGAACGTCAGCAGTCCGAGTCCTACTCCTGCATTCTGTGTATTTCTTGCTTCCTCTGACTGCTCTCTCAGAAGGGTCACACCCGACTGTTGTGGGCCTGATTTTGTCCCCCTCCCCGAATGTGCTCTATCTATCTATCTAGGGCACATTCGGGGAAGGGGACAAAATCAGGCCCGCAACAGTTGGGTGCGAGAGGAGAGCAGTATATATATATCTCTATCAGAAGGGGTGTAGGGGTAGCCCCCCCCTGCACTGATGCATAACTTCATGTTGTGTGCTGCTGTGTGTTTGGTGCTGTCAGGGAGTGCTGCATTTGTGAGGTTCTTTGCCTCGCTATTTTTACCATATGCTACCTATTACCACATGGTTTTGTATGCACTATGACCGCATGGTAAAAGTTTAGCGATTATTACCCTGAACCAGAATTATTACATTGGTAATATTTTCAAATATTCAATTCTAAGTATTGAGCACCTAAAAAAAAACTCAAACTAAAATATTGCAAGTAAAACAGCAGAATGCCCATCTAAAGTGGGCTTTGAAGAAACTATCATAACAGTGCAGTGCACTCTCTGCAAAGAGGCAAGAGATAGATATCTTGGTACTTTATTAAAAACTTACTTCAACTATTTATTTGATAGTGTTTATCATGCTTCATCCGATGACAAAAAAGATTCTGAAACCACTGCAATGTTTTTCGCTTCTGTAATAAAAACCAGGAAAATTAATATGTGAGGATTAAGTTGGATTCAAGCGCATTTTTTGCTTATATAAATCATTTTTACATATAGGATTACCTGCTGAGGGAATGTTGCTGGTAAGGGTTCCCAAGATTGCCAGTACTTACCAGTAGGTTTACATCTGAGCAGCTGACACCTTCAAGAGGCTGGCAGTATAGCCTGGAGGTTAGAGGAACGAGGTGTGAACAACTTGATACATCCAGCAGACCAGACCTGAGTTTGTTTCTCACAACCTCCACTTGCATACTGTGTGGCTCTGAGCAAGTCACTTAACTGCCCAGTGCTCCCAGGTCGCCCCTGAAAACAGGCACTTGTGCCTAGTGGGCCTTAACCGGTTCCCAAAGACTTAAAAAAAAAAAAAAAAGAACTTTAACAAAACATAATATTTTGATACAGTTCAGCTTATATTTCACATCAGTTCTGTATTTCTGCTCCCCATTATTTATTACTGAGGTCATCTGCATAAAAAATTATCTTTACTCCTGAAGAGTTTATCTAGTTCTGCTACTTTCTCCCTACATGAGGCATAATGCACTGTTTGTGACATCACAATTACTCTCATGGCAACAGACTGTGATGTCATAACAGAGGATTATGACTTAAAATATGGAATAAGCTGCAGAGGCAGATTAACTCTAAGGGATAAAGATCATTTATTCATGCAAATTTTCTCAGTAATAAATAATGGTGAGAAGAACGCTATAGAATATATATGGAATGCAGCCTGAATTGTACCTAAATATTATGTTTTTCAAAGTTTTCTTTGCTATAACAAGGCACATTTTTAAATTACGTGAAATTCTGTCTCTTTGTAGTTTTCTGACAAATAGTTTAGTTATTTATTGAAAACTTTGGAGGTAATCTTTGAGCACAATTACTCATTTACAAAGGCTCCTTGTCAAATACACAGGCACAAAACACATTACAAATACAATAAACTCTGCCATGACTGAGAGGGGACCAGACTGACTTCATTGAAGGTAGGAGACTGGCAGACAAGATTCGAGGAACCTAAACCTCATGGAGTTCATCACCTCAAAGAGTGCAGGCCTAGTTGTCTTAGATGTACAAAAAGCATATGTTACAGTTAATTGGGATTTTCTCCTTATTCTCCAAGAAAAATTTGGTTTTGGAGATAGGTTCTGAAAATTAATAAGATTGATTTACACAACTCCTAAGGCTCAGATCAGAACAATTACACAATGGCAAGGAAATTTCCTGTATTCAGTTTGGTCAGTAGGTGCCTGAGACAATGATGTTATTGCACAATAACATCACTGTATGGATTTTATTGACCATTTATTTATTTGCTTTTCTTATTTGATTGCTGTTGTCTCTTCAGAAACACAAAACATCTACTAAAAACATTTAAAAATGTTTTTTTATTTTGTACATCGAGCCATTATATAATTGCAATAAGACACTCCAAGGTGTGTGTTATTGTGTAATAACATCACTCCTGGGGTGGTAGAAGCACTCGACTTTGCCTTGTTACTTAGACTATGGGTGTTGGTACTCATTGCCCTCCATAGAGTATACTATACCTCAGCAAAGCTACACAAATTTAATAATATTACAGATAAATGTCCCAGGTGCACGAAAGCAACAGAGTCTTTTTGTTTTGTTTGTTTAACATATGACCATTGCTTGTCCAGAATTAAAAAAATTTCTGGAATAGTGTTAGGTCAGTAATAACTACAGTAATAGGATTAGATGTTCCCTTCGACCCAGGAATTTTTGCATTTGGATAAATGTTTTTTTACAGAGGACTGGAATAGAGAAAAAAATCACATTTTTAAATCTTACGTTAATAAATACAAAACATTGATACTACAGCATTGGAAAGATAAAAACCCACCACATATTAAGAATTGATTAAATGTATTAATAGACTGTGCTAATCTTGAAATATCTTTTTATAATCAAGAAGGAGAGAAACACCAATTTGATCTCATCTGGGAACCATTTCTATGTTATTTAACCCATTATGATAATTAATAAGAAAGCTTTTCCTTGGCTACCTCCTTAAAATTAAAGCACAGTGAAAAAAAAACATACAACCCAGGCCAGAGAGAGTTACTTCTGTGTATTTAAAGCAAAACTGATGACTGGCTATTATATCTCTCAAAACATACACAGGGTATCAAGCCAATGCCTGATTTCTTAATAAAAGCAAAAAACTACAACGAACGAACCAAAAAAAAAAAAAAAGTATAATAAGCAGTTTTAGTGGAAATGCAGTTGAGTCAGGCTCTAAGCACTTAATGCAGAACTCTTACATACAGGCTTGAAAAAACTGATACAGATCGTTGTATAAAAAGGCACAAGTTATGTACAGTGAGAACCCAAATAAAACTGTTTAATGGTTTACAGTTGTATTGGACTGCAAAAGCAGACTGCAAAGATTAAACTTGAGGAGATTTAACAGTGTATTAGGCAGTTCGTTTAATCAGTTAGCGGCCCTGACAGCAAATGACCACTTTATCAACTGAGTACGCTGGAAAGGAGGCTTAAGGGCATCCCCCCATCTCAGTCAGCCCCCATCAACCTGGACCTTCCACCCCGCCCCATCACCCTGATGTCTTCTGGGACTTGCTGCCAGTCAGTATCCCCAGGGCTTGCCCCTCCTGGCGGGGCCCTCCAATCCACTGCCATGAACCGGATCCAGCAGTTGGAATGGCGAGGCCAGTGAGTCAGTTACGGGGCCTGTGAGAATCCAAGCACCATCCTGCCACCAAGGATTTTCCATTTTTGTCCCCGAGGGGTGTGACATACAATGACACCATGACGTGTGATCCTTGCACCTGCATGCCATGCGTTGGCATCTGCCTGCCTCTCCTACTCATTCTGTGGCAGTCCTGAGTGCTTTCCCCTTAGCTTACCACTAGGAGCCAGGTGTACGCCTCCCACCCAGAGAACAGTCCTCTGAACACTAGATCTGCCTCCCCCGGGCTGGCCCTCCAATGCCCCGAGCTCGCTACTGAACTCGGATTACCGACTTTGTGAGTGGTAGCGCTACTACTACGCTGGGCCAGCAAGACCATTCCTGGCCATGTTCCTGGTGACAGTGCAGAAGCAATTTGTTAAAGCAGGGGGTGTTTGGCCCAACAGCACCTTTTTTGGGTAGCAAATAGGTCTGGAGCTCAGTTCTGCTCAGTAAAGGTAATCATTTAGTGAGTGTGTAAAGGGTACAACTATGAGTGTGGGTACCTGCACCAAGTAAATAAGTAAGTAAAAGTTTATTTATATGGCGCCCAATCCCAGGGGTTCTGGGCACCTTACAAGGATCAAGCAAGCAGGCATATACAAACAATAACAAACAGGGTATATAATTTATAAAATAAATAACATCCTAAATAAATAATAAATAGGTGACATTAAAACCAGCTGCAGTTATCAAGATATGCTTCTTTAAAAATATAGGTTTTCAGACCCCTCTTAAACATCTCCACCGACGGAATCTCCCTCAAAGATCTGGGGACCGAGTTCCAGAGGACTGGGCTGGCCATCTGAAACACACGGTCACCTGAGGTTTTCAGCCTAGCCCAGGAACCGCTAGGAGGCCCTCGGTGGAGGAACGGAGGGAGTACACAGGGATGGCAGGTGTGAGGAGGTCAGACAGGTAGCCAGACCTGAGCCATATAGGGCCTTATAAGTGAGCAAGCCCACCTTGAAGATGATCCTCCACCAGGCAGCCAATGAAGATCATGCAGGACCGAGGTCACATGACAAGACCTGGGCAGGCCCATCACCAACTTGACCACTGGGTTCTGCACCAGCTGCAATTAGTGGAGGTTCCCTCCACAGACCCCAAAGTACAGAGTGTTACAGTAGTCCAGCCTGGATACAAAGGCATGCACCACTGAGGGCAGGTCCTTGGGCAGAATTAGGGATTTAATTCAGGTGACATTCCTTAAGTGGTAGAAACCACTTTGGACAACAGACAACACCTGAACATCAAGAGTCAACCTGTCAACAAGGATGATGCCCAGATTTCTCTCCCTAGTGGATGCCATCAACAGGATAGATCCCAGGACCAGCCCTGTTACCACCCCGGAAGCACCCCCATCACGCCCATGGCCAGGCTCAATTACCAGTACCTCCATCTTACTGGACATCCAGTCTTGGATCTTGGCCAAGCAGTTGTTTAGCACTTCAGTGGCATTATTTATTCCAGGAGCAAAAGACATATACAGCTGGGTATCATATACATAACAGTGAAAATCTAGATTGTAACATCTAATGAGCTCTCCCAGGGGCAGCATGTACACCGCGAACAACATTGGTGACAGGATCAAATCTTGAGGGACTCCACATGACAGGGGCTTCAGAGAGAAGGAGAAATTCCCCAACACGACACCTGCTGCCCCCTGCCTGAGAGATACGACTCAAACCAATCGAAAACAGGATCGGTGAGTCCACAATACTTTCTAAGGCAATCCAAGAGCACGATGTGGTCCAGGGCATCAAACATAGAGGAAAGATCAAGCAGAATGAGAATAGACTGGTCTCCAAAATCCTTCACCCTGCGGATGTCATTCTGCACCCTAACCAACGCCGTCTTGGTGCTATGCCTAGCCCTAAATCCAGACTGGAATGGCTCATAGACATCAAAGGCTGTGAGGTGTGCCTCAAGCTGCAGTACCACCACTTTTTTGACAACCTTCCCTTAAAATGGGAGGTTGGAGACAGGTCAATAATTCACCAGGATGTCAGGGTCAAGTGATTGCTCCTTCAGAAGGGGCTTCACCAAAGCCTCCTTCAATGCGTCGGGGGAAGGACCCCTCCAAGAGTGAACACCGGACTATCCTGGTGAACACTGGATCAGTGGTCTCAGTGCTTCTGTGGAGGGGTTGTGGGATAACAGATGGACCAGACACAGAACTTCAAGTTCAACACACAATCTCTGCTGATGTTTATTTAAAACACAGGGAATAACCTTATGGCATATCCCTTGTTCAATACCTCAGTTTGCAGCAACACACTATGCATGTCCTTCCTCTGCACTTAGTCAGCACCTACTGATCTATCTCTTTAGTGAAAATTATTCATTCCCTATGTTGGTCTTGTGTGTTTGGGTGATGGGGAGCTCAAAAAAAGAAAAAAACAAGCTAAAGACAAAGAACCTCAGAGCAGAAGCACCGAAGCAAGGGTTACCCCAAAGGGCATTGGCAACAAGACAGATTTCAAAGAAACACAACATCACACATACCCCCATAATGCAAAGCATCATGGGATGTATATGCAAATCACCATGAAATTCTGCATGATGCCAAATGGCCTCTCAAACAATCTGTAATTTACATACATTTTAAATAACACAATGGGGGGTTTCTGATATCTCTACCCCAGTAACTTAATTTTTATAATACAGCCCCCTAGTAACTTTTTACCTTTATCAAAAATGCCTAGTGCCATTGTAATTTCAACATTTACAGGTTTCATATACATCAAGGTATTTTATGACATAGTGCTACTGCATAAAATCCAACAATGAGGAACACAGCCTGTTTTATATCAGCTCAGAGGTCACCACAATAACCTCCCTGTATGAGGACCTGAGGGGGAAAAGGACACTTAAAGAGGACACTACAGCATAGTTAAGAAAGGGGAGGGGTGCCCATAGGTGGCCAACCTTATGGACTAGAGATTGTAAAGGATAAATTAGGCTAAGAAATAGAAAAACTGTTGCAACAGATTTAAGAAAAGGTCGGTCCTCAAGAATGGCAGGATCTCCCTGTCATAGCTTCCCACTAGGAGATGAGTTGGGCCTGGGTCCAGTTCACAATAGGTAGGCCGTAGCTTCAAAATCACCTCAACGACCTCAGCCACCTCCACTGGACAGAACTTCTCCCAGACAATAGGAGTGCCCTTCTTCCTACCAGGCCCCCCACTGCAGGGCTGATCTTGCCCCACTGGAGAGATCCTGGACCGAATAGAGGACACCCTGTCAGAGAAGAACAGAGAAAATGCTTCACACAAAGAGACTGAAAATGCCCTTTTTGGCTGCAGACAGACTGGATATAGTCTGTCCACAGTCCGAAAGAGCTGAGCTGGTCTGTTCTTCCCTGCAGCAATCTCTCTGGACAGGAACTCTGCCTTCTTAAGGTCAACTGCCCTTTGATAGTCACCATAGTGAATTTTCAAAGCCAGTTTGTCCTCCATGGACAGGGTCTTCCACCAGCAATGCTTTAACTTCTGACCATTGGTCTTCATCTCCTTGAGAGTCCTATGAAACCAAGGGGGTCTCAAGCGAGAAGACCTGGGTCGTATACGGACCATTGCTGGCATTGAGCACCATGGAGATGGCCCTGTTATAGGCCACCACCACCCCACCCATGCCAATTGCACATGTAGCACTCACACCAGAAAAGTCTACTACTGCCAGAAGTTCCTCTGGGGACAATTCACTTAAAGGACAATAGCGAACCAACTCAACAGGGGAGAGACTATCAGTGAGGGCCCCAAATGAGAACTCCATCGTGCAATGATCGGACCAATTGACCCAATCAGTCTTGAGGTCACTGACCTCAAGCCCCAGTGAGAACACCAAGTCAAAGGTATGGCCGTAGTGGTGAGTCGCAGAAGCAACTGCTTATGCTAGACCCAGTGATGTCATGAACTGGAGGAGTACAAAGCGGCATGCCTTATAACAGATCAGCTTTACTCTGTTTAGCACCATTTCACTGGCAGAAGCACAGACAGGGAGCCCATAATCTGTAAGTGATGGAAAGGAGCTGGCCACAATAAGGCATCTAGCATCCCCAGTAAGATTGTTCCTGTTATGATATAAGGCACCCAGTCTTCTGTTAACTGTGGCCACCAGACTGTCAGCATAGGGTGTAAAAGGTAAGGTGTCACCCAGAGTTACTCCAACATATTTGAAGGTCCCCACTTGTTCAAGGTTTTGACCTTGGCCATTTTGGATGACAAAGGGTGGAACTTTCTTCTTCTGTGGGAGGCTAGAAAAGAGCATGGTCTTTTTTTTTTTTTTGTAACTGTGGACCAGTCTGTTATTAGAAAACCAACTTTCAAGTGACTTAAAATAACTTTGGAGAATGGTGGTAAGGGTTTTTGGAATAGATGACACCATCATTGGCACAGAGGAGTATGTTGGCTGTCTGACAAGCATCAGGCAGTTGATTTATGAAGAGACCAAAAAGGAATGGGCCCAAGATGGAGCCCTGGGGGACACCAATAGATACTACCCTGATGTCAGACAAAGATGTATCGATCTTCACCTACTGGGAACGATAACTGCGAAACCAGTCAACCATGTTCTGTGACAAGCTCAGGCCAAGGAGTTTGTTAGGCGCTTATGGTTCACCAGGTTGAGGGCTTTAGTAAGGTCAATATATATAGGTCACCATTGTCAAGGGCTTCATGAACATAGTTGGTGTATTTCAAGAACACCAAGTTGGTGCTGTGGAACCTCCAGAAGTCATGCTGCTGTACACGCTGGACACTATATTGTTCGAAGTACATGACATGTTGGACAGAGACTATTCTCTAGAGGGCCTTGAACAAGGGGGAGAGAAAAGAAATGGGTCCATAACTGGCCATGCAAATGCAGTCTAAACTTTAAAAAAACACTAGAGTAACCAGTGCGGATTTCCACTTTCCTGGGAACTTCAAGTAGCATGGTGAAAAGTAAAAAAATTCTAAAGATGGTGTGGGAAGGTTCCTCAACTGTCAGGGCAAGAAGTTTCATATCAACCAAGTCACTCTCACACCTAGTTGTGCCAAATACCCTACTGATGTATTCTGAGGTGTCTGGCTGAAACAGCCTTAAAGAGGAATGGAGGATACCTTGGTTCATAGCCCACCCTCTGGTAGGCTTCAAGACCTGGTTCTCTACAGGGGGGTCTGGGTAGGCTCAGTCAGGATGACAGAACTGAGGTCAGTAAAAGCTGTGTTGAAATAACTGGCAATTTCAGTGGGATCAATGACATCTCAACCCTTCACCATAAGCATTTGAGGAGTGGTTTTAACTTCCTTACTAAGCAGCTCTGAGACATCCCAGAATCTTGCCAGTTCTGGGTCTGCTAGTCCTTGTAGAAGTCAGATTTGTTGCTAGATTTCTAATCATATTGGTAACTTATTGCAGGCTTTCTTATACCCTTGCAGGTGGACATGGGGCCCAGTTTCCCTGGACAGTATCCACAAATTGTCCCTCTCCCTCATACATTCAAGGAGTTCAGAGATGACAGTGTTCATTTTGCCTTGTGTTTTTCAAAGGGTGCAAATTTATCACAGACAAGTGTGAACTAGGAGATGAAGAATTCTAGGGCTGAGTTAATATCGAGAATCATGACACTTAAGAAGCTCCAATCAATGTGGGGCAAGTATCAATTCAGGCACCTTCATTTGTTTAGGACTTGGCCTTCTGTGATCTGTTGGGGGTGGCATTGTCTAACTGCCCACAGACATTGTACCAGAGAATGGTCACTTAGGGTTAACGTTATCAAAGTTCTGCCTCATACCCTATCTGGATGTATAACTGGTACCCAGTTGAGTGGTGTCATCGTGCCTGTTTTATAATTGGTCCTAGTGTGCTCAGTGACCATTTGTATGAGAAATAGGCTGGACATTTTATTCCTATGACCTGTGCTGGATTTAGTGTTCCAACCAACATTAAAGTCATGGGTAACAACATATTCCCAGTACTGATTAAGATGGATGAAGTAGAGAGTAAGTGTCTCTATACCCAGATTCCGTTTACCCAGTGGGATATGTACAGAAAGGATGACGAGAATTTTTGCCCTTGCCCCATCACGTGCTTTAGTGTTAGGTATTCACAGTCCCTGGTTAGGTCTTTGATTGCTGTTTTAGAGGTCTGCAGGTTTGATCTGAGGTAAATAAGACAGCCCCCACCTCGCTTATCTATTCTATCCTCCCTGAAGATATTGAAGTCTGGCAATGAGATAGTGGCATCAGGTATGTGTGGACTGAGCCAAGTTTCAGTTAGGCAAATAACATCTGGCTAAACTAACTCAATCCAGTCTTCGAACAAGACAAATTTAGGTAGCATTTATCAATTAATTAATTAACATTAATCAGTTAGCAAATGAGTTTTTGCAAGTATATATAAAAGGAGTAATGATATTTATAATTTGTATTGCATTTATCGTAGTATTTTGTAATTGCTGTAATGATTTTATATATTATAGCTGAACAAATTAACTTACTAAAGCAGATGATGAGCTTGCACAGAGCTTAACTGCCACAGCACATCAGCCCTAGATACCATTAAATACCATTTCCACACTGCTGTGGGCACTAGTGGCACTGCTACTGGGACTTTAGCCCATGCAATGTCCTTAAGAAGATTTTCCTGGTTAATAACTACCATCCATTCCCAGGACACTCAGACAGAAAGTATGAATTTCTGTTTTGAGGGAAACTCACTCTTCAGTGACAAAACAAAGACATACATGAAAAAAATGGATGAATACAAAACCACTTACAAGAGTAACAATGGGAAGGAAAGTTCTCCACCACCCCATAGGCCTTATGGAAGGAGAGGCAGGGGATACTTTCCAAGAGCCTAAACTCCACATGCCCCTTTTGAGTACCAGCCACAAAGAGGCTACCATAGCAGCAGGAGCAGAAGGGGTTCCAAGTGTGCTGCTGCAGCACCAGCACCAAAGCCAAACCCCTGACAATTCTGCCCAGGTTTCCCGACCACTGCCATTGGGGGTGGGTAAACATTACCACAGACAAGTGGGTTCTGGACACAGTGGACCAGTGTTTGTCCCTGCAGTTCAAAAGATGTCCAAAGCTGCAGAAACACAACTGATTGCCAGCTCATTATCCCACAGAAAGAATTCTGCTACGGCTGGAAGTAAAAAAAAAAAAAAAATTGCTGTGATCAAAAGCTCTGGTAAAAGTCCCTGTCTCTCAGTGAGGCAAGGGTCTATTGTTAAGGTACTTCTTGACCCACAACAAAAATTGGGAGTGGTGACCCATTATAGATCTCAGGTATCTGAACAATGCATATGTAACCCCCCCGCTAATTTACTTAGCACCCCTGGCACCCATCCTGGGCACACACTCAAATGATTTAGAAATGGTACCACCCCTAGCTTTGGGAATGTGTACCAGGCTCATTCTTCTAGAGATTAAGGGGTTGGGGTTTACAAAAACATAACCATTGGTATTTACAAACCAGGTCCTGGGGAGAGATGTTTTACTAGACATATGCTAGACCTACCTTCTGGAGGGGTACCCAGTAAATCCATACGGGAAGCAATAATGTAACTGTCCAAACCATAGTTGGGGTTCTAGAGTGGGACTTTATTCAAAAGATGTTCTTCAAAGCAAGGGTGGACCTCCAAGATATACAGGTTACTCACCTGTAACAGGAGTTCTAGGAATGGTATATGTTGTTCATCCACACTCATTGGCAGGTATCCTTGCCGCTTTAAATCTTGCCGGAAGGTCTTCAAGCTTGCTCCTCCCACCCACCCGGGTGGTATAACTCTCGGCTCCGCCCCATGACGCCAGATCTGGCCCGCTGGAAGCTCAGGTTGTGCGTCAGCCGGGAGGTCAGGGTTTGTAGGATGAACAACATACCATTCCTAGAACTCCGTTACAGGTGAGTAACCTGTATTTCTAGGGACATGGATATGTTGTTCATCCACACTCATTGGCAGACTCCTAGCAGTTCTCCGGGAGGAGGGAGGCAAGACGCACACCCCCAATACTTACTTGGGAAAGAGAGACTGGAGAACCGAGGCCCCAAACCAGCATCCCGGCGTGACTCAAGGTCGATGTGGTAGTGGGTAATGAAGGTGTTTGCTGACTTCCAGGTAGCAGCCCTGCAGATTTCCTGGATAGGGACGTCCCTGGAAGCAGCCACCGTTGCAGCAGTATGGCGGGTAGAATGAGCTCTTATCCCTCTGGGAGGCTCCATGCCCGCCAACTTATAGCAGAGATCTATGCAGGAGGTTACCCACCTGCTTATCGTCCGCTTGGCTGCAGGTCTGCCAGATCTTGACTTCAGCGTGGGTGACAAACAGCTGGCGAACCTCTCCCAATTTCAGCCGTCGCTCCTTATAATGGCGCCTTCTAGGGTCAGAGTATGGAGCCTATATTCGCCTCCGAGGTGTGATTGGGGTAGAACACGGCAGAGTCAACACCTGGTTAAGGTGAAACTCCGACACCACCTTCGGAAGGAATTTCTGGGTGGGGGCGAGGACAACCTTGTCCCTGTGGAAGACCAGGTAAGGAGACTCGATGAAAGCGCCTGGAGCTCTCCCATCCTTCTGGCTGGCGTGATAGCCACCAGAGGCGGTCTTCCACGACAGGTGAGAGAGAGCACACCTGTGCATAGGTTCGAATGGCTTGCCCATGAGCTTTGCCAGTACCAGCAGTAGATCCCACGGAGGTGGGGTTCCCACTGGAGGGGAAATGTGATCAAGGCCTTGAACGCCAGACCACCTTCTCCTGCGCCACCGACTGCTTCCGGCCCCGCCCGATAAGCAGAGATGGCTGCCAGGTGCACCCTTAGGTCGTCGACCTAAGCCCTTGACTAGAAAGGGACCATAAATAGTCCAAGATGCTTGCCAAGGAACAGGAGGAAGGGTCCAAGCCCTTGCCTGACACCAAATGGAAAACCTTTTCCATTTGAAGGCATAGCATTTTCTGGTCGACTCATACGGGGCGCCTCAACTACATTGAGGACCTCGTCGGAAGACCCAAGGCCTGGAACTCTGGCAGCTCAGGAACCAGGCCGTCAGGTGCAGGGATTGAAGGTCCGGATGGAACACCTTCCCTGATTGACTGAGAGCAGGTCCGGGCGAGCTGGAAGCTGCCAGCGAGTCCTGGAGCTGAGACTGAGGAGATCTGGGTACCAGAACTGGCGAGGCCAGTCTGGGGCTATCAGAATCACCTGCGCCCTGTCCCTCCTCGCCTTGAGAAGCACCTTGTGGATCAAGGGAAATGGGGGAAAGGCGTAAAGAGGCCCGGGGTCCATTGCCTCGAGAAGGCATCCCCTGCAGCGAGCCCTGCTGAGGCGGGCATGGAACAGACTCAGCCTCGTTCTCCATGGAGGCAAACAGGTCCACCTGAGGTGTGCCCCAAAGGGAGAACAGATGCTGTACTACCTCCGGCAGGAGAGACCACTCGTGGGATGCAGCCCCTATCCGGCTCAGGGCATCGGCCAGGGTGTTGGAGGCTCCTGCCACGTGAATAGCTAGGAGATCCGCCTCCAGGCTGCGCACGAGTGACCAAATGCGGAGAGCTTCCTTGCATAGAAGCATGGAGCGCGTCCCGCCCTGGCGGTTCAGATAGTACATGGTCGTGGTATTGTCCGTCTGGACTCGGACCACTTGACCCCGGAGGAACGGAGCAAAGGCGGTGAGAGCTAGGCGGACCGCTCGGAGCTCCAGCAGGTTGATGTGGCATCGGGACTCCCTCGGGGACCAGAGGCCATGAGCCCGGTGTTCCCCCAGATGGGCACCCCAACCCATCAGAGAGGCATCGGTCGATAGAGACCGTGCGTCGCAGGCGGACGAGCAGGATGCCCTCCTGCAAATGATCTGGAGCGGTCCACCACTGGAGAGCGTTCCACATCCCCTGTGTCACCGACACAAGCTGGTCCAAGGGATCGCAGCGTTGTGACCACTGGCTGGCCAGTCCCCACTGAAGGGGACGCATGTTCCAGCGGGCCCAACGGACCACGCTGGTGCAGGCCGCCATGAGACCCAGGAGGCGCAGGAAGTCCCGGGCAGGGCGCAATTGCCCAACCAGAAATGATCGGGAAAAGGAGGAAAGAACCTCGGCCCTGTCCGCCGGGAGCCGCGCTCTGGCTCGAAGAGAGTCGAGCTGCGCCCCGATGAATAGAATCACCTGCTTCGGCTCGAGTTCCGACTTGGCCTCGTTGATAAGGAGGCCCAGTTGAGAGCAGACCTGGAGGGCCAGATCTCTGGACCACTCCGCCTCCTCCCTGGAGGGAGCTGCTATCAGCCAGTCGTCCAGGTAAGGGTACACCCGGACCCCTCGGCGCCACAGGAATGCTGTCACCACTGCCATGCATTTGGTGAAGACCCTGGGAGCTGGAGACAAGCCGAAGGGCATGGCTTGGAACTCGAAGAGGGATCCTTCCGCTCGGAAGCGAAGGAATCTCTGGTGAGACGGACGGATAGGGACGCGAAAAAACGCGTCCTGCAAGTCCAGAGAGCAGAACCACACGCCGCGTTCCAAGGATGGTATTATCTGAGCCAGAGTGACCATCCTGAAGGTTCGAGACCTTAGGAACTTGTTTAGGTCGTGTAGGTCGAGAATGGGGCGCCAGCCCCCCGTCTGTTTCGGAACCAGGAAGTACCTGGACACAAACCCTGGGTCTGAAGGAGGGTCCACCACCTCTCTTACCACCTCCTTCTGGAGGAGGAGAGCGATGTCAGCTCGACGAGCCGCCAGTGAGGCTGGGGATCCCGAAGCCCCCCGAGGCGGCGCTCTGAAGGGTGGTGCCTGCCGGTTTCCAGAGGCAGGCCTCTTCCACCACCTCAAGACCCACCTGTCCGTGGTAACAGCGACCAGGCGGAACGGAAGTGCGAGAGCCCTCTACCGGGGACCTAGGGGGTAAGGAGGACGGGATGAGGGCTGCACCTCAGCCCGCCACTGGGCAGGCTTGGAGGAGGGACCGCCGAGGGACCTCCTGGGCCCTTTCCTCCTGCCTCCTGTTAGAGGAAGCCGCGGCTTGGGTTTGGGATGCCAAGGCCGAGCCTGCTGGCCCTGACGTTGCTGGGCAGGCGCGCCGAGGGCTGGAAGGCAGGAGCTTAGGCTGTGGTTGCGGCCTTTGTCCTTCTGAGCGGAAGAGACCCGAGTCCAAGGTGGCATTGGACTTCTCGATCCTCTGCAGGTGACCTTCCACCCCAGGGCCGAAGGTCAGTCCCAAAAGGAACATCCGCCAACTTGTGCTGGGTATCCGAGTAAAGGTGGATATCCTCAGCCAAGCCCGCCGACGATAGCCACTGCGGCCGCCACCGATCTGGCACATGAGTCCCCTATATCCAAAGCAGTCTGGAGCTGCTGTTTGGCCACTGCCCTGCCCTGGTCCGCACCTGCTAACCGTAGTCTGCAGATCGGTGGGAAGATGAGGGATGACCTCATCCAGGGAGCCCAACAGGGCATGAGAAAAATGTGCCATGAGGACGGCCGAACTGGCCTGACGAAGGCCGAGAGAGGCCAGCGTAGACTTTTCGCCCGACATAGTCCAATTTCTTGGACTCCTTGTCAGGAGGTTTGTCCACATCCCTGGCGTTGCCGGCGCGCCGGAAAACGCTGTCGGTAACCAACCCCTCAGCAGAGGGGTGTTCCAAAAAACCGGACAAGGAACCGGTAGGGACCGCATACTTCCTGGCCATCCTGGCCGAAGGCGCAGGGCAGGAAGCAGGGCGCTGCCAAAGTTCCAGTGCCGGACCCACTATGGCCTCGGCCACCGGAAAGGCCTCCGTCGGAGAATCCCCTCGGTCCAGAATCTCCGTGAGGGGATACCTGGCCCGTTTGGAAACGGGTTCGAGCTCCATCCCGGTAGACTCCGAGATGAGCCGAAGCAGTCCTAGGAAGGACGACGGGCTATCGTCCATTGACTGACCTCCTGAAGACTCCAAGTCCAGTCGCTTGAGAAGAAGGAGGAATCATCTTCGACTCGGAAGAGTCCTCGAAGAGCTGCCTCTGGCCTGAGCCACCCTTCACCTGCCGAGGTCGGTCGGGAGTGAGGGTAACTGACAGCCGATGGGGTAAACCCTTAGCCGACCGAGAATCCTTGGTCGGAGCCCCAATTGGTGGCTGTGGAGGCGGAGGTTCCACCGGAATCGGTGGAGCAGCTGGTTTTGGCCGAACAACCGGCCTGGGTATAGGCTCCTCGGACAAGTCGAGGGGTTGTGTCGGCCGTTCCGGTGACAGCCACTTAATGGCCGGGGAAGGCGACGGAGTCGGCTTATTCCCGGCCAGGAGGAGCTGTTGCAACATAAGGTCCTCGTACCGTCGACGTAATTTACGCCGAAGCCTCCCCTCATCCGAGGAGGGGCGAGACGCAGCGGCGACGCTTACCCGTGATGCCGAGACCGAGACCGCCTATGGCGGTGGGATCGGCTGGACGCTGAAGAGGTCCGAGACCGAGACCGAGTCCCGGAATTTCCGAGGTCGGTGCGGGAGGTGTCGGCGGAACCGGCACTCCCTTCGGCTCGGATGGTCCATCCGAGGGCTCCGGAACCGGAGGCACAGGCGAGCCCACGGGATCCTCAACTCCTCCCGGGGGAACCGGGGAGAGGGGAATCTCGGCTGCTAAAGGTGACAGCCCGTCCAATGGGTCGAGAAAAATCTCGACTTCATCGGTGGGAGTCTCGGTCAACTGACCTGACGGGGACACCGTGAGGCCAGTGGCCGAAGCCGAGCAGTCGACCGAAGCCGACGGTCGACGGCCCGGGGAGAGGGACCTTTCCCGCTCCCAAGAGCGTCGACGGAGGGACTTACCCCTGTCCCTCTTTTTGGACCGAGAATAAGGTCCAGCAGACGCAGGCCCTTCTCCTTTAGTGGAGAAGGACAGACAAAGCTCCTTAAAAGAAGCCGTGTAGGAAGAACCCAGAGAGAGCGGGATAAATGCCGCGGCCGAGGAAGATCTGACCCACGCCCGCCTCCTCTTGAGCGACCATCCGCTCGAGCTGATCCTGAACCCGCCCGCCCTGAGACACACGCCAACCGGGCCTCCTTGGACTTCACGGAGGAAAGCGCTTCTCGGGACGGCCCAGTTGCAATCGGGCAGCACGGTCTTCGAGGACGTAGGCCGAGAAAGATGAGCACAGGTCGCAAGCCTGCGGGTCGTGCTCAAGGCCTAAGCAGTATACACACGTGGAGTGAGGATCCGTCCGAGACATCTTCTGCCCGCATGGGCATCTCCGAAATCCGGGAGTCGATTTGTCCATCGCAGCCGCGAGGGATAGAAGACTGAAGTCTTTTTGCAAAATTTTATTTTTAAATCCGTAAACGGAGAAATAGGAACCAGTCGCAAACGCAGAGCGTTAAGGAGGGAACCTGAGCTTCCAAGCGGTAAGGAAGATCTGGCGTCATGGGGCGGAGCCGAGAGTTATACCACCCGGGTGGGTGGGAGGAGCAAGCTTGAAGACCTTCCGGCAAGATTTAAAGCGGCAAGGATACCTGCCAATGAGTGTGGATGAACAACATATCCATGTCCCTAGAATTACACCTCTTAGCACTAGGAATTTGCAGAACAAAATCAAACTGTATCTGACAGAAACTGTTGGTATTCCAATGCAGTAGGACATAGGACAGTTGCACTTGGAATTTCCACATGTTGTAGGACATAGAACAACTTGGACTTGTATTCCCACATGTTGTAGGACATAGAACATTGCTTTCAGTGGCATATAGGCCACAACTGAAAACACATTTGGCTAGCATTAGCACCATTCTTCCATAACCAGAGAAAAAACTGTAACCCACTCCAGGGGGTAACAAATCTTCTTCAGACATTTGCCCATTTGTCTAAAGTAGCCAGGTGCCCTTACTGAACCTGTTAGTCTTGAACTGGTTACTCCAGATGGGGTTCTGCCCACCCTTTGCTCCCAAATACATACTCAGCCATTCTTTCAGAGTTACACCTTAAACATTTGGAAATCTTTTGAATTAGTTTTGAATGAAACTTGGCATTCAGAATTCAAATTCACCACTTAAAAGTCCAGAACAGTGTGATATAGTCATACCTCTGGACATCACACACCTCAGCCAACTTTACTTCAAACATTTGGACGTCTGTACTTACAGGAAAAGAAGTTGTGCCTTCGCTCTGGGCATGGAACAAAACAGAACAGGTACCTACTTTTTGTAGCAAAAGTCAGAATTCACTCTCTGACATTTCAGGCAGCTTCAAAACATCCTGGACAAAACAAGGGATTGCCCCTCGAATCCACTCACTAGCCATCCTTGTCACCCCTCCAGGGATGAAAGTCAGGAAATCCTGCTGTAGAAAAGGTCTCCACCACTTCACTAGGCAAGCTGGAGAATACCACAACTAGGGTGAGAATTCAGGGTTCTCAACTCAGAGCCCACTGGCAGAGCAGCTCTCACTCCCATACTCCAACTCTAAAAACTGACTCCAATTGACTCCAAACTACAACTGCCGTCTCAACATGCTATCTCCCACCTCAACAGCTGGCACAAGGGTTATGCTGCTGTGAGAGTTCCAAATGAACTCATCACTTCAGTCTCAGCTGAAGCCAAGTAAACAGAAGAGTGAGCAGGCAAAAAAACATTTAACTAGTTAATCACCAGCTGCCTCTCCCTGTCTAGCAGTTTCTGAGGGGATTCTAGTAACCCCAGGGGACTGGGTGGTTACATTCACCACATACCAGATGAATGACTGTAGTCACATCTCCATCCGACACTAGGCCATCCTACCCTCCGTGTTACCTATGGGGAGGTTGGGCAAGTCATCCTCTACCATGTGCTAGGCAACACTAAAGGAACAGAGGCCATCTGATGAAATTTCAGCACCTATCCTATAATCTATCTATGGATTCTCAGTGGCTCCAAGAAAAACTGCTTGAAGCATGCCCTAATAGACCAGTACTGAGAGTCTCTACTACAGATCAGGATCCCAGTCTGTCTATCCCCTTAGCCCTCTAGGTAAGACCTGGGCTACCTACTGGGGAAAAACTATCCCCCAAAACTTCCCAGGGGTTCCTGTGGGCAACTAAAAGGAAAACATACACTACATAACATTACATTTCCCCAAATACCACACCTGTGAAGATAAACATGTTAACACCCTGTTAACCATAAACATTTCTAAAAACACTAAGAATAGGGGAACTCAGATGAGTTCTAAACATCCTCTTCTTTTCTTCTTCAGAAACACCTGCAAGAGAAGAAAAAAAAAAAAAAAAACACAAAACACATTTTGCAATTCACACAGTGCCTAAACCTTTACCCAGCACTAGAGAACTACCTATTTTTTTTTTATAAAAGTTAAAAATGGAAAGAAAACATTTATGCAACACAGTTTGGGAATGGAATTCCCTAGGACCAATGTCACTGGTGCCCATAGGCATTGTCCATGAAAGAGTCTCTCCTAGGCCGGAGCCTGCTGCAGAACAGTTCTTGGACAGGACAGGGCCTGTATAGCACTGCAATCCATGGGGAGAGTCTTTGATGAAAGTATTACAGTTCTTTGGGTAGTCTTCAACTGTAGGATGTGTTGTGTAAAGTCAGTAAATGTAAACAAAAAGGGTGCATCTTACCAACCCCTTGAAGAACGAAAAGTTTCATCTTAGTCTGTGAATGGAGGGCCTTCCCCTTTCAGACCAGATGGAATCTTTGGATACTGCTGGGTTGACATCCTGGAAGACCAGATGATGGAACAGGAAAACTGCTGGACTGATGCTTCTGGAAAACCAAATGATGTAACAGGAAAGCCACTGGGCTGATGATCTGGACACACTGAAGAAGGATCAGAAAACTGCTGGGGTGATGTCCTGGAAGGCCAGTTGATGGAACAGGAAAACTGCTGGGTTGACAAATCTGGATACACCTGAAGAAATCCTGGAATACCAGAAGAGCTGCATCTTCCTCCATAGATACTGCTGCTGCTCTATCTGTCTACAGGAGGGACAGGGAGGGTAAAAGAGGAGGAGGAGTAGCTCTTTACATAAGGGAAGGAATCAAAGCAACAGAACAAAAGGGTAAACAGGGAGGAGGAGAAGAAGCACTGTGGGTCAATTTGGAGACAGGCAATGGCACCACAATCCGCACAGGGTTATACAGACCCCTCTCAGGGGAGGAAATGGACAAGGAAATGATAGAAAGTATACTTAGAATGGCAGAAAAGGAAGATATTGCTGATGGGTGATCTGAATATGCCAGATGTTAACTGGAGTGCAGTTGCAGCAGCCACTTCGAAGAGTGGGGTTATTCTAGATGCCCTACGGGGGCATGCCTTAGACAACTAGTGTTGGAGCCCACTCGAGAGGGAGCAATCTTAGACTTGGTTCTCTCAAATGGAGATGGAGAGAAGATCACAAATGTAGAAGTGGGTAGCCATCTGGGAACTAGCGACCATTGAACAGTATGGTTCACAATAAACACAGCAATAGAGTCAAGTCATACAAAGGCAAAAGTACTGGACTTTAGGAGGGCTGACTTTGCCAAAATGGTGAGTGCCTAAGGAATGCACTAGCAAATGGCAGGAAGGAGGGTGGAAGAACAATAGGGAATAATAAAACTGCCATCACAGAGGTAACGAGCCTTTGTGTGAAGCAAATAAACAAAACAAAACGATGTAAGGAACCACTATGGTTCTCAAAGGAAGTGTCAGTGAAGGTTCAAGAGAAAAAGCATTCAGGAAGTACAAGGAATCACAGAAGTAGCAGGACAGAGAATTGTATCAGTTAAAGCAAAAGGAAGCTGGGAAGGCAGTCAGAACAGCAAAAGCCCAAACCGAGGAAAAGATAGCCAACTCAGTTAAGAAGGGGGATAAAACCTTTTATAGGTATATCAGGGAGTGAAGGAGGACCAAGGGAGGGATAGTGAGGCTTAATAAAGGGGAAGGGGGTGGGCAGAAGGTGACGGTGAAAAGGTAGAGATACAAAACAAATATTTTTGCTCAGTATTTACAAATGAAGAGGGGGAGGTACCTAAAACAAACAATAGAAACACTCTGGATACAGAAGTTGATACCAGCCCATTTACAGAAAAAAAGGGTTCTGAAAGAACTCTTAAAACTGAAGGTGGACAAAGCAATGGGGCCTGATGGGATTCATCCCATAATTCTAAAAGAACTAAGGGTAGAACTAGTGACATCACTGACTACCCTCTTTAACAAATCATGGGAGGATGGGGTGGTACCCTAGGACTGGAGGAGGGCAGATGTGATTCCCCTTCACAAAAGTGGGAGCAGGGCAGAAGCAGGAAACTACAGACCTGTTAGTTTAACCTCAGTGATAGGGAAAATGATGGAATCACTTCTGAAGGAAAGAATTGTCGAGTATCTAGAGGCCAGAGGGGCCCAGGACACAAGGCAGCATGGATTCACAGTGGGAAGGTCATGCCAGACAAATCTGATAGATTTCTTTGACTGGGAGCCCAAAGTAGTAGATCAGGGAGGGGCTGTGGACATGGCCTACCTAGACTTTAGCAAGGCATTTGACACAGTCCCACACGAAAGATTAATATACAAGTTAGCCAGCCTGGGAGTGGGTCCCAAGATGACAGCCTGGGTAAAGATTTGGCTGGAGAATAGGACACAGAGAGTAATAGTAAATGGAGTCCATCAGAAGAAAGGAGGGTTACTAGTGGGGTACTGAGGGTTCAGTAATAGACCGGTCCTCTTCAATGTCTTCTATAGCGACATTGCAGAGGGACTGGAAGGAAAAGTATGTCTCTTTGCAGATGACACAAAGATCTGCAACAAAGTTGATGCACAGGGTGGGGTGGAAAGGATGAGAGGGACTTGCAAGTTAGAGGAATGGTCAAATGTATGGCAGCTTAGATTCAATGCTAAGAAGTGCAAGGTAATGCACCTGGGAAACAAAACCCAGAGGAAGAGTACACAATGGGGGTGAGATACTAACAACAACAAAAATGGAAAGGGACCTGGGGTAGTCATATCAGATGACCTAAGGTAGGCAAGCAATGTGAGAGAGGGCAGCAAGGAGGGCTGGGGATACTGGGATGCATAGGGAGAGGCATCACCAGTAGAAAACAGAAAGTTATTATCCCTCTGTACAGACAGCTAGTGAGACCCCATCTGGAGTACTGCATGCAGTTCTGGAGACCCAATCTCCACAAAGACATAGACAGGATGGAAGCTGTCCAGAGGAGGGCAACTAAAATGATGCAGGGTCTGCACTGGAAGACATATGAAGAGAGACTTAAGGAGCTTAACATGTACAGCCTCGAGGAAAGGAGGAAGAGGGGACATGATAGAAAGTTCAAGTACCTCAAGGGAATAAACAAAGTCCAAAAGGGTAGCATCTTTCAAAAAGGGTGTGCAAGAACGAGGGCACAATTTGAAGATGGGGGGTGGCTCAGAGGTAATTTAAGGAAGTATTTTTTCACAGAGAGGGTTGTGGATGCATGGAATGGCCTTCCGGAGGACGTTGTGGAGTCAAAAACAGTGGTGGAATTCAAGCATGCATGGGACAGTCATAAAGCAATTCTAGGGGTGGGAGTAGGAAGAAGTAGGCTGCTGGTTAACTAGGATCTGCAGTTTATCCATTAGGTAGGGAAATGGGCAGACTGGGTGGGCCAAGCGGTCCTTATCTGCCATCAAATTCTATGTTTCTATGTTTCTGTGCTTCGGATGACAGACATTTGGCCTGCCACTGCTCGCTTCCTTAAGGCATGCTAGGTGTTTTTACAGGTAGTGGCACCATTAAGGACAGTACCACTCAGGGTGTGGGGCGAGAACTATGACCCCATCTGGGCATTCCAGGTTGATGCTGTGAAATGTTTCTTGCCCAGCCCCATCTACAATTTGCACAGTGTCAATGAACAGAGTCCTGCCTGGTCTCCAGAATTTAAAGCAAACATTGCTGATTTTGTCCGTTACACAAGCTGGTGCATCTGGATGCATATTCTTCCTTGCTTCCTCCATAAGCCAGGATTGCCTGATTTGTTCGATCTCCTCCCTGACTCGGTGAGGAAAGGTAGAATAGGACTTTCCATATTATGGCATCAGCCCTCCTATGGATCAGTCTCTCTCTCTTTATTACTCTTTACTAGTCTGCAGCCCATGGCCTGGCTTGGGGGTGGCCAGTCCTGGTCAAGCCAGTGTTTCATACTCAAAGAACGAAAGAACTTGTCCTCCACTACTTCTGTGGGCAAGTTGCTAGAGTCATCTTCAACCGTCACTGGCTCCTCTGAGGCAAGAGCTTGGGGTGACTCATGGTAGCCCTCAACATGAAGATGCTCTTCTTTATCCTCCTCTTCCTCATCACTCATGATCTGTAAGCAAAAGTCCTCACTCCTGAGATATTCCATTCTTCACTGGGCGCAGAGGTGGACACCTTCCAATTCAATGTCTCTTGTACTTCGTCCTCCCCCACCAGGCTAGGACTTGGATCCTGTCTCCATGGGTCAACTCATCCCTCTGTTGCAGTGTCCATTTGGGACACAGGTGTGGAAACCTCTCTCTGTTCCTGCCCTTGCAGTGGATCAACATCAGTTTCACTTGCTCTTTCTGTAACACACTCAATAGAACTTTTCCCCACAGGTTCAGCCTGGTGCTGCGTGCTGCTGCTACTACTGCTGGCAGGGTCCCCTACCAGAGTCCATGTGGGAGCCAACCAAAACCTTGTTGCCCTTTCTGAAGCTGTACCCCTGCTCATTCCAAATTTTGCAAGGCAGTCCGAGCAATGGGGTATTAGAAACACATCCCTTCCAGCCTTTAGACACAATGCATAGTCTCACTGGATAGCTAAGAATTGCTACATGTGGAAGCAACCCTTCATCACAGTAGGATCTCTCTACCTCTCTCAGCACTGCCACCTCCTCTGCGATCATAGCTCGGGCATGATCTAGGTATCGGGGTGCTCCCGAAGCCATGCCTGAAAGCAAGCACACAATCCTTTGTTATTGAATTACTCACCAGTCACATACTGTCTCACAAAATGGCTCCCTGCTGCTGTGTTTACATTGCTGACCCTGCCCTGTAATGGCATCTGTAACTTCTATCATGCATTACCCTGTTCAATTTGCTCAAAAACTGAGTTTCTGACTTTTCTGGCTACTGAAATTAAACTGCAAACGATCGTCTCTGGTGGCACATCTCAGCACATTCATACTGATTTAGCACTGATAACTTGACTGCAATCGGCACAGTTCACAAACATTCTATTTACCTATCTACAATTGCTCAAAGTCACTTGCAAGCCCCCCCCCCCGCAGTTTTCTCCTTTGCTCAGGTTTGCCTGTTTGCTGCATCCCACTTCTACAACTCACAGTCCTGCTGCTTAGAAATTTACTGCTGCTGCACCAATGTCTCATTGCTCACAGCCTATTGCTCAGAATTTTCTGTTTGTTGTGCCTGCCTTTACAATGCACAGTCCTGCGTTGCACATAAATCACACTGTTTGCATACATGTTTAGCTGTCTTTGCATGCACACACAGTTTGTTTGCACAGTTTTTTTACTCACAGTATTCAGTAGCTGGTTCCCTCCGATGGAAAATCTCGGCCTGCTGCCGATTCAAGGAAGGCCGCTGGAGAGAAACAGGCTGGCGGTCCTGCTGATTGTAGCCACGATCTCCTCGCTCACTCTCCAGTTGGTCAAAATATGGGTTGAGCTCGAAATTAAACTTTAAAAGTCTGTTTGCTAAAGTTTAGAATGCTCACAAGCTCCTTGATGGTGGATCCTGGTCTAACCAGCTCACACACCACTTTCTTTCTCCTCTGTGAACACTCAGCAGCAGACAGATGCTGGCCAGGGGGTGGGACTGGATGCAGCCGCTCCAATCACTCAATGCCATGCAAATGAGCCTCTTTCTCTCTCTCTCTCTCTCTCTCCTTCCTTGCTCTTCCTTCAAGGTGATCATTGAGCAGGAGCAAATTTAAACTGCAAACTGTAACTTATGTTTTTCTCGGCTGCAATTTCAGTGGTGGGAGCACTGTTTTGACCATTTTTACCACAGTTTCTGGATATTTTCTTTAGCGACTCTCCCAAATTGCACACTAAGCACATGAAACTTTCAGGGCACACATCTGAATCTGTTCCCTAAAGTCCACAATACTTTTGCCACTTGAAAATTGCATTTTAAAAGTTCTTTAAGCACTTTCTGATGCAGAGACCAGGACACACATTGCAAAGCTTTACTGTCCATTAACTAGCTGAAAACACACAAGCAGCACTCTGTTTCTTTTCTTGAACTGGAGGCACATAAACAGCGCATTTGGGTGGCATTTTCCTGGGCACAAATCACTTTTCCATGCTTCCTTTCTATTTGGGTTACACCGCTACCAACGATGCTAAACGTACCCTCATCAGAAAATTCTGGTTCTCTCCCCCAAATTAAAACATCACCAGACAAGCCCCCATTTTTTGTAACCCCACCCCACTACTTTATTCAGTTAGCACCACTGGCACCCATACTGGGCACACAAACAATTTAGAAATTGTACCACCCCTAGCTTTGGGAATGTGTACCAGGCTCATTCTTCTAGAGATCAAGGTGTGGCGGTGTACAAAAACAATAACCATTGGTATTTACAAACCAGGTCCTGGGGAGAGATTTTTTGCTAGGCATATGCTAGACCTATCTTCCGGAAGGGTACCCAGTAAATCCACACAGGAAGCAATAATGTAACTGTCCAGACCATACTTGGGGTTCTAGAGTGAGGCTTTATTCAAAAGATGTTCTTCAAAGCAAGGGTGGACCCCCAAGGTTTACACCTCTTGGCACTAGGAACTTGCAGAACAACAAAATCAAACTGTACATGACAAACTTTTTGTATTCTCACTGCAGTAGGACATAGGACACTTGCACTTGGTATTCCCACATGTTGTAGGACATAGAACATTACTTTCAGTGGCATATGGGCCACAACTGAAAACACATTTGGCTAGCACTAGCTTCATTCTTCCATAACCAGAGAAGAAACTGTAACCAACTCCCAGGGGGTATAAATCCTCTTCAGACATGTGGCCATTTGTCTAAAGTAACCAGGCACCTTTACTGAACCTGTTAATCCTGAACTGGTTACTCCAGATGGGGTTCTGCCTACCTTTTGCTCTCAAATCCATACTCGGCCATTCTTTCAGAGTTACACCTTAAACATTTGGAAACCTTTTGAATTACTTTTGAATGAAACTTGGCATTCAGAATTAAAATTCACCACCTATGTAGTGTAAAGGTAAAAAGCCCTGAACAGTGTGATATAGTCATACCTCTGGACATCACACACCTCAGCCAGCTTTTCTTCAAGCAACATTTTCACGTCTTTACTCACAGAAAAAATGTTGCGACTTCCCCCTGAGCATGGAACATAACAGAATAGGCATTTGCTTTTTGTAGCGAAAGTCAGAAGTCACTTTCTGTTAGACATTTCAGGCAGCTTCAAAACATCCTGGACCAAAGAGGGGACTGCCCCTTGGATCCACTCACTAACAGTCCTTTTCACCCCTCCAGGGATGAAAATCAGGAAATCCTGCTGTAGAAAAGGTCTCCACCACTTCACTAGGCAAGCTGGAGAATACCACAACTAGGGTGAGAATTCAGGGCTCTCAACTCAGAGCCCACTGGCAGAGCAGCTTTCACTCCCATACTCCAACTATAAAAACTGACTCCAAACTACAACTGCCGTCTCAACATTCTATCTCCCACCTCAACAGTTGGTACAAGGGTTATGCTGCTGTGAGAGTTCCAAATGAGCTCATCACTTCAGTCTCAGCTGAAGCCAAGTAAACAGAAGAGTGAGCAGGTGAAAAACCATTTAACTAGTTAATCACCAGCTGCCTCTCACTGTATAGCATGGTTTCTGAGGGGATTCTAGTAACCCCAAGGGACTGGGTGGTTACACATATACAAAAAAAAGAAATTCAAGATGGTCACACTGAGATCAGTGATACCATCTTTACAGTCAGGGCACTGACTGGGATCACTGGATCTGAAAGACACCTACTTTTATATCCCAGTCAGGCCTTCCCACAGAAAAAAATATCAGGTTCAAGCTAGGGAACCACCGATACTAATTTGCAGTTCTTCCCTTTGGTCTCACCTCAGCACCTAGGGTATTCACAAATTACTTAGCTATGGTGGCTACACACCGAAGAAGGCAAGGTGTGTTTTCCCCTGCCTGGACGACTGGCTAGTTTCAAGAAAAACAGAACAAGAGACAAGTTGCTCCATTCAGACCATAAAAAAAAATCACCTTGGATGATCTGGGATTCTTGATAAATCTGCAGAAGTGTCAGGTGCTGGACTCCGTAGGAGCAGAACTGTACACCCTGCAGGGCAAAGCCTTCCAAATGCAGGTCAAAGTGGTGGCTTTGATTGCCACAGCAGTGTCCTACACAGCAGGCCAGTCAAGATCTGCAAGGGATTTATTGCAATTACTGGGACACATGGCCGCATCCACAGCTGTTTTTGCAAGGGCCAGGTTCCAGGTGAGAGATATCCAGTATCACTTAAGAGACAACTGGTCTGAAAAATGGGACCCACCCTCAAAACTAGTGCTAACAGGTATTCTTACAACAGATGCTTCACTCCTGGGATGGGGCACCGACCTACAGGATCTTGCTGTAAGTGGCGCCAAAGCCCACAGGAATCTCCGAAGCACATCAACCTCCTGGAACTCAGGGCAATGTTGCTAATGATGCATACATTCTCCTCCCAGCTGCAGGATCATTCTGTTCAAATCAGAACAGACACCACAAATAGAATAGTAGATAGGCAACCATCTACAACATGGCTGTGTTTCCATCGAGGTAGTTGGTGACCTCATAAAGACCTCGAGAGCGCAGCTCGAGCGGTCTTTATTAGGTCACCAACTACAGAGATGGAAACACATAGCCTTGTTGTAGATGGTCTCTCATCTACTATTTTTATAGTATAAAATCAGCGTCTGTTAAAAACATGATAGCAAATAATACAACTGTATTTAGTATTATATGTATTTTTAGGTGTATTCAGTCTGCATCTCGGGAAGGTGTACCAAAATAATGTAACAATTCAAACTAGAAAAAAAGCCACATGAACTAAAAGCTGTAATACAACAGAACAGGCAGCAATGGGAATAAACGTTGTACAAATGAGTCTCATCAGTTTCTAATTGGATAGTCCTCGATTATACTGATTCTCCTTTTCTTTTCTGGTTGGTGATAATTGCAGATTTTAATTGAAATGCCTTGCTGAAAGACACAATGGTCACCAAATAAATTGAAATTGGTGAGGGGCAGCAATGGCTTTCTGGGACTCGGGACTGGTTGACTGCAGGATGTGGTTTCCAGTGCAGTGTTCTGGGTGGGCTCGTATTGATGAACATGCTGCAGATTAGGATTTCTTGAGGTGTTGGGATCTGATGTGAATGACAGTGTTTCTGGCAAAAATGACACAGAGGAGGATGCGCTTCCTGCCAGAGAGAAGATGGTGGAGTTTCTGCACTGTTTCTCCTTGGAAAGCACACTATAATTATTTATACTTTGGAGATTTTGGTGTCCTGACACTTGCGCTACCTCTGTGGGAGGGACGTTGTGGTCGATTTAATTTTTTGAATGCTGGTCTTAACATGTAGAATGATTAGTGATTTTCTTCCCTTCGGGTAAACCTGCTATGGATTTTAAGTGCTTCATTATTGAGCAAATTATGTTCTCCCCCACTATCATTGCACCATGTTGACATGTATGTGGGCAAGATGGCCACCATGCTGGGTGGCTGAGCAGAAGCAGAGAGCAAACCTGAGCAGAATATTAATTGTTTTTATTTGTTTTGTAAAGTTAAAGTTCCGTTAAATAAGAAAATTGTTTTTTTAGTCAGATTTCTAGGGTAGAGAGGGCAAATAGTAAGAAAGTGAGATTTCCAAGCATTGTTGGGAGCAATTAATACACCAGAGTGTGTACAAGGGTTTTAGACTTGCCTGGGAACATTCAGATTGTGGGGCGCTAGGGGATCCTGAACACTGTTACCCCTTTAAATATTGAATCCAGCCCTGTATGAGGAGAAAAGAGGAGGTTTAGCATTTTAACCTACCTCTATTCTGGAGCTTCACTGCAATATTTGGCTGCATTATGACGGAGAAGGATCCGGGTGAGAACGAACGTCACGTGAGCCGTGGGAATTAACTGTTCCGGAACATCGTTTGCCTGGTGGTTGCTGTTTGTGGTGAGAGCCCAGCTGGACCAGGCATAGGAAATACTCCAATCTGTTTAATGGTAGTGAAGTTGTTGGAAAGAGATGCGGTGTGCATATTTGTACTGAAAGAACCAGCTGGTCGAAAGGAGGGACTCCAAAAGAATTAAAGTGAGAAGGGGGTGCCTCAGGCCCAGACAGGGGAGCGGATGCTGCTACCACGAAAACGTGGAGTGACTCTTCACTCCCAAAGGTAGAACAGGGTGCTCTCTAGTGGGAGGACCCACCTAGGCCCTGAAAGAGAAGGACCAGAGGCCCCCTTCTTAGTTGCAGTGGGGGGGGGCCCTCCATGAAAGAAGAAAGGAGTGAAGGAGGATTCTAACTTCAAGTGTGATCCACCAGTTCATTGACGGCACTAACAGGAGAAAGCAAGTAAAATTCCCAATTCTGCTAAACAGTGAAATAAAATACTTTTTTCTTAGATCCTATCTTGCAGTTTGTTATAGGACCTTGGTTCTGGAAAAACTAAAACCAGAACATTTTATTCGTTTTAAACATTTAAAGTAACTGTGGAAAACACCATTACAGCCTGTGAGAAGGGACTATAATGATATCTGACTTGGGTCTGCTGTGGTGAGAGAAAGCAGACAAGACGAAATTTAATTACATTTTAGAACTTTTGCTGCTTAACGAAATGCAGTAATTATTTTATTTTTTATTTTAGTCTTTGGTAACCGGGTAAGGCCCACTAGGCACAAGTACCTGTTTTCAGGGGCGACCTGGGAGCACTGGGCAGTTAAGTGACTTGCTCAGAGTCGCACAGTATGCAAGTGGCAGTTGTGAGAATCAAATTCAGGTCTGTTCTGCTGGCTGTATCAAGCTCGTTCACAACCTGTTCCTCTAACCTCTAGGCTATACTGCTCTGCTTGCTGGACCGGGTTGCAATATTTGAGGGGGATGATTAGTGGGATTATTTATTGTTTTTATTATTGAAAAAGGGATACAAGTTCCAGAATGGATGGATTGAAGGTGTGTATGAGATAGCTTGAAGGAGAATTGGAAATTGTTATGTTTAGTAAGGTGTGTGTGGGTGAGTGTGTAGAGACGGTGTAAAGTAAATCTTTAGAAATGTGTTGGAGGCGATTACTATGGTCAGGCGTACTCCCCCCCGAGACTGAGGGACCTGCGACCTTTTGAATGCCCTCCGCTTCTGCCACAGGTATATTATAGATGTAAAGCATTAGGTATTAATCAGGAGGTGGAGGGTTGGTGGGTCCTGGAGATCTCGAGGGGGATGGGAGAAGGGTGGGTGGATAGAGACGGTGGGGACTAGGAGGCACCATGGGGCAAAAATGGGACCAAGAGTAAGGGTCTCCTTGCCTTGTGCCCGTACCCAAGGGCTCTGAGGGACTCAGACAGGTGCTGCAGTCATCTGCGGAATCTCATCCCTCCCCGGTGGTGCTATAGACCAGGTCTATTAAAAATAAGACCACAGTGGTTGCTGACTTAGTAGTCTGTGCAGACCTGGCTTGCATCACCGAGACTTGGATGGATAAAAATGCAGTGCCCATTTTGGCAGCTGCGATTCCAGCCGGGTTCTCGGTGATACACCACCCAAGAGTGGACTGTAGTGGTGGAGGGGTTACAGTCTGTTTTAGACAGGAACTGGACTTCAAGGAGTTGCCAGTGGGGACTACCAACTCCTTTGAGTGCATGGGAGCTGCGGGTGCACATTTCAGGATCCTTCTCATCTACCATCCACCCAGGGATGGGAGGGAATTCCTGAAGGAGGTAGTGGACTTCATCGCAGAGATAGTATTGGAGGCCCCCAGATGGTTAATTCTGGGGGACTTCAATGCCTGCGTTGACAAACTCTCTTTTTTGGACAAGACCTCCTCCAGTTGATGGAATCATTGGGCCTGACGTGGGTTATTACCACCGCAATGCACGAGTGGGGCACTCGGACTTGGTGTTCCACCTGGGGATGGAAATCTCCGGTACAGAGGTGGATCCTATCAGATGGTCAGATCATCACGCCTTGAGATTTAGTTTCACGACCCCTCAAAATGGGCGTGCCCCTAAGGAAATGGTACAGTATAGTACTGTTCTTTAAGACAGGTAACACCTGAAGGCCTTTTGACGGTATTAGACTTTTCAGGAATTCCGTCAGATAGCAGTGACTCAGGGCCTCTTGTGCTGGCTTATAATAGGGTTGTAACTGAGGCCCTGGATGTCATTGCTCCAGTTTGCTTTCACCCTTTTACTTCTTGCCCAGGTGTCCCATGGTTTGATGGGACACCAAGGGAATTGAAGAAGCAGGGGTGAAGGTTGGAGAGACAGTGGCAGAAAACTTGCCTGGAGGGGGACAGACTTAGGTTGGTGGACCATTATAAGGTTTACCATCAGCAATTTCCCATAAGAAGGCAGAATTCCTGTCCAGGGAAATTGATGCAGTGAGGAACAGACCAGCCCTGTTCTTCGGGACCATGGACAGACTGTGCATTCCAGTCTGCCTGCGGTCTGGTGGAGCGTTATCACAAGAAAAATGTGAGGGGTTTGCTCAGTTCTTCGATGATAAGATGTCCACCATTAGGACAGAGATCAGCCAATGCCTCCCCATTGGTCCTTGCAATGGTGAACAGAGTGGTACTAATGCCCAGATGATCTGGTATTTCTTCAGCCAGCTGGTAGTCATGGATATAGTGAGGATCATCCAGACTTTGTGACCAACTTGCTGTAATTTGGATCCGGGCCCAATACACCTTCTTGTAGACAGCACTGAGGTCATTGGCCTGGTCCCAGCTCAGATAGTCTGGGCTTCATTGGAGAAGGGGATCTTTCTAGATCCCTTAAAGGAGGTGGTAGTTAGGCCTCTGTTGAAATAGCCCTCCCTTGACCTAGATTGCCCTGCTAGCTACAGACCAGTCTCTAACCTACCTTTTACAGGGAAGGTTATTGAGAAAGTAGTTGCTCTGCAGCTGGAGGATCATTTATCCATCCACAATGTCTATGATCCTTTCCAGTCTGGCTTCAGGAAAAGGCATAGCACCAAGACTGCCCTGATTCGAGTACTTAATGACCTTTTGGTGGTGAGAGATCGGACAGCACATTTCATCTTGGTTCTCCTAGATCTCTCAGCAGCATTTGACACTGTGGACCATGGGGTATTGCTCTAACGCCTATGGTTCTTTTGTGGACTAGAGGGAGTAGCACTCAATTGGTTTTGATCATTCCTTGAGGGCAGGTCACAGAGGGTTGTGTCAGGAATTTATTAAACCCCTCGGGGCCTGCCCTGTGGGGTACCACAGGGTTCGGTGCTTTCCCCCATGTTGTTTGCAGTGTATATGCTGCCACTGGGGGACTTTATAAGGCAGTATGGGTTGAGTTTTCACTGTTATGCAGATGATTCTCAACTGTACATGTCCTTTGTGCCCGACCAGGAGTTTGATACAGTCTTGATGTTTAACAACTGCCTACTGGAGATACAGAACTGGATGAGCGCCAGCTGGCTAAGGCTAAATCCGGAAAAAACGGAGGTGTTGGTTGTGGACCCTGATCTTAGGATGGTCGGGTCATGGGTGGGAAAACCCTCAGGTTAACAACTTGGAGGGAACCTGCTCAATGCCTCGGGCCAGGTGCGGAACCTTGGGGTGGTGTTTGATGAAGGCCGGACCCTGAAGGCTCAGGTGTTGGTCATAGTCAAATCCACCTTTTACTATCCAAGAAAAATCACCAAGGTGATGCACTTGGTTCCATCTGAAGATCTTTCTACCTTGGTTAACGCCTTTGTCACCACCTGTCTTGACTACTGCAACTCTCTCTACCTAGGACTTCCAGGAGTGGATATTTGCAGATTACAGCTGGTACAGAACACAACAGCCAGGTTGTTAACTGGAACCCCTAGATCTAGTCACATGACACGTGTGTGTGAGTGAACTGCACTGGCTGCCTGTATGGTGACTAATCACTTTCAAGGTCGCATTGCTGACATATAAAGCCTTACACGATCAGGGACTCCAGTACCTCCAAGACCTATTTCCCTACCATTTACTCCAATCCTCTGACGAGGGATTGCTAGAGGTTCCCAGGGTACGTTTGAAAATGTTTGGGGGGAGATCCTTTGCCTTTATGGCTCCTACCCTGTGAAATTCTCTACGTCACTGGATAGGAGAGAGCCTGACTGTAGAAGGGTTTAAAAACTCCCTTAAGACATATCTTTTTCAAAATGTGTTGTATTTCTAAGTTTAATTCAGTTGTATAATTTTAATATGTTTTATATTTGTATTGTGTGTAAGGGCACCCTGAGCTATGGAAGGGTGCCTTGTATAAATAAAATTTTACTTACTTACTCTGTACCACGTGGAGACTCCAGGCTTAAAATTTTAATTAGGAGAAAGATAGAAGGGGGAGTCTGAGGGCAGCATCTCTGGTGGCCTCTGAGAAGCGTATTTTTTGTAGGCTTGAATATAGTCCCTGTCAGGATTTTGATTATGATACATCCTGGGCTTCACAGGTCTGGCATCTCGTGAATTAACTTCAGTGCAGGTGTTCGTCTGGCACTCATTATATTCTAAAAATTCTGTGCCAGAGCTGTCTGGTCCAAGAATTAAATCGCCCCACCTTAAACTGTACTGCTCCACTGTACAAAGTGCAAAATACAGCCCAACATTAAAGAAAACCATGTGCAGAAAGGATGCGGGGTTTTGTAGCCCAATGGCCCCACCAGAATACAGCTTTTCAATGTTTGCATCTGTCAATGCCTCAGCTTGATGTGGTCGATACCCCTTGCCCTTTTCCAGGTATTTGGCTACCATTGTGGCTAGCGCCTGTTTAAAATCAGACTCGTTTCCATGGTAAATTGAGTGTGTTTAGTTTAACTTTGACAGGTGCCAATCTACGCTGCGAAGAATACCCCTGATCATGCTAGGCTCATATTCAGAACCATTAGTTCTTTTCAAAGTAAACACAAAGTCTGCCACTGTTTAATTCGGCTCCTCTACAGGAATTAAATGCATCTGTTTTTCTCTTACCGTCTCCATGTAGGTTAGGAGCATTTTTATGTCTCTTGCTGGTTTTTTTTTTGGTTGTCCGCTTATTTTCCTAGTCAGCTATGAATTTCTGTCTACCAGCATGTATGTCTACACTTGTGGTATCTGTCGGTTGTGCTGTTTTGAAAACTCGTGGTACCCTTGGTAAAACAAAAGTGTAAAAAAAAAAAAAAAAAGTTCAAAAGTAGTGATCACATTTTGAAAATGGACAGACTTACTTGTGGCATGTGCATGTTCTGTCAATTTGCTGTTGCACCATCGATCTGACATCAGAACAATGGTACAAGGTTTTGCCTGTTGCTGAATTCCATTAACAGATGCTGATCATATACTATAACAACATACTGCATAAAAAAAGCAAGATCTTCAAAACTCTGGGCAGAAGCAATAAGGATCAGGAACCTGGCATATTCCTTAGAAGCAAACATCTCTGCAGTTCATCTGCCTGGCAAAGACAATGTCTTAGCAGATTTCCTAAGCAGAATCTGCGAGGGAAATCACAAATGGGCTTTCACCCAACAAGTTCTGGCCACAGTTTTCAAAAGGTGGGGCACTCCAAAAATAGATCCATTTGCTTCTTGGTAAAACAATCAACTCCCGCAGTTTTGTTCCAGACAACTAGCCAGAGGCACAGTCCAAGAATACACCCTGGTCCTGGACTGGACAGGGAAGTTCCTGTATATCTGCCTATCACTCCCACTCATACAGAAAGTGCTCCTTTAGCTCAAGAGAGAGCATGCAACATTGATTCTAACAGCACCGGACAGGCCTGGTACTCAATGTCCTAGTCCTGTCCAGCAAGGCTCCAATCAGCCTGCCACTAGGTCAAAGTCTGCTGACTATCTCAGAGTAGGATTATATTCCTGAACTCCAGGACACTATGCCTGAGGGAATGGTTCTTGAAGAGCTAGAAGAAAGAATTACTCACCTTAGTAATGTTGTTTCTTCTAATGGAGTTTTGCTATATTATGACAAATTGCAGTTTGTCCCACCATCAGAACTGCTCCGGAGGTGAAATAGTTAACTCCATTCTAAGAATGGAACTAACAGCACGGGCTCTACAGAGAAGCTCTGTCTGTGTAATTTCAAATCTGAACTGTCAGATCTTCACGAGCAAAAACTCACTAAGGTCTGTGTGGAAGCTGTAACCTACACTAGCCAACTGGCTACCCAAATAATAACACCCATTTCTGGTCCCAACACAAAAGACTCAAGGCAGGGGACCAGAATTAGTAGTATAATTTAACAATATGAGAAGTAATATAAGAGAAAATAAAACACCACCCCCCCAAAAACCCCAAGAAGGGGTGAAAACACATAAAAAGGGCATAAAATAGTGCCCACCTAGGCTCACCCACCCCATACCCAAGTAGAAGTTCTGAGAGGGCAGGCTGGGGGAGGTCATAATAGCAAGACTCCATTAGAAGAAACAACATTACTAAGGTGAGTAATTTTTCTTCAAACAACATGAAGTCTTGCTATATTATGACAAATTGCAGACTACACAGCAGTACCTCCATGGAGGAGGGACAGAACCTACTTAGGAATAGGCTCTGAAGCACAGCTGTGCCAAACCGAGCATCTCTCCTAGCCTGGACATCCAGGAGTAATGCTTGGTGAAAGTGTGTACCGTTTCAAGTAGCAGCCTGACATATCTCCAATATAGGGATGTCTCTGGCAGCAGCTAGAGCATGCTGTACCTCTGGTAGAATGAGCCCTCAAGCCAGAGGGGATCTCTGCCCAGTTTCTGATAACAAAATTGGATACAAGAAACAATTCACCTGGCAATTGATCTCTTAGTGGCAGGTTTCCTTTCCCAACCTCACCATAAGTGAGAAAAAGTTGGTGGATTCGAACCTCGCGACCCTTGGTACGCTCTATATAGTAACTAAGGGCCTCTTAACATCAAACTGTGCAATCTCTCTCACCAGAAGAGGAGTGTTCAGTGAAAAATACTGGAAGGGAGATGGATTGGTTAAGATGGAAATCTGAAACCACCTTAGGCAAAAACTTCCTGTTAGTCCTGAGGACTACCTTATCCCTGTGGAAAGAAATAAAGTCAGTTTCTACTGACAAGGCTTGCAACTCACTTATGCGTCTAGCAGAAGTGATAGCCACTAGAAAAACAGTTTTCCAAGTTAGATACTTAAGCTCTGAAGAAAACAGAGGTTCAAAAGGTGGTTGCATTAACTGGGCAATGCAAACATTAAGGTCCCAGGCAGGGGCCGGATCCCGAAAAGGTGGATTAGTATGGAGTAATCCCTTAAAAAACTTGGAAAACACAGGGTGAGCGGAAAGAGAGGATGGCTTTCCTGCTGAAACAAAAGCAGAGACAGCTGCCAAATGAACTCTCAGGTTAGCTGGTCTGAGGCCCAAGGAATTAAGATGGACCATGCAATCTAACACAATGGGCAAATCAGCAGATTCTGGTGAAATATGCTTCCCAGAACACCAAATGGAGAACCTTTTCCACTTAGAATTATAAGTAGCCCTAGTGGAAGGCTTCCTAGAAGCCTTTAGAATTTCAAGAACACCCTGAGAGAGGTGTAGGTCAGCAAATTCTAACTCCTCAAGAGCCAGGCCTTGAGGTTGAGGGATTTGAGGTTCGGATACCAAACTCTCCCCTGGGCACAGGTTAATAGGTTGTGATTCCTGGGGAGACACAGGGGAAGATGGACTGTCAGTGACAGAAGGAGTGGGTACCAGGGCTGCCTGGCCCAATCTGGGGCAATCAGAATCACCCTGCAAGGCTGGGATCTGATTTTGACTAACACCTTGAATAGGAGAGGGAAGGAAGCATAAAGAAACTTCCCTTCCCAATCCAGGAGAAGGGTGTCCAGGGGGACTGAGCCCAACACTGGGGGCCTGCAACAGAACAGTGGAAGTTGGTGATTGTCTGGGGCTGCAAAAAGATCTATCTGAGGGGTGCCCCATCTGGCAAAGACTATCCCCAGTACTTGAGGATCCAGAGACCATTCGTGATGGCCCTGAGAAATCCTGCTGAGAGCATCTGCTAGGACATTGTCCTTTCCTGGAAGGTGAACTGCTAAGAGAGAAGTGTTCAGGGAATAGGCCAGAGACCACAACTTCATTGCCTCGGTGCACAAGGCCAAAGACCGAGTGCCCCCCCTGCTTGTTGATGTACCACATTGTTGTGGTATTGTCTGTTCTGACTTGTACCACTTTGTTCTGGACAGAAGCAGAAAACACTTGAAGTGCTAAAAAGACAGCTCTGAGTTCCAGCAAATTGATGTGGAGCAGAGATTCCCGAGGGGACCACACTCCCTGAGTGGAGAGGAAGCCCATGTGGGCTCCCCACCCCAGGAGGGAAGCATCCGTAGTGAGGGTCAAAGTGTGAGAAAGGGGAATGAAGGGGGACCCCCAATCTTAAATTGCTCTGATCCTGCCACCACTGGAGGGCCTGGATCAAGGTTCGGGTCACTGGGACCAACTTGGAAAGGGGGTCTCTTTTCTGAGACCAATAGGCTCTCAAGTGAAACTGAATGTCTCTCATCTGAAATCTTGCTCCCTGCACTACAGCTGTGGACGCAGCCATGTGCCCCAGGAGCTGCAAAAAGTGTTTTGCTGGTCGAGAGACCTGCAGAGTGAAGGAGGAGGCCAGAGCCACCAAGTTCCTTACCCTTTCTAAGGGAAGAAAAGCTCTGGCCAGATTTGTGTCCAATTCTGCACCTATGAAGGCGAGTACCTGAACTGGTTCCAGAACTGACTTTGGTAGATTTAGCAGGAAGCCCAGGGAGGTGAGAAGCTGCTGGGTGACTTGCGGGTGAGATTTTACCTGTTCTGGGGACTGGCCTACAATGAGCCAGTCGTCCAGGTAGGGAAAAACAGCAATCCTTTGCCTCCTTAAGTGAGCCACTGCTACTGCCAGATATTTTGTGAATACCCTTGGGGCAGAGGTAAGGCCGAAGGGCATTGCTCTGAACTGGTAATGACCTGAGGGCAGTTCGAATCTGAGGTACTTCGTGGGAGCTTCTGATTAGGACATGAAAATAGGCATCCTTTAGGTCCAGGGAAGCTAGCCAGTCCCCTGGCCTTAGAGAAGGTAAAATCATTGCCAGAGTTACCATTCTGAACTTTGGTTTCAGAAGATGCTTGTTCAGATATCTGAGGTCTAAAATGGGCCGCCATTCTCCTGTCTTTTTTGGGGTAAGGAAGTATCTGGAGTACAGACCCTTGCCCTGGTGTAGGGGAGGAACCCTTTCTACTGCTCTGAGAGCTAACAGGGTTGAGACCTCTGCTTCTAGAGCAAGGGTCTCTAAAGAGCTTGCAGGTAGAAAAGGCCTGATTCTCATCTTTGGGAACTTTTTGAAGCTGAGAACCAGACCCTGGCTTACTACTTCCAGAACCCACTTGTCTGAAGTTAAAGACACCCAGTTCTGACTGAAGTAAGCCAACCTGCCCCCTACCGGTAAAGGAGAATCGGCCCTGGGCACACCTATCAGGGTGCCTGCTTGGCAGGTGCTTTAGGCTGAGGGGTGGGGCAGGCCTGCCACGCCTGCCTGCCTCTGCCTCTGAAGAACCCCCTCTGAGCATAAGCAGAGGAGGCCTGGGTTTGGTAAAAAGGCCTGTGGAAAGGCCTACCCCTACCTCTGGGGGTGTGCCTCTGGGGAGTGGCTTGCCGCTCCTTAGCTTGGGCACTTTTGTAGGTAGTCCTATATTCATCCATCTTTTTCATATAATTCTCTGTCTGTTCCCCAAACAGAGAATTTCCCACCACAGGAAAATCCATAGCCTTAGTCTGGGTATCCTGTGACAGGCTAGTACACCTGAGCCAGGCCAACCTACGAAAAGCTACAGATGTAGCCATGACTCTAAAGGAAACATCATTAAAATCCACAGCAGCATGAAACTGCACCTTAGAAGCCTCAATGCCATCGGCAGCCACCTGCTCCAGCTCGCTAGCAAGCTGGCCATGGGCTTGTTTGGCTAATTCCATAACAGTATCCCATCTAGATTTCTGATACCTTGCTACATAAGCATATAATTTGCTTGCTTGAGTCCCAAGGACGCTGCCATGTACTGTTTTTTTTGCCATGGCATCAATCTTCCTGGAATCCTTGTCAGGAGGATGTGAAGCCAGGGGAATATTAGCTTTATCACAGGCTGCAGCCTGAACTACCCCAACATGACTGCATTGCTGAGAAAGGAATTCTGTATCAGGACCTGACAGTGTGTACCTTCTGTCCATCTTTTTATCTACAGGAGGCACAGAATTATGAGTTTTTAAGATTTTTATTGTTTGTTTCCTAAATGACTTATGCAAAGGAATAGACAATCTCCTAGACTCTGGTATATCCATCATTTCTACAAAATCAGGCTCCTCTTGCTCATCCACAGCTTCTTCCAAAGGAAGCTGGAGGGTTTCAGCAACTTTTTTGTAAAACATAAAATGAGAGGGGGACTCAGAAAGCATAGGGGGAGATTCCAAAGGTCTGTCCAGGGAGATGTCTGGTTCAATGGGCACACCCAGACCCTCCAAGTCACATTCATACTGTTCATAATCCTCCTCCCCCTCCTCTGGTTCATAAAACTCCTCAACATCATATTCCTGAACCAATGGAACCGACCAACCTTTTACCAGATAGTGGCGGTTCGGACAGGACCGGAGACAGTGACTGGACAATCTGAATAGCTCTTGCTATCTCTGCAGCAGTTGGAGAAGGAATTTTGGGCTCCAAACCTGCTGACTTTCTTGTTCTCTTTACTGGAACTGGTTCATCCGAACCAGCTTTTCGTTTGCCCGAGGAAGTCTCACCCTGGTCAGAGGGCACTCCCTCCGGTTCGGTAGGCACCGAACCGGGCTGGCCATCCGGGTCAGCGGACTTTTTGGTCTCTCGTTCCCTGAGTCTGCCCAATCTCTTTTCCAGGGTGGCTGCAGGGAAATTCTTACAAATCTGGCAGTCTGACTGGAGGTGGTCAAACCCCAGACAATAAACACATGTGGTGTGTGGGTCAGCCTTGGCAAAGACTTGCCCACAGACATCACAGTGTTGAAACCCAGTGGGCCCGGTTTTTCTTTTGGGTTTCTCAGACATAATGCCAGCCTAACCAGAAAACTTGCCCTTTGAACAGCAGTGCCAGGCAAGACACCCTTATCGGTTCCTAACTGTGTCACGGGTATTGGAAAAAAACGTAATAAAATCCGTTCTTTTTTAGAACCGATAAGAACCAGGAACCGCACTCTAAAATGTCAAGCTTTTAAAATTTTTAAGTTTAAACCAAGCTGATCGGTTCAAAACCGAACCGATAAAACTAACAAGTTCCACACAGAAATAAAATTATGAATTACTTACGATACCACAGACAGAGCTTGAACCGATCGGTTTTGCGGTTAAAGTAAAACTATTCTCGTTTGAATCGAACCGAGAAAACACTGTTTAAACCGAGAAATGAACCGAGCAGAAGGAGAAATCTCCGGAGCGACTGTTCAGTGAGGCGGAGTAAAGAATCTGACAGTTCAGTTTTGAAATTACACAGACAGAGCTTCTCTGTAGAGCTCGTGCTCTTAGTTCCATTCTTAGAATGGAATTAACTATTTCACCTCCGGAGCAGTTCTGATGGTGGGACAAACTGCAATTTGTCATAATATAGCAAGACTTCATGTTGTTTGAATACTCTGTACTGAACCTCTCAGAGGAAGCCCTGAAGGTGTTTAAGGTTTCTAGGAAACCAACAACCAGGAAAAACATACTCCTCTAAGTGAAACAGATTTTCATATTGGTGTGCCCCTAGAAAGCGAATCCCAACAAAGGTAGGGTTGCCTATAGTCCTGGAATTCCTGGTACACCTGCGGTCCCTAGGCCAAAGGCCTTCAATGCACAAGCTGCACCTAGCAGCAGCCAGCCTATATATGAGCAGACAAGGGAAAGTCACCGGCTTCACAACCCATATTCAGAAGTTTTTTTTTAAAGGCCTGTCACTTGAACTCACTGGTAAGGAATCCACTCCCACTATGGGATGTCAGTGTCTGCCGTGACAAACTCATGGAGGCTCCACTCAAGCATATGGATGTTTCTGACCTAAAGTATGTCACATGGAAAACCATATTCCTGATTACACCCTGTAATGGCACCTTAGCAATAAAAGTTTTTCAGCATCTCGGCTGTTTCAGTCCTTGAGTGTACTTTTTTTTTTGTTTTCTCAGCTTCAGTCTGCCACTACCAGCACTGGGGTTCCCAACAGCGGTGCTTTTGCTTCTTTCATGGTTCTCTGCTAGGAGGGTAAGTGAGCTGCAAGCATTCTGCACAGAGCCAAATTACATAATCTTCTGCAGGGTAAGTTAGTCCTTAGAATAAATTGGAAATTCCTACTTAAAGTGGTGTCTGAATTCCCCTGAACCAATCAGCAGCCCTTCCAGTGCTCTATCCAGCATACTCCAATCCAAGTGAGCAAAAATTGCACAGCCTTGACCTGAAAAGAGTACTGGGTATCTACATGAACCTGACAGAAGATATCAGGCTCTAAAACACTTGGACACTCAACTTTTTGTTACTTATAGTGAGGCTGGCAAAGGTAAACCAGCAACCAAGAGGTCCGTCACTCACTGGATAGTCTCCTGCATTCAGTTCTACTATGAAAAAGCTGGAAAAGTGCCACCCAGAAGCTTAAGGGCGTACTGCACAATGGGTACTTCTGCCTCTGTGGCATGCACAAGGAGCAATCCATTCTTTGACATTTGCAAAGCAGCTACCTGGAAAGCTGCACACCTTTATAAAGCACTATCTGGACATACAACACAGAAGGGATGCCAGCTTTGGAACTGCTATCTTGCAAAACCTTTTTCCTTTGTAGGCTCCTGACCCAGCCTCCCAAGGTACTGCTATTGAGTCTGCATAAAATGTAAACATTAAGTGAGAGATTCCTAGGGTTAGAAGAAAAATTACTCACCATAGTAATGCTGTCTCGACCCCCCTCACTATATTTACACTTCTTAACCTTGCCTTCCCCTTCCAGAACCCAAGCATAGGTTCACGTAAGAATCAGTTCTCATTAAGGTTGCTTGGACATTACTACTGCAGTTACTCTACAGCTGCAGTGTTTGGGGTTTCTTAACTATTTTAAGAATGTTACATGTCTGCTTCAATGTAATTGGTTTTCAAAAAAAAAAAGTGGCTAATTTTCTGGAATTTTTTGGTAGCTTTTAGCTAGTTTCACTAGTCACAGCTCCACTCTGACTATAGAAACAAATCTGAGGTAACTGCCAGAGTGAAGTATGACTGCAGAGTCTGAACCTACATTTCAACTTCCATAATTTGAATAAGGTTTTATCTCTGGGGCATTTCTCTGCATAGACACAGATGCATAAAGTGTAAACACAGTGAAGGATCCCCGAGAAGCAACAACACTACTATGGCGAGTAATTTTTTTTTTCTTTGCTACTGTTTAAACTGCATTATGAGACTGTTATACTAAGCCAGTGTAATACTGTTCCACAGTACTTCCATTTATGGTTTCTTCACCATAATGTTGTATTTGACTATCTCAGGCCACTAGGACACAAGAGTGGAGACCGAGAGGGCCAAGATGGCCATGGCTGCATGGCCAAGGGAATCTGCAGTGCCACATGCACACTAGGCTGCACCCTTTGCGTGGAGCTGGGCCTCTGAGTAAGTTAAGACAAAGTACAGTTACTGTACATAAGAACTTACCATAATAGCAGATCTTCAAGAGGATCTCTTGCAGTAGGCCATCACTGGTAGGACTATAGCTACCAGGCACGAGGACCACACAGAAACTTTCTAGCTAGCAGTCTACCAGAAGGTTCTGTACACCTCCAATATCAGCCACTGAGATCAGCCAATCCTATAAAGGCAGGCGGCCCCCATATGCTCCTCAGTTCTCCTGCCAGAGACCAAAAGCAGGATACCGTTAGGGGGAACCAAGTAAGATTCTGAGGTACCCCAATATAATAGACAATGAGAAGCTGAAGGCTCACCCCCTATGGAAGAGGAAAGAGTGTCAAGAAAAGAGGGAAAGAGGGAGGGAAAGCACAGCCTGCTGCAAGAGATCCTCTCAAAGATCAATTGTTACGCTCTTGCGTAACTGTACTATCTTACTTCAAGGGTATCTCTTGCAGCAGGACATCACCAGTTGGACTGAGTCCCAAGCAGTTCTGACCTCTACAAACAGACCATCTAGGTGGAAGGTGAGAACAATTTACTATGAAAGGAGGTCTTGAAGAGCAGCTATGCCGAAGTTGGCCCTTTGCCTAGAGGCAATGTCCAGACTGTAATGTTTGGTGAAGGTGTGGACACTGCTCCAGGTTGCAGCAGTGCAAATATAAGCAGCTGATACATTTCTGAAACAAGCTACTGATGTGGCCACACCCTGGTGGAATGGCATTTAACCACTTCCATAAGTTCCTTACCATACTTTCGGTAACAAAGGACAATGCAATTTGCTAACCATTTAGACAAACACTGTTAGGACACCGGGGCGCCCTCTTTCTCAGGGGTGAATGAAACAAACTGATTAGACTTCCTAGAGTCTTCAGTCCGATGTGTATAGTATTGCAAATTTCTATGCATGTCCAAGGTATGAAGCAATGCCTCCCCTTGACTGGAATGCTCCAGAACATAAACAGGCAGGTGGATGGATTGACTCAAAATAAACTCTGATACCACCTTAGGAAGAAACTTAGGGTTGGTTCGCAAAGACACCCTGTCCTTTGTGAAAAATCAAATAAGGCTCCTTGCATATTAGAGCCTGAAGCTCAGAAATGCTTCAAGCAGAAATAATGGCAACTAAAAATAACACTTAACCATGACAGAAAGCACAGCTCACAAAGCACGGCAGGTTCAAAGGGAGGTAGCGTAAGCTTTTCCAACACAAAATTGAGGTACCAAGCTTGGAAGCTTAAAATGCAGAATGCCCCTCAAGAATGTGTGAGACACAGAGTTGAGTCACTGAATGACCATCTACAGGTAAATGGTATGCAGAGATGGCAGGAAGATGTACTTTAATTGAGGAGTACCGTAACCAGGGTCTGAAAGGGACAGAAGGTACTCCAGTACCTGACCCACTGGACAGGTGAAGGAATCTAAATTGTGCAATGCAGCCCAAACAGCATGGGAAGGGATCACAGATCTCCAGGAAGCAGGTCACCTGGGGGCCAGTGACTATCACATGGTATGGTTCAATTTGGCCACTACATCTAAATCATCCCATTCCAAGGCAAAAATATGGGACTTCAGAGGAGCCGACATTGATAAGATGGCCAATAGAGTTAAGCTAGCCCTGGCAAAAAGAAACACAGGTGAGGGGTTACGGGCAAAGTGGGGAGGCATTAAGGATGCAATACTTAAAGCAACATCCCATTGTGTTAGACAGAAAAGGAAGTGCAAAAGAAGGAGGAAACCACTTTGGTTCTCAAATACAGTAGCAGAAAAGGTCAGAGCCAAAAGGCTGGCCTTCAGGAAATATAAAGGAACACAGCGGGATGAAGATAGGGAGGCATATCAAACTGCCCTAAGGAAGCAGGGAAGGCAGTAAGGCAGGCAAAGTCCCAAACTGAGGAAACACTAGCACGAAACAGTAAAAGAAGGTGACAAGACTTTCTATAGATACATTAGTGAAAGGAGAAAGTCCAGAGGGGGTATTGCTAAGCTCAAAGGAGAAAAGGGGGCATGTGAGGAGGAGGACCCTGTAAAAGCATCTATCCTAAATAGATACTTTTGCTCAGTATTTATTGAAGAGAAGGTAGAGCAGGGCCCACAGATCAGCACCATGGACACAGGGGGGAGGGAGGTGAGCACTACTCCCTTCACAAAAGAAAGGGTCCTATAAGAACTTGCTAAGGTCAGGGTGGACAAGGCAATGGGACCAGATGGCATACATCCCAGGGTACTTAAGAAGCTAAGGGTGGAACTAGCAGAGCCATTAGCAGAACTGTTTAGTGAGTCTCTGAGCACAGGAGAGGTCCCAGAAGACTGGAGAAGGGCTCATGTGATCCCGCTCCACAAGAGTGGTAGCAGGAAGGAGGCGGGGAACTACAGACTAGTCAGTCTTACCTCAGTAGTGGGCAAGATTATGGAGGCACTCCTTAAGGAAAGGATAGTGCAACACCTGGAATCCATAGGGGCACAGGATCCAAGACAGCATGGGTTTACAAAAGGAAGGTCCTGTCAAACTAATCTCAGATTTCTTTGGGTAACCAGAGTGGTGGACCTAGGGGGAGTAGTTGATGTCGCCTACCTTGATTTCAGCAAAGCTTTCGACACTGTTCCACATAGAAGATTGATAAATAAGCTGGGTAGGCACAGGGTGCGTCAGAAGTTGGTCAACTGGGTGGCAAACTGGTTGATGGGCAGAAAACAGAGAGTGGTGGTAAATGGTATACTGTCAGAAGAGATGCAAGTCACAAGTGGGGTACCTCAGGGATCAGTCCTGGGGCCAGTCCTCTTCAATAAATCTTCATTAGTGACATTGCAGATGGACTAGAGGGAAGGCTTGTCTGTTTGCAGATGACACCAAGATCTGCAACAGAGTAGATGATCCAGATGGGGTGGGCAGAATGAGAAGAGATCTGGATAAACTAGCAAAATGGTCAGAAGAGTGGCAACTGGGATTTAATTCAAAGAAGTGCAAGATCATGCACACAGGGAAAAGAAACCCTGAAATCACCTATAGGCTGGGAGGGGAGTTGCTGGCAGTCACAAAGGAAGAAAGAGACTTGGGAATCATCATCACAGTGCCCTGAAATCATCCAAGCAGACCTCTAAAGCAGTAGGTAAGGCTAGGGGGATGTTAGGGTGCATTAGTAGGGGTATCACAAGTCATAAGAGGGAGGTAATAATCCCTCTTTACAAGACACTGGTTAGGCCCCATCTTGAGTACTGTGTGCAGTACTGAAGGCCATACCTTCACAAGGACATTAACCAAATTGAGGCAGTCCAGAGAACAGCAACCAAAATGGTGCAGGGACTGCATCAGAAGACATATGAGGACAGAATAACGGAGCTCAATATGTATACCCTTGAGCAAAGGAGGGAAAGAGAGAGAGAGAGAGAGAGAGAGAGGTGATACGATTGAAACATTTAAACACCTTAAGGGCATTAATAAGGTGGAAGAGGGCTCATGTTTAAATATAAGAAAAATAGCAGGACAAGAGAACACAGCATGAGATTAGAGGGAGGCCGATTAAGGGGGAATGTGAAAATTATTTTTCGCAGAAAGGGTGGTGGATGCATGGAACAGACTACCTCAGGAAGTGGTGGCTATGAATACAGTGCAGGGCTTCAAACAGGCATGGGATAGGCATAAGGTAGCAATACAGATGAGTATGAATAGATAGACCATTGACAGAGCAAAGGCCGATGGCACATTTATAAGGTAGAAAAAGAAATGGGCAGACTGGATGGGCCTTGCGGTCCTTATCTGCCGTCAACTTCAATGTTTCTATAGTGCTTTCATTTCACAGAGCAAGTGGCCCTGGTGGTGGGCTTGCTGGTTGCCAGCAGGACATCTGCCACTCTGCATGGAGACGGAGAGATTTGAGGTCCGGATGGACCAGGGTGTCCTGCTCCTGGGAGAGCAAGCCTGTGCATAGGGGCAGGAAGACAGGAGGTTCCACTGCCAGCTGCTGCAATAAAGGGAACCAGATCTGACAAGATCAGAAGTGAGTGATGAGGATCATCATGGCCCCTTCCAACTGAAGCTTGATCAGGACCCTCTGAAAGACTGGGAAGGCATAGAGAAACCTCCCTTTCCAAGAGACGGACAGTGTGTCTCACCAGAAAACTCCAGGCCCTGGATCTAGCAAGCAGAAAAGTGGCAGTTTTGCATTGTCTGGGGATGCAAAAAGGTCCAACTTGGGATGACCTCATCTGTCAAACAGATCTTTGACCAGAGAGGTCAGAAGCCCCCAACTCATGGCCTCTGGACCGAGACTGGCTTAGACTGTCCACCAGGATGTTTTGGTTACCGGGAACATGGACGGCCAAGAGCTCTAGACTGTGCTCTGTGACCCAGTACCAGACTCTCATTGCTTCTCTGTACAGGAGATAGGAATGAGTATCCTCTGCTTGCTTATGTAATAAACAATGCACATGTCTGGCTGAATCAAGAGCAGACTCAGAGATAGAATCTGGGAGGCATGCAGCAGGGCATACAAGACTACCTGCATCTTCAGGACATTGATGTGGACTGTCCTCTCCACCTTGGTCCAGGTTCTGAGTTTGGTGGACTCCCAGATCAGCCCTCCCCTCCCCCCAGCCAAGATTTGAGGCATCCATTGTCAGGACCAGCTGAGGAATACAAAAGGGAACCCCTGAAGCAGGTTGCTTGCCTCCAGCCACCACAACAGCACCCTCTTGACTGGATCCAAGACCATAACCACTTGATCCAAGGTGTCTGTGCATTGGTCCCACTGAACCTGCAGAGTCCACTGAGGGACTTGTGCAGCCAGGCAAAAGGAACCATTGCAATGGCTGTGGTCATGAGGCCTAGAAGTCACAGAAAAGCTCTCACAGGAACATAATGGCTGGAGTAAAGATGACAGGTCTGGTCCATCAGACACTCTGCTCTGTCTGAAGGCAAGGCCATCCCTGAGCATGTCCAGCACTGCCCTATGTACTGGAGATGTTGGCAGGGTCAAAGGATTTGCATGTTATAGTGATGCCCAAAGCCTGGAACAGACTGCAGGTAATGCCAGAGTTAAGAAGATGTTCCCTGGATGGGGCAGCTAGGAACCAATCGTGCAGGTATGGGAACACATAGAAGCCCTGCCATCTCAAGGCAGCTGCCACCACTGCCAGGCATCTGGTGAAGACCCTGGGTGTTGAGGGCAAACCTAAAGGTAGAGCTCTGAACTGTTAGTGAGCTTCCTGAATGTGGAAATGGAGGAAGTGCTGGTGGGAGGCAAAAACACTGACATGCAAGTAGGCATCCTGCATATCCAGTCCCTCTGAAGTAGCAGGGGCAGCAAACCATAAAGGGTAACCATACTGAACTGTTTGTACTCAACAGGTTCAGCTGGCTTAAGTCCAGGATGGGGCAAAGGTCTCCTGTGCACTTGGGGACCAGGAAGATGTGGGAGTAGAATCTCCTGCCATGCTGCAAATGTAGGACTGTCTTTGTTGCCTTTTTTCAAGGGAGGGCCTGAATTTCTTCCCGGATGAGGGGGACGTGACCAGGAAGTTACGAGGACCATCCCGGAGGATTTTTTGGAGGCCACTCCATGACTTCTAATGTTGGCCATGCTCAATGAGCTGCAGCACCTAGTTGTCTGTTATCTCCCTCCACCTGTTCAGATGCAGGGAGATGCGACCCTTTATGACTGCCAATGATTGGGGGCGTTGGTAAGGAGTCAGAAGGTGGGAGCAACTGCTGATTGGGCCTTGGCAGCACCTCTGGCACCATGAGGGGGCGGTGGGAGGAGGAGTGGGAAGGGCAGCTGCTGCCTTGCCCTGGACTTTGGGAGGGGCATAGGCATGACTGCAGGAGGACAGAAAAAAGGGAGCTCACTGCCCCGACTTTGGCTGGGTATGATACATGGTGTGGAAAGATTTGAGAGCCTGTCCCAAGGCCTAGAGGCTGGAGATGATATCCTCAACATCTCGTCCTAAAATTCTGAAACCTCTGAAAGGGTGGTCCATTATATTGGACTGGACATCCTGGGAAAAGCCCGAGACCTGAGCCAGGAGTGGCGTCTCATACAAATGCCTATGGCTGCGGCTCGGACAGAGGTGTCTACCACATCACAGGCAACCCTTAGGATGTGGGTACTGATGTCTGAGCCCGTTTTGAGGGCCTGGAGGACTTGCTGCTTTGAAGGGTCATCCAGCACGGCTAGGACCGCATCCCTGGATTGGTGCCAGAGGAGATTCTGATACTGCACCATGTGGGCCAAGTAACTGATGGACCGAATGGCAAGGGTGGCAGAGGCGAAAGTACTTCTGTCCATCTGATCCAGCTGCTGAGACTCCGTCAGTTGTGTGTGTGTGTGTGGGGGGGAGCTGAGGTGTTTTGGCCTCTTGGTTCAGTCGTGTGCTGCATTCATGATGACTGAATCAGCATTGGCCTGTTCTCCAAAATATGGTTTGCCGTCAGGGACTGTGTGGGGGCAGTTCCAAGCAGCCCAGGTAACATCCTCATAGGATTCAATGAATGGAGGCACCACCAAAGGAGGGGTGGTGGGCTGATGTAAGTAAAGCGCCAACCGATGCTGCTTAGGGTCCTGCTCTTCTGTCTCCCACCCCATAGTAACTTGATTGTGCCACATGATGGCCATGAAAGTGGGACCATTTTTTTGGGGGGGGGTATTCAGGGACGCTACTCGGGGGTTCCTTCCATTCTGAGGATACTGGCCCTAGAGAGGTAGACTTGCTGCCGTCACTCTTGATGGTGTCATCTGCGTCTTCATTTCCACTGACGTTAGGCCAATGGTCCAAGCCAGGTCTTTCTCTGGGATTGCAAGGAGTGCTGGGAACTGGCCGAACCGGGGCCAGGGAGAGGGGCTCCAAAGAAGGCCCCTGAGGGGTGGCTGGAACCAGTACCATTGGGGCTGGGCCCTGCATCTGCATAAGAGACCACAAGGTCAAGATCAGACCATGGTAATCAAAGATGGCAGGTGCCAGTCCCATGGGAAGTGGGCAATTGTAGACCGGCACTAGTCCCAGGGGCATCGGGTATGGGTAACCTGGCACAGGCCCAGTAGGTGCAGGACCTGCATGCGTCAGCTGAGGGTACGCCGGCTGAGGTCCTATGGACTCAAGCTGAAGTAGGACTGGTGCTGGACACATAGGTGCAGGCCAACAGGTGTCGCCTGAGGAGGGTCTGGCACGGGCCTGGCGGGTGCTGGCCGAGGAAGGCTAGGCATAGGGCCGGAACACGGAAGGCGGCATGGGTTCAGCAAGCTGTGAAGGGAAAAACAGGCGCAGGCCCAATGGGCACAGACTTAGGTGATATGGGAGGGGGAGATCCAAGGGCACTTGCAGAGGAGAAACGGATGCCAGAGGGGTGACTCCCTGGCGAAGGCTGAGGAGAGACTGGTCTCAAGGGGACACCAGTGTCCTACAGTGTCTGCCCCTGAGAAAGAAGAGCAGAGCCGGTGGTGTCCTAAAGGATGAGACCAGCACCAGTGGCGTGGGTGGAGGTGGGGATGGCAGTGAGATTAGCATCTGCCACACCCGCACTGGCTGTGTGCCCGCTATAAAAAAAGACCAGAACAGCAGGGGCTGTGGAGCACGATACAAAGTATCCTGACCACGGGGGGCGCTGTTGAGCTCCCAACATGGCTGCTGCTTAATTTTCTACTCCTGATGCTATACTTTTCAACCGTCTCTGATTTTCAGGGACATCCCTGATTTTGCATCAAAATTTTCATCTGTCCCTTGTAAAATTAAGTGTTTTTATGACAGAACAGTTGGGATTAAAATCACGAAATAATGTCAAATATTGAAGTTACAGACTTTTCTTCAGAAAATGCATCTTAACACAAACCCCCTTATTCTATCAGCTTTCTGAGTGAATAGTGCAATTTTTAAGCTGAGTCCCTGATTTGGGGTCTTTGTCTCCGATTTTTTTTTTTTTAAGTCTTGTCCCCGATTCATGAGGCAAGAGGTTGAGAGGCATGTCTGATGCTACGGTATTTAAAAGCTTTAAATATACTCATTGTGGGCAGACTGGAAACCCAGAATAACTGTATCCTATCTCGGAAGGGCTGTGGACTTTATCATGGGTCCTAAAAAGGATCACAAACATGTGGCACAATACACAGATGCCTTTCTTCCCATGCCACATGCATCGAGGGAAGCAGAATCAGGGCCATCTTCCTCAACGGATCTAAAGACGCGTGAAGCCACAAACCCTCAAATGGCGGCACTTCTCCAAAAAATACAGGCAACCAGAGAGGAGACAAATTGCAGATTAGCTGCAGTGGAAGCCAGATTTAAAGACCTAGATTACAAGGTGGGAGCTAATGAATTGGATATCCAGGATCTTAAATCAGAGAGAGACATTCAACACACTAAAAATTCAACGTTTGTGCAAGACCTTACCTTCCTGAGGGCTAAAATAGAAGCTTTGGAAAACTGCCAGAGACAGCCAAATGTACACATAGTTGGTTTTCCTCCGAGATTTGTGTCTGCCGCAGAAATTTTACCAGTTGTAAATAGATTGATTTTCTCAGATCTAGCCTTATTGCCAGCTGACTCGGGGATCACAGTGATCAAGGCCTTTGCCATTCCCATGCAATCAAGAAGAGGCTCAAAGAACGTGCGACCTTTCACTGCCATTGTTACCATGTCTAGCTCGGACAGTCGTATACCCTTACTGCGTGCTGCAAGACAGAGGGGAGATATCTGGGAAGGCAGCAAGATCGCTTTTTCCCCGGACATTTCGTCACAGTCCCAAACAAGAAAGAAGGCACTACAAGCTACAAAGAAGTTGCTCTTGGAGAACGACATTGAGACCCAGCTTTTGTTCCCTGCGAGGCTCCAGATTAAACATGCTGGTAAGACTCATGTACTAACTGATCACAAAGCAGCAGCTGCCTTAGCCACTAAACTAACTGAGGGTCAAACAACAACAGCTTAGCAGAGGAACGTTGTAGATCCTGGTTCCGAATCAGACATTAATGACTGAGTTTATGGCAACCTTTAAAGGGTTTTTCCTTTTCTGCCAAAACACCCAGAGAAGAAAATAACTTTCTTTTAACGAGTGTTAGAGAGTTGGGGAAGCCATGTTGGTAACTGTCAAGTTTTATGCCTTAATGTAGCATTTCCTGCCTAATGAGAGATGCTTTATGTTTAGGGGATATATGACCCCACTCAATTTGTGAACTAACTTAACTCTCCTTTTTAATAGCCTGTCTCCCTATCTGTTAGCAGGACTAACATCAGTGATAGGGGTGCAATCCAACTTAATTGAGCCAAGGCTATCTTTTTCAAGACTTTTTTTAGCATCTCTCTAGGATTGTCTAGCCTTCCACCTCTAATTTGGAATCCTATTGGGGGGGGGGCAGAAATAATGGTAAATAGTTTAATACAGATGGGGTGAGAGTTTTATATCCTACATTATCTAGCCAGTGAATTATCTCCTCGGTTTATTAAAGGTTGTTAGTCACTGCTAAGGACTCAACACTACTACTGAATATTATTTTATAGAATTATATCCTGTACCTGGCTGTAATGTACAACATTTGTCTCCTAATGTGATATATGCAGTATTACATATAATCTAAAAATAAAGTTGAAAAAAAAAAAAAAAAGTATCCTGACCATGAGGAGCTGTCGCCCAAAAGGGTAATCCAGGTGGGCGGCTGGGCCACCAGTAGCCCTGCAGAAATTAGGGCGTGTGCGCCTAAGAGGTCACCCCCCCCCCGAGGAAGACCTTTTTGAGGTAGAGGATTTCTTGTGAAGGGGGTAGACTGGGGTTAGTCCCGATCTTTATCTCTGTGGTTACATTTCCTGCTGGCCTTGTCCTGGGGTTTTGAGGGCAAAGACCCAGAGGACTGGGATGGGGAAACAGAGAAGCTCCTGGCCTGCAGCTCCCATTCCATTGAGGCAACCTTCTGCTTAAGAAGGTGACTCTCCAAGATCTTCTGGCTATGTCTACCGGTGGCAGTTGAATCCCTGGCACATCTTGCAGGCTCTAATGTCATGGTCTGGGACTAGGCACAAGACGGAGACAGAATGGCCGTTCTTGTCCGGGATCTGTTTGCAGTGGGCGCATTTCGTGGAGCAGTCAGATGATGAAGAAGGTTTAGAAGACATAAACCAACAGGTGAGAACACTGAAAATTCAATGTTAAAACTGTCAGAATCTAAAAATAATAAAGCTTGGTAAACGTGTGAAATGGTGGTTGACTGTAGCTGTGGCGGTTTCAGTAGTTCAATGTGCATTGGTTAACAGCAGGAAAAGAACTGAAGAGGGTATAGGGGCCGTCCACCTTTGTAGGTTTGGCTGAGGTCAGTGGCTGATGGAGGTAGGCAGCCCCCTTTGGTAGACTGCTAGCTAGAAAGTTTCTGTGTGGTCCTAATACTTGGCAACTATAGGCCTGCTGCAAGAGAGAACCTTGAAGATTGTGGTATTAAATAGCTGGTATAGCATAGCAGCAGACTGCTAACCATTTTTTGAGCAACTCCATGGCACAGGAGACTACCTGAATAAAACATTTTTGGTTTTTAAAGTCTGCTGATCAGTCTGTGCCAAGTGCTCTGCATTTTCACACTTGGCTAGCACTTTCACACAAGAAACTGCTAATCAGTTTTTTCACTTAACACACCCTGTATAACGCAATGCTGGAGTAAAACAATAACGTATTAAGATTTTTTTTCTTGAAACCTTATTACTGTTGGTATTCAGACTCTTTATGGCTCATATTGTTAAATGCACTGAAACTGTTCTGCTGATATCAGATAAAGCATTGTTTACTTAAGTTCACTTGCTATAAATGATGAGTGGTTTTGAATCATTGAGAGGTGTGAGGGACTTCTAAACATGCCTCAATCATCAGTAGGTTATCGAATTTAGACCATCATGGACTTAAGATAAGACACTGAAGGCCATATGCAAGGTCTTGCACCCTATGACTTGCTGGACTCATAGTTACAGACCATAGTCCATGGTCATGGCTGTGGTGCTGTTGTTTGGATTGGTTATATTTAACTGTTAGTTGTAATTCCCCTCCCACGTATGTTGTAACTCAGGGAGATAAGCATGGAAATCCTGATTCATCACAATTCCCCTACTGATTCTCAGAAACAGAAGTTGTTGGCAGAAAAGGACCTCTTGGCCCACCCAGTCTGCACAAAAGTCCCTACCTACTGTGCTACTGCAGACCCTACTCGATCTAAGGCCTTACCCCACCCCGCCCAAGCACAGTCCTGTTACTAAGGTCCCCTCGTGTCTATCCCATGCATGCTTAAAGCCTACCATTTTAGTTCCCACCACCTCTGCCAGGAGGCTGTTCCATCCATCCACCACCCTTTCTGTGAAGGAGTACTTCCTCACATCCCCTCTGAGCCCTCCCTCCCAAGCCTCATATCATGCCCCCTTGTATATGAGCATCTTTTTCTATGGAAAATACCACACTCCTGTACCTTATTAATACCTTTGAGGTATTTTAATGTTTCTATCATGTCTCTACTTTCCCTTCTTTTCTCCAGGAGTACATATTCAGTTCAGAGTCTTTCTTCATATGGCTTCTGATGCAGGCCATGCACAATTCTGGTTGCCCTACTTGTACCGCTTCCACCTGTTCTTTATCTTTCCGGAGATGGGGCCTCTAGTATTGGACACAGTATTCCAGGCGAGACCTCACCAATGATCTATACAGGGGTAACACTACCTTCCCTCTTTTTGCTGGTGATACCCCTCCCTATGCACCCCAGTATTCTACTAGCCTTTCCCACTGCCTTATCACACTGCTTTGCTACCTTCAGGTCATCAGATATGATGACCCCCAAGTCCCTTTCCTATTTTGGGGTTGTCAACCCCCTCCCCCACACAATTTGTACACTGCCTTTGGGGTTTTGTGCCCTATATGCATAATTCTGCACTTCTATGGCGACTAAACCCATGCCTTGGAACCAATATCAATTAAGTCAATTTTGATACAATGAATAATAATAAAAAAAGTGGCCTCCTGAAACTTAAAACATTGTACTCTAGGTCAGGGCAGCTGCTTGCTCTTGGCCTACTCCAGCTCTATATTCTGATCACAGTGACAGTTGTTGGGAAAACACTTCAAGGCCAATGTTAACAGAATGGGATTCACATCTTAAGCAGGGCCCCTACTTTTCTGCAGCACAGTGGGACCAAGTTCTGAGGCAAGACTACCATTTGCCACAGAACTTCTGCGGCAGTGGTTTGTAATTTCTGTGGAAGTTCTGCAGCACTAACAAACTACCACATCACACTGTCAGCTTGTCATCCTGACTTCACTTTCATGGCAGTGGTTATAGCAATCCGGATGGTGGAAAGCACAGTAACACTGGTTCAAAAAATTACAGACTTATAAAAATTATTTTATACCTAAAAAAGTAAAACAAATGTCTCTCTCTTAAGGTCCTAGCCTGTTGCATAAATGACATATGCAGTGGGGATCTTGTGTAATAAATGAGGTATTTCTATATGCATGCTATCTATACCACTAATGAGGTTTCCGCTGTCTATCACTTATATATTTGTATGTGCTTTCTACACCACTCATGAGGTTCCCACTGTGTATCACTTATATATTTATATGCAATCTGTAACATACATACAAATATGCGTGTGTGTGGTGAGAGACACAGAGATACTGTATATATATGTGTGTGTATATATTATATTTACATATTTTTTTTAATTTCCATGAACTTGCATCCTTATTCATACAGGTCCCATTGGAAATGGAATAGAGGAGTTATTGCAAAACTCATTTTTCATGTCAACCTGCTTTCCCTGATACACTGCGTAACACCATCAGGCCATGACATGCATGTGAACCAATTGTGAGATACAGCTCTCCAGCCCATCACAATGTGTCCACCATGTGACAGAACACTGCACCATACCTTCCCAGGCTCCGAGCAGTGATGTGTTCCACCAATCCTTGTGCTGCCCAGCCAGCTCCCAGAGCTAATCTCTGAACCTGAGTTGCCGGCACAGAAATGCAGCGTGCTACCCTCTGGCCCAACAGCTGCCCCTGCACACATTTCTCAATAACTTTTAGGTGATTCTATCAACCAATGACAATATGTAATCAATAACCCTGGCAAAAATGTGTACAGTGCAATTATTTAACAGGTCTATTTTTTCAACAGGTCTACACATTATTATATTTCACTTTTCTGGGCATAATTACTTTATTTTTCTTAAAAATTTAGACAGTTAAATTCATTTTACCAGTTATTCATCTCAGATAGTGTCTATACCTTAAAGGCACAAATAGGTTAGTACAAAGTAAGGTATGGACTTTAACAGGTCTGTGCTATTGACAAGGCTTTAAGTTGGCCCTAGTGCTATAATGTAAGACTGAAAATTGTATTAGGCCATAGTGCAGGTTGAGCAAATATCACCATGCATGATATGCTGTGCCACCATCTCTGGCAGTGGGAGCTGTGGTAGATAAGCGACTGTTCATTTCTGTTGCAGAATGCAGCCATTTCATTAGCTAATGTATGATGTTATATCAATGATAACATCACATTCTGAACATATGGGGGGGGGGTTGGATATAAAAGAGGGGAGGGGAACCAGATTCTATGTATAAACAGAAATATTAATAAAAAAATCACCAAGAAGAGTGAAATCTGCGGCACCGCAGAAGTTCTGTGGTAGATTGCAAGTTCTGCACAAAATTCTGCTGCCACAGAATTCTAGGGGCCTTGAGCTTAAGTATCTATGTCCTCACCTTCTTTTCATTGTAGCACATACAAAGCCTCTTATGAGGAAGAATGGTAATTTTGAATCAAACATGGGGGATTGGAATCTTCTTAGGATCCATCCACTCCCCCTCCTCAGGACACTCTCTCATCAGATGGTTCCACAGGGACAGGATTCCCCGCAGTACCACCAAGTGCACCCCCTCACCCCAGCCTAGCGGTTCGGCTGGGGTGAACCAAAACTAACATGTCAGATTGTGTCACACAGTAAGGACAGCATAACCCTAACACAGATGGTCTCATTTTCCTGTAGCAGGTCTTACATCTCTTAAAAACAAATGGCTTGCGATAAGGCATGGTGCCATTAAACATACTGCCAAGAAACAAAGGTTATAATAGGCAGATAGTGCCAATTTAAGCCAATGAGGAAAAACTTGTGTTGCTGTACCTTAAGAGCTTCACTCAGGGAAGAGAGGTACTGCCCCTTGAAGCTCCTAACACAATTGACTAACCCCCAATGTCAGAGAGTGCCTTGTTCACATATCTCCCTCCCTCCTTGCCGTGCAAAAAACCCAAAAAAACAAATAATACACCTGCACTAAGTGGTACCAGCTCCTACAATCTTGGAAGTAGAAAAAAAAAAAAAAAAACACTGCATTAAAAATAGATTTTTTCTACCCCGAAGAAAAACAAAACTGTGGCAGATGAAGGGAAACTCCCCCCCAAAGCAACAAAGGTGCTAGCAGGAAGCCCAAGGCACACAGCACCACAATAAAACAATAACACAGAAAAACATGACTAGACTAATGATACAAACTAAGAGGGACAGGGAGGGTAGAAGAGGAGAAGTAGCTCTCTACGTAAGGAAAGGGATCAAAGCAACGGAACTAAAAGGGTAAACAGGGAGGGGAGGAGGCACTGTGGGTCACCCTGGAGACAGGAAATGGCACCACAATCTGCATGGGGTTGTATACAGATCCCCCCGTCTCCAAGGGAGGAAATGGACAAGGAAATGATAGAAGGTATCCTTAGGATGGCAGAAAAGGGGGAGATACTGTTGGTGGGGGATCTGAATATGCCAGATGTTAACTGGAGCACCTTTGCTGCAGCCACATCCAAGAGCAGGATCATTCTTGATGCCCTGCAGGGGCATGTCTGAGACAGCTGGTGTTGGAACCCACTCGGGAGAGAGCAATCTTAGACCTGGTGCTCTCAAACAGGGACGGAGAGAGGATCTCAGATTTAGAAGTGGGTAGCCATCTGGGAACAAGTGACCACCAAACAGTGTGGTTCATGATAAATACAGTCAGAGTCAAACCATAAAAATGTGAGGGTACTGGACTTTAGCAGGCAGACTGTCAAAATGGGAGAGTGCCTCAGAAAAGCACTAGCAAACTGGCAAGAAGGAGGGTGGAAGAACAATGCGGAAACATCAAAACTGCCATCACAGAGGCAACATGCTTTTGTGTGAAGCAAATAAATCAAAACGAGAGGGAAAAACACTATGGTTCTCAAAAGAGGTGGTGGGGAAAGTTAGGGAGAAAAAGATAGCATTCAGGAAGTATAAGGAAACACAGAACGAGCAGGACAGAGAACTGTACCAGTTAAAGCAGAAGGAAGCGGGGAAGGCAGTCAGAATATCAAAAGCCCAAACCGAGGAAAAGATAGCCAGCTCAGTTAAGGAGGAGGAAAAACTCTAATAGGTACATTAGGCAGTGAAGAAAGACCCAAGGGAGGGATAGTGAGGTTTAATAAAGGTGACAGTGAAAAAGCAGGGATACTGAACGAATACTTCTCAGCTCAGTATTCACAAAAGAAAAGGGGGAGGTACCTAATCCAATGAACAGAAGCACTCTGAAATGGGGGGGGGGTTGATACAAGCCCATTCACAGAAGAAAGGGTTCTGAAAGAACTCCTGAAACTAAAGGTCGACAAAGCAATGGGACCTGATGGGATTCACCCCAGAATTCTAAGAACTAAGGGGAGAACTAGTGACACCACTGACTACCCTTTTTAACAAATCATGGGAGGATGGTATGGTACCCGAGGACCGGAGGAGGAAGATGTGATTCCCCTTCACAAAAGTGGGAGCAAAGCAGAGACAAGAAAAGTACAGTTACGTAAGAACTTACCGTAACAGTAGATCTTCGAGAGAGTCTTGCAGTAGGTATTCACATATAGGACTGACACACAAGGTGTCAGGACCCCACGGAAAAATTTCTAGCTAGCAGTCTCTGGCGGGGGGGACCGCCCCCATGTCAGGTGACTGGCGTCATACGACATCAGTATAAAGGGGCGGTCCCCAACACCTGCCTTCCAGTTCTTTCCCGCCAAAGGCCAAAAGAGACAAGACAAGAGAGAAGAGGATATTTCGCCCCATGGAAATGGAGCCAAAAAAGCTTAGGGGGACGGAGGGCGGGAAGGCAATACCTATTGCAAGAACCTCTCTCGAAGATTTACTGTTATGGTAAGTTCTTACTTAACTGCACTATCTTACTTCGAGAGGGCTCTTGCAGTAGGTATTCACATATAGAACCGAGTCCCAAGCAATCTGGAACACGGAAAAGTACTCAGGAGAACTGTCATCCATAGCATGGAACCTCAGGCTGAACGGGTCTCATGAAAGGAGACCTCATAAAACAGCCAACCCAAAGCCTGCTCTACGGTGAGAGGCAATGACCAAACTGTTGTTTTTCGTGAAGGTATGGACAGAAGTCCAAGTTGCGGCTGCACAGGTGTCTACCGTTGACACATTCTTGAAACAAGCCGCAGAGGCAGCTACTCCTCTGGTGGAGTGACCGCTGACTTGACCCGGCAGGTACTTGTCGTAACAGAAAGTGATACAATGAGCCAACCATTTTGATAGGCATAGCCTAGGAACAGCACTGCCTTCTCTTTTGTGAGCAAAAGAGACAGAAAGCTGATCAGTTTTCCTTAGTCCGAGTGGTGCAGTATCTCAGTATTCTGTGAACATCCAAAGTATGCAAGAGGAACTCCCCTTGATTGGAGTGTTGTGTAAAGAAAGCGAGTAGCTCAATGTATTGATTTAGCATAGATTCAGCCACCACCTTAGGGAGAAACTTGGGGTTGGTGCGTAGAGCCACATGTTCCTTGTGTAAAATCAAGTATGGGATTTTGCACATCAAGGCCTGAAGCTCAGACATGCGCCAAGCAGAAGTAATGGCCACTAGGAAGAGTGTCTTCCAAGATAGGAACTTTAAATCTGCTGTGGCTGCCGGCTTGAAGGGAGGCAAGGTAAGCTTCTCCAGAATGAAATTCAAGTCCCAAGGAGGGGCAGGAATGTGGATGGGGGGTCTCAAATGAAGAACCCCTGAGAAAAGTCTTGGAAACATCCAACTGAGCAAAAGTGCTGTTCCAGAATGGAATATGGTAGGCTGAAATAGCAGCCATGTGGACCTTTGATGAGGAATGGCTGAGACCTAGATCGAAGAGATGATGCATGTAGTCCAGGACTTTATTGACTGGGCATGAGAAAGGTTCGAAGTCTTTCCAGCTAGCCCAAATAGAAAATCTTTTCCACTTCATGGCGTAGGTGGACCTGGTGAAAGGCTTTATGGCCTCTACCAAAATGTCCGCTACAAGTGGAGAAACTCCGAAGTGGGCTTTTGCTATGTCTACAGGAGCCACGCATGCAGATGAAGGGATCTGAGACCTGGATGAACAAGAGTCCCCTGATCCTAGGTTAACAATTTGTTGCGACAGAGGAAGAGGAAGTGGAGGTTCCTCTGAAAACTCTTGCAGAAGAGAGAACCAAACTTGCCTGGGCCAGAAGGGAGCGATGAGGAATCATTCGAGCTCCCTCTGATCACAGTTTGTTCAAGACCCTCGGAATTAAGGGGATGGGAGGGAAGGCATAAACGAATCTGTCCCTCCAAGCGAGAGAGAGAGAGCATCCCACAAAAAAATGTCTTGCCCTGGAGCGAGTGAGCAGAAGGCGGGATGTTTTGTGTTTTGGGAAGACGCGAAGAGGTCTATCTGAGGTGTTCCCCATCGCTGGATGATGTCATTTATGACTTCTTGATCCAATTCTCATTCATGGGATCTGGCTGAGGACTGCCTGAGTTGGTCCGCTAGTGTGTTTTCCACTCCCAGAATGTGAACCTTAGTCAAGTGAAGGTGATGCTGGGTTGCCCAAAGCCAAACTCTCATCGCTTCCCGGCACAGAGGGTAGGAACATGTTCCTCCCTGCTTGTTGAGATACCAGACTACGCACATGTTGTCTGATTGTATGAGGAAATGACTGGGGAGGATAAGGGACTGTAGAGCCTGAAAGGCATAAAGGACTGCTCTCAGTTCGAGCACATTTATGTGCAGATCTTGTTCGAACTTGGACCAGTTGCCCTGAGTCCTGTGAGACCCTAGATGGGCACCCTAGCCTTCTCCTGATGCATCTGTCATCAACGTCTGGGAGGGGGGGTTTGATGTTAAAGTGAACTACTAGGCATAGGTTCTCCTGAACCATCCAACATTGCAAGTCCCTGATCATGGGATCGGAAACTAGTACCTCTTGGTCTAGATTATCCATGGTCTGGTCCCATTGCGACTGAAGCGTCCATTGAGAGATCCTCATATGAAGCAGAGTCAGTGGGACTGTCGGAATGGTAGCTGCCATTAGCCTGAGGAGGCGAAGAACTGACCTGGCTCTGAACCTCCTGCGATTGGACAGCAGATGGGCCAGAGTCTGAAAGGTGTCTACTCTGTCTGGAGGCAAAAAGGCTTTGCCGATGGTCATGTCCAGAATCAGCCTTATAAATTGGAGACGTTGGCAAGGGACCAAATGGGACTTGGCCTGGTTGATGGTGATACCCAGGCTGGTGAAAACCTGCAGGGAAAGGGAGTACGTGAGTTCCTCCCTGGACGGGGCTGCCAGGAGCAAATTGTCCAGGTACAGGAATACCTGAACTCCCTGGGTAAGCAGGTGGGCCGCTACCCAGACAGGCATTTAGTAAATACTCGGGGGGCTGAGGAAAGACCAAATGGGAGGGCCTTGAATTGGTAGTGGTCCCCTTGAAAGCAAAAATGAAGGAATTTGAGGTGGGAAGGGCATATGGGGATATGCAGGTAGGCATCCTGTATGTCCAGAGCGCACAGCCACTGTCCATGCAGAAGAAGTGGTAGAAGGCTCTGCAAAGAGAGCATTCTGAAGCATTTGTACTCCATGAACAGAGATCTAGCACAGGCCTCAGATCTCCAGTCTTCTTTGGAACTAGGAAGAAATGGGAATAGTAACCTGTCCCTCAAAGATGGTCGGTAACTGGTTCTATTGCTGCCTTCGAGAGAAGGGAGATGATTTCCGCTGACTGCCACTGATGGACTTCCTGGATTTTTCTCAATAACTCCAGAAAGGAGGGGTCCTCCGGAGAAGACTTCGGAGAAGTCTTCCGCATAGGATGTTCTAGAGTATGTGGCTCATCTTCAGGGTCAGAGCGTCCCGTCTCTGAGTCAGAAGTATCTGATGAAGAGGAGGAAGACTCCTCCCTACGTGGGGGAGGGACAGCCCCTTTGGGAAGTTCCCTTGGGCACGTGTCCTCCCATCCTCTGGCGCCAGAGGGCTCTCCTCTGGTGTGAGGAAGAGGGGAGGGAGTCTCCAGTCTCCGATGTAGGGGATGACTACTCTCGACCTCACGAGTGAGCTGAGCCTTGGTGTCAGCTGACCAGGATGCCAAGATCTCCTTTAGATCCACCGGCGGCTGAAGAGTGGGCGGCAGAGATGGTGGAGGAGGGGATATGGATATTGAGGATATCCGTAGATGGGAGTATCCATAACCAGACGGCGGGTAGCCTGGTGTCTGGTATTGCGGAGTCGGGTATTGTGGCACCGGATACTGCAGTGTCGGACACCTGGGTGCCAGGGGCTCTGATGGAGCAGAGAGACCTGGCAGAGGCCCTGCTGGCAGGCCAGGCAGTGGTAACACTGGCCCAGAGGGCGTCAGGCCCGGCGTGGGTATACCTTCGCTAAGGTCCAAAGGACCTGATGGAAGGATAGGCCTATCGCCAGGTAAGGGGATGCCGGATGGCGTCGGGTAGGCCGGCTTCGGGACCAGCGTCAGGGGATCAGGTCTAGAAGGAGGGTTCCCTGACAGCAGAGTCTCACTATCCTCCATGACGACTGGGGAAGGAGGGTTATAATTCCCGGGGGTCAGCTGAGGAGACACGGGGACCTCAGAAGGCAACTTGGATTGCTGTGGAGAGCCTGGGGTGGACTGTTCCGTGGGGTCTGGCGCAAGCTTCTTGGTCGGATGGGCGTCGGCTGAACCGGCATCCAACTTATCGGCCGAATCCGGGCGGGCATCAGAGGAGCAGACGTTCGACTTATTGGACTCCCTGCCTGAGGAAGGTCGTGTAGGAGATGCGGCCTTGTTGGGCCTAGTTTTGGCTGGGCGCTCCTCTGAAGGGGCAAGCAGCTTAGCAGCCTTATCCGGGCGAGCATCAGTGGAACCAACATCCAACTTACCGGACAAGCTCTGACCTGAGGGCCGCGAGGAAAAAGCGGCCTTCACGGGAGCGGAGGCCTCCTTTGTCCTGGAGGCTCCTGAAGGGCCTGAGCATGAGCTAGATTGGAAGTGAGACGCCTTCTTGGTAGCCACCAAGATGGCAGTCGTGGTGTGATGCCCCAGAAGGGACGTTCCCTTTAGTGCCATGACCCCAGCCAGAGTTGCGGCTGCTGTGGAAGCTGGTTCCTGCTCCCGGTGCTTCTCCTTGTCGCGTTTTTTTCTTGTGACCTTCAGCGGAAGAGGGTGCCTACCAGAGTTTCTTTAGCTCTTTTTCCATGGAGGCCATTTTCTTCTTCAAGGTATGGGCTTCCAGGGACGACTGCTGCCTTCTTTTGCGGGTAGCGGAGTTAAACTTCTGGCAGTGCTGTTACTTCTCCATGGGGTGGTCTGGGCCCAGATAGAAGAGGCACAAGGAGTGGCCGTCCTTGTGTGGAAGCTGGGAACCACCACAGTCGCACTTATTCTTATGCCATCCGAAGGGCATCAGGGACGATATACACAGCGAATTGTGAAGTAAAATCTAAAGACAGAGATAAAAGGTTGAAAAGTTAGAAGACCTAAAGACTGACGAATGACTGACGAAGCATTGTTCTACCGCGAGGAACTTTCACAAGCCAACGGCGAGAAATAACTGGAAGACGGGTGTGGGGGACCACCCCTTTATACCGACGTCGTATGACGCCGGTCACCTGATGTGGGGGTGGTCCTACACCAGAAACTGCTAGCTAGAAATTCTTCCGGGGGGTCCTGACGCCTGGCCGGTCAGTCCTATATATGAATACCTACTGCAAGAGCCCTCTCAAAGCAAGATCTACAGACCTGTTAGTTTGACCTCAGTGGTAGTGAAAATGACTGAATCACTTCTGAAAGAAAGAACTGTTGAGTACTTACAAGCCAGCAGGGCACAGGACCCAAGGAAGCATGGATTCACAGCGGGAAGGTCATGTCAGACAAATCTAATTGATTTCTTTGACTGGGTGACCAAAGTAGTAGACCAGGGAGGGGCTGTGAACATGGTCTACCTAGACTTTAGCAAGGAATTTGACACAGTCCCACACAAAAGATTAATAAACAAGTTAGCTAGCCTGGAAGTGGGTCCCAGGGTGGTAGCCTGGGTAAAACATTGGCTGGACAACAGGACACAGAGGGTAATAGTAAACGGAGTCCACTCCGAAGAAACCGGGGTTACTAGCGGGGTACCGCAGGGCTCAGTACTGGGACCAGTCCTTTTTAATGTCTTTATAAGTGACACTGCAGAGGGACTGGAAGAAAAAGTATGCCTCTTTGCAGACGACACAAATATCTGCAATCTGCAACAGGGTTGATACACAAGAGAGGGTAGAAAGGATGAGAAGGGACTTGGCAAGGTTGGAGGAATGGTCAAAAGTATGGCAGCTTAAATTCAGTGCAAAGTAATGCACCTTGGAAACAAAAACCCAGGGGAAGAGTACACAATGGGGGGTTGGGGGTACTAGCAACAAAAATGTTAAGGGACCTGGGGGTAGTCAGATCAGATGACCTAATGGTAAGCAAGCAATGTGAGAAGGCAGTAAGGAGGGCTGGGGATACTGGGTTGTACGGGAGAGCCATCAACCATAGAAAACATGAAGTGGTTATCCCTCTGAACAGACAGTTGGTGAGACCCCATCTGGAGTACTGCGTGCAGTTCTGGAGATCCCATCTCCACAATGACAGACAGGATGGATGCAGTCCAGAGGAGGGCAACTAAAATTATGCAGGGTCTGCACCAGAAGCCATACAAAGAGACTAAAGGAGCTTAGTATGTGTACCCTTCCAGGGATAGGAGGTATATGACAGAAACTTTCAAGTATCTCAAAGGAATCAACAAAGTCCAAGAGGGTAGCATCTTTCAGAAAAAGATGTGCAAGAACGAGGTGGCACAATTTGAAGATGGAGGGGGGACGGCTCAGGGGCAATGTGAGGAAGTATTTTTTCACAGAGAGGGTGATGGACGCATGGAACGGCCTTCCTGAGGAGGTTGTGGGGTGAAGGGGGAATTCAAGAATGCATGGGACAGACATAAGGCAATTCTGGTGGGGGTTAGGAAGAAGTAGGCTGTTTGTCAACTAGGATTTGCAGCTTATCCATTAGGTAGGGAAATGGGCAGACTGAGTGGGCCAAGCAGTCCTTATCTGCCGTCAGTCTATGTTTCTATGTAGGAGGGAGGGGAACAAGGCAAACATGTGCTGTTAGTTGCTAAAGGTGGGGAATATCATAACTACTGTCCAAGTCCCTACCAACAAAAAGAAAGGATTCACTTACATGAGGCACCAGGCTAGAGGATCTATATGCAGAGCTACCAAAATAAAAACCCTGCAAATGGCAGGCAGTCTCCATTCAGGCATAGTAGGCACTAGAATGGAAATTAGCTAGCAGGTTTGTCAATTTGAAAGCTTTGGCCGACCAGCCATGACTTTTAAATTAACGTGCACTCTCTGTCACCAGGTAGCCCCAACCTGCCCAAGGGTCACACAATTCCTGATAACAACTAACTGCTGTTGAAAAGCAGAATCTTCCAGAGAGCTCAAGCTACGCTGTCTACCTCTCAGTGGTATAGCTAAAACTGAATAATTGCTTGCATGTTCATGTCTTCAGGGTTCTATGCACAGGTCTTTTAAAGGTTTGATTTCTTCATTAATGGCTAGGTCCACATCCAAAAGGTTGATAAATTCTGTGATTACTTGCAGGGACTCAATACTTTCTACACTGGTGTCACAACTTTTGGGCTGTACCACTACCCCAGTGGGACAGCACATTACTGATACATAATTCCCTGACAACACAGAGCGATGTAAAACTTACACTTCTTGGCACGTCAACTGATTAGATCACCCTTCCAGTCTCTTGGTCCTTCCTCATTACCACGACTCCCTTCACGCTGTCCACCCTGTCACAGATCTTTGTGCCATATGCAGAGAGACATTTTGCTCTGGATTTCCTCGCCAGTATCACTGATGAACATAAAAGATAGGACCCAAAACTAGCCCTTCAGCACCCCACTAGTAACTCTCCTGCCTGTCTCCTGACTGGACTCCATTCACCACCACCCTCAGGCTTTCTTCCCCACAACCATCTCTCAGTCCACCTGATGAGCCCCTCCTCTATCCCTAGGTCCTTTTTTTTTTTTTTTTTTTGAAATACCCTCCTGTGTGGTACTGAATAAAAGACCTTGCTAAAGTCTAGATATAGCATGTCAATTTCATGCTACTTGGTGTCCTGCAAACCATGCGACCCCCAGGTATTCCACTACCTGTTTCTAATTAACATTTTCAGGAGCTTACAAACAACTGAGGTAAGACTTACTGACCTGCAGTTATCTGGATCCTCGTGGTCTCCCCCTTTGTGCATTGGGACATCTGTGGACCTCCGGTCCATTGGGACTTCCTTCTTCTCCAGAGAGTATCTGAACAAATCTGCCAGAGGAGACAATCTGGCCCAAGCTCCTTTAACATTCTAGGATGTAGACCATCAGGACACTGAACCCTGTCTACTTTGAGCTAGTGTACTGCCTAAAACTAATATTACTTTTTAAAATCAGTCAACCACTACCTTTTATATTTGAGGTACTTTTTATTTTTCCTTTGGTTAAGTGGAAGATTGTATACCTGATGTTAGTAGGTGTGACGTGTGGAATAGCACTCTGCCTGACAGCCAAGATATCTATCTCTACCCCCTCATCTCACACACACACACACAATATATCATCAGTATTTTGATCTCACTGACTGTCACATCACTGCTGCTTAGGAACAGTCACTCGGTAGCTGCCAGGTCAGTCACCTGTGATGTCACTGTCAGATCATAATGCTGACGATGTAGTGGGGGAGATAAGAGATATATATGACAGCTTCCAGGCTGAGAGATATTCCACACATCCAACACAATATTATCAAAGAAAAAATTTCCAATGAGCAAAAGGAAAACTAAATACTTCCAAAATAAAAAGTTATAACTCACTACTTCTAAAAATTTGTATCACTTTCCTGTCTGTTTTGGTCCCATTAGCTCTTTAAGGACTGCAATCCATTTTTTGGACCCAGTCCAATGTAATCTCTACACTTCCCATTTTTCCTAATCTCCTATGCTACAGCGTTACCCCTCTATTTGGCACTATCCCCCATCATCCACCGTGAAGACACAGCAGAAGAAATCATTCAGCACCATGACCTTTTGGCTTTTTTTTTTTATTTTTAAGTATAGCAGGTTAAGGAGGCATGACATCTGGTGCAATTTAAGAAGACACCCACTCTGAGGGGTAGGACCTGCCAAATACAACCAAGTACTTTTTGGGCTATAATTCTGTGACAGTGCAGATATACCCAAATTCCTTCCAGTATTACTAAAGAAAGCACAGTGAATAGAGGTTTCAGGCAGGACTCTAGCAGTTCTAATAATCACTGGGGGCACTGCATGTCATATCACCCCTGGCCAATGCTCTCTAATCGCAAGGTAAAACATGACGCAATGACTGAGCTAATCAATCTTAACTATCCATGTCAGTGGCTCAGCAGGTTGCAAATGCACCCCTGGGACCAGAAGGTTGTGGGTTCTAGTCCCACACCAGGAACATGGGGTAAAATCCCAATATTGACACTGTAGTGCTGCATGAGGGAGGTGCTGCATTTCTGAGGTGCCATCTTTCGGATAAGATGCTAAACCGAGGTCCTGTCGGTCTTTTCTGGTGGCTGGTCAGGTGTACATTAAAGACCCTGTGGCACTTCTCAAAAAGAGTAGGGGAATTCCCCTTGTGTTCTGGCCAAATTTCCCCCATTCACTATAAATAGCACCAATAACTCAATCTGGTTTGATTTCTGTTGGTTTCCATCTTATCCCATTCATCAAGGACAAGGCTGGAAACAGGCAGAATTGCCTAGTCCTCCCTTCTCGGTCAACAAAAACTTAATAAAATAAATAAACCAGTCTGGAATAACATATCTTGTACCATTTAGGGTAGCATCCACATGATTCCTGTCCAAGGGAACAGGCATATCTGGTCCAATACAAAGTAAGTGTGGCAGAGTTATAATCCTTGCAGCATCTGTTAAATTATCTTTTTTGAAACTACCATAGTAATGATGACCATCTTGGAATCATAACTGGTGCCATTTGAGGTGTGACAAGTCATGATTTGAAGGGGCAGAGCCTTTCAAAAAACATGGCAGTGAACTTTGTAAAGTTAAAGCTGACTTTCAATCTGGGCTCAATTGCACAAGCGACAAAGATTGTGCAACCTTTCAGATGACATCTGCCTCCAGTTACCGAGAGGTTCTTCTCTGTAAGAGAGAAATGCACAATAGTAAGACAGCACTAGTAAAAACATTAAGCAAAATGCTATGAATTAAACCTTTGTAATGCAGTTTGCTACTCTGACATCTTAAAGAAGACATGCAGAGATATTTTTTAAAATTCAGGAACTGCACAAAAACTGCAAAAATACTAATATCTGTTCTTTAGTTGAGCACAAACAAGAATAATAAACGGATTTGAAAGTAACTAATCTTTAACACAAAGTTATAAAGAGAACTGTGATGAATAAAGGGGTTAGTAACTGTTTATTTTTAACAGTACAAATAATTCCAGTGTTATAACTGGACACAGTACACTGAACAACATGCATATAAATGGAATGTAAGATCAATTCACTTGTTTCATTTTTGGTTACAGACCCTAAAAAAAGGCGACTTTATAAACAACTTTGTTTTAGCAGCGCAACAGGTCACTCATGTTCATACTTGTCTGAATGAAATATTAGTTGATATGACATTTTAAAATTTGAGTCATCAAGTTACAATCAGCTGCAATTGCGTGTTATATTTTACTTAGGGTTGCGCATCACAGAAATACTGATCGGAGTTGAGGGTTACTGTGGGAAAACACACCCCAAAAAGGATGAACTATTAATTGGAAGTCAGGAGTTCATACCTTGGGGTCAACATTTTCCCCACAATTCAGTCAATATCTGTTTTATTAAACCTTGCCCAAGTTACACTGCCCCTCCCCCCAAAAAATCAAAATGTATCTTTATCCTTGTTTTCTGGACTTGGAACTATAAGTGGCTGCAGGATTATGTAGTGATCCAGCAGTCCTCTGCTCCCCTCACCTGGTACCAGTTATACCCACTCCATACTCCCAAGCATGTTAAAAAAAAAAAAAAAATTTACGGTGCTAGTGGTCCCCTGCTGCTCCTCCCCCCATCACTTGTTTATGTCTCCTTCTCTACGGTGGCCCCTTTGGCTCCCAACCTGTTCAGCCCCATCACCCACCACCCCCAGGACTTACCTGGATCAGATGGATTACCACCATGGCGGGGTCAGGGGAGGGAGGGCAGTCCCCTTCCCCAGTGTCTTAATCCTGAGTGCAGCCAGGGCCTGAGGCCGATAGTGCAAGTCCCTGATCTTGGCAAGGACAGTGTCATCCTGCTTGTAGGGTGCACCTTCTCCATTTTCTCCCTCCAGTGACCCTGCTCAACTCCCCTAATGTCAACCAATGCCCAGTCAGATCTCACAGGCAGTACTGTGCCCCTGCAGAAGAGGCACGCTTCCTGGCCTACCACAGGGGTTGGTAGTGCAGCAAAACCCTATGATATCCCTCCCAAATTCCGTAGGCCACCCAGCCAGCTTCCAGAGTTCGCTGTAAACCTGGGTCACCAGCACTGCAACACTACCCAGTAAGCCATCAGGCAGCCCCTTCCTGGTCCACATTATTTTCACTGAAGTCTACTACCCCCCCCAACGGTGATCACCTCGTCACTTTCCCCATGAGATGGTGGACGGTATTTAGCCTCCACTACTGGCCACCATTTCACTATGTCCAATGACTTGGGTTATCTTACTAACTTTGTAGATAGTGTATGCACTCAAGTACAGTATCGACAAGGATAACACAAATCACTGCACATGTGTGAGATGGCAGCCAGTAGCGGAAGGTAAATATCTGGTGCCATCTCGGTGGTCTTTTTTTTTTTTTTTTTAAACTGTAGAGCAGGAGGTGTGTACTGCAGGCACCAGGGAAAGCCCAGTATCATAAACCAGTGCCACTGGATTATGCATTAGGTTATATGCATGCAAATGGACTTTCATGGGCAATAGTCTTGGCAACTACTGCCTGTTATTAATGGCTACTGTCAGTCATTAGGGATGAACAAGGGCAACAATATGAAAACTGGACTCATCAAGTGGTGCTGGTTTGGCCAAAGTGAGGCCACATTTAAGGTGCAAGGTTTAATAAATATATTTGCATGTTTTTAATTATACTACCACTGATTTTGTTAGATCTGCACAGAAAACCTTTTCACTGCTATGATTTACAAAAGTACTCAACTGAAAATGGGTTAAAATATCCAGCATTGCATTAGGCATGTTTACACTTTGGCAATCAATCATTAACAGGGACAACATCCACATCCTTTCCCCCGTCTACACAGCAGCAACTGCATAAAACACTGATGCACAGCAACTTCTGAAGTTGTGTACAAGCCCCGTTCCAAAAAGGCTACCAGATTCTATTATAGGACAGAGATGCACACTGCTTGGCATACTGCTTTTTCCTTGTCTTGTGTGTATATGCTCTAGAGGTTTTGCAAAGTACAGCAATACAGTACAAATAGTTTAAAGGGAAAGTCCCCACAACCTATTTTTTGTATACCTGTGTAGGTTGACCAATAATTCCCTCTCTTGCATCCCCCTAACTTCAACCTAATTTAAATATAAATGAGGTTGCTTCATTCTGTTTTGCCCTGGTGTGAAAACCAATTTGTCTCCATTGCAGAGGTCATGATACCACTCATACAAGGCATCATGGAAGTTTATGATGCATATCTGCGCACACCAGCAGAAGTTATAGTCTCATTAAGTTCTGTTACATGTACTGTGAAGTCCCTGAATGCTCTAAAAGCATATTTTTTCTGACTCAGGTACAATTTAAACTACAGAAAACAGCAGGGCACTTACTATACCTTAAACAGTTTCACGGTTAGCATATGACAAGAATACAGGATCTGCAGAGGACAGCAACAGCACTGACTAATCCAGCAGAACTACTTCACTTTGCTTTAGCACCAAAATGTCATAAAATTATAGGATGCCTTACATGAGCTGGGTCATGATCTTTGCAATGGAGTCGAGCAGATTTTCACAACAGATTTAAATATCTTCTTTTGCATTTAAATCCTGATGAAATTAAGAGGGTGCAAAAGAGGCTATCGTTGTTCATGCCTATATTACACAGGTAAACAGAATAAAAGGCTGAGGGGACCTTCCTTTTAAAGATCAAGGTCAACTCAATACCTATTTTGTTTTATTTTTCACTGGTAACATGCATTATTGCCAAACAAAATCCTGAATTTAGAAGACAAGGATGTTCACACCTTCCACTGGGTTGTGCAAATGTGTTTTCTTCCTGTAGTCTCATCCTGATTACTCAGAACCACACCATTTTTTGGATGTCATTTTAGTTACCAGTTAACTGGACCACTCCGCCTTTTAATAATTTGAAGTTTAAGATTAATATGTAGTGACTAGATTTTTTAAGTAGGAATAAAGCTATCCTGTGGCTAGAATAACATCATTATCAGTGGAATGTGGAGGCACTAAAACTCTCGGAAGAGGTGGCAGTGACAAAGACACAACTGAGCATTTCAACAACATTCTTTTTTATGTATTAAAGAACGTTTTATCCTAAATACACCCTAAAAGGAAAAATAAAGCAAATTAATTTCTATATTGCTGATGATCTTCAAGATTATCAATGCCTTCACATTGAGATGCATATAGCTGAAGCCAAGGTATCAACAAAAAACATCTGCAGCCTATGGTATACTGTAATGAGACTGACTGCCATGTCCACTGGATACAGGTTTGTAACTGGGAAAATATAAAACTAGTGTGAAACTAACAAAAGGAATATTTCAATCAAGAAATCATATACTAACACTAATCTGAAGTCTGTGTACTGAATTAGATTTGTGAGTAGGATCCAGTTATAACAGTCAGGTTGGTCAACATTTACTGTAATCACAGCGGTGATCCTTTACAAACACATACTGTGATAAAGAGCAAAGGATTCCCTGCCATTTAAGATACCCTTCAGTTTTCCCTTCACTCTGGGACAAAAAAAAAAAAAAATTAGCTCTAAAACAGATTTCGATGTTCTTCTATTACAGGACTAAAAACTGCCATAAACACCAGATTATAAAAAAATATAAATTTTTATGATCAAATACTTTAATCTACTTCATCAGAATAACCGTAAACCACTTTATTTGGGTCCCACATAAACTACAGCTGGGATGAAGTCAAGCCAACCGACACCAAAGCCTTTCAAATCGGGCCTAGCCTCTCTAGCTCTGCTCATCCCAGAGGTCAACAGTAGAATGTGGAGGTCGTGCAATACAATGGAACCACAGTCGCAAAGTCAGGAGGCCTATATGAGAAGCCATCCTCACCTTAAGACTCAAAGTTTGCTTACATGGAATGTCTTTAGCTATTCAAGAACTGCACATTTAATCATCCCCAGCCTTTTGAACAACTCTGGCGACAGCTGTTGCAGAGTCGCACCCTTTTTCTTCTAGTAGAAAGAAATCAAACTTCAGTTCACAGCAAACTGTACACTACAATGTCTAACCCACCCAACATCTAGAATTGTATCAATATTCTTAACGTAACCCAATTACAGGAATAATGGAATGTTCTTGTAAAGGTTTCAGTGTTGTTCAGTGAAACAAAAGCCAATTTCAGTGCAGCATATGCTAATCTTTCTTTAGGTCCTTTGTATCTTTTGAATCTTCATCGTCCGTGTATTCAGTTGGGTCCTCCCCGGGTTTCAACACTCTGCCTACATAATGGTATTTCTCTGTAAAAGACAGAAACCAAGGATATGAACCATTTGCACTTGGGTTGTATGCATGGTCAGAACAAGACAGCTTGAGATTCATTAAGGGACAAAACTTGAAACTGAAGTAGGCCCCCTTCCACTGACTTTCATGCTGCCTGTTCCACATTTCCTAAAATGTATTTACCCAGGACACCCACACAGATAGTACACAACATCTAATTTTCAGTGGGGCTCGTCTTCCACCCAATTTGATGGGGTTAGTCTTATTTATTTTACAATTTGTATACCCAGGATAGCCCAGCTGAGATATAACAACAACACATTGCCAGTGGGGTCTAAACAAGTTGTTTTGTTGTTAATGAATTCTGGAAATTTCTTTGCAGGTAGTACCACAAGTGAAGTAAGTGCTAAGAAACAAGCATGTAACCTAGAGATTTTCAAATTTTCTGTCTGCAGTATACAAGGTTATTGAGTTACTACTAAAATTGAAAGAATGTAAGAGCGGAGGACAGGATGACCTCTCACCCAAACTCAGCTTGTCAGATTGCAGAATCTCAAACATATTTGTTTAACTGGTCCTTGAAATTGGGTTACTTCCCAGAAGGCTGGGAAATGTCAAAAGTGGTCCCTATTTTTAAAGGTAGTAGCCCAGAACAACTGACCGACTACCAGTCAATTTCTTTATTGCCGATAATTTCAAAATTGCTAGAGTTTAGTTGCAAACCAGCTGCAGGATTATACTGACAAATGTGGCCTTCAAGACTCATTGCAATTGGGTTTTAGAAAAAAAAAAAAAATAAATCATAGCACCATCTCTGTGTTAAAGGTCTTGGATGATGCTGGCAAAGCTATGGGCTCCAGACACTATAACGGGGCCATATCTGTTGCACTCCCTAAGGCCTTCGACATGGTGGGTCACAGAATACTGCTTAAATTGGCAGAGACTGGACTGGGAAATGCTGCTTACGACTGGTACATTTCTTATCTGCACAAAGCAAAACAGTGTATTGTCATAAATGGTCTTACTTCAGGAACTATGGACATGTTGAGGGGGATTTCCCCAGGGTTCAGTACTGCGTCCTGTTATTCACTATATACCTGATGGTCTACAAGGAAAGATCAGCAAATAGAACTACCACCATTGTGCAGAAAACACAGTTGTTTATGTCTCTGGTGAGTTCCTTTCAGATGTCCAGATGAAAGACTGGTTTTCAGCACCACCAGCTGTATTTAGAGATGTCAAACTAAAGGTAAACTCAGATAAAACAAAGACAGTGTTGTTTGTAGCCCTGGCCAACTTGAGAAATACTCAAAACACCAAGTTTGTAATTCATGCTTTAGATGGTCAGTCACTCAAGATGGTGAAAAAAAAAAAAAATACTCACCTTAGTAATGTTGTTTCTTCTAATGGAGTCTTGCTGTATTCTGACAATAGCAGTGAGTCCCAACCTTCGAACTGCCCCGGAGATGAAAGAGTTAACTTTCCATGCCAGGCATGGAACGCTGAGCTCGAGCTCGGTTGAGACTCTGTCTGTTGCTGTTTGAACTCAAACCGTCAGATCTTTACAAGCTAAACTCACTGACAGTCCGGTGTGGAAGCTGTAAACCTACACTAGCCAACTGGCTACTAAATAAATTAAACAGATTTTTTGGTCCCAAAACAAAGACTCAAGTCAGGAAACCCAAAAAATGAAATAAACACAACACCCACTCACCCAAAGGAAAGAGGGTGATAATAAAAAAGGTGGGGCACCTCCTGAGTGCCAACACTGCTACTGCCCACCCACATCCCCAAAAAAAAAAAAAAAGGTTCTGAGAGGGGAAGGCGGGGGAGAGTCAGAATACAGCAAGACTCCATTAGAAGAAACAACATTACTAAGGTGAGTAATTTTTTCTTCAAACAACATGAAGTCTTGCTTTATTCTGACAATAGCAGACTACCAAGCAGTACCTCCATGGAGTAGGGACAGAACCTACTTAGGAAATAGGCTCTGAAGCACAGCCGTGCCAAACCGAGAATCACTCCTAGCCTGGATATCCAGAGAGTAATGTTTGGTAAAAGTGTGAACTGTTTTCCAGGTAGCTGCTTGACATATCTCTAAGATAGGAATATCCCTTGCAGCAGCCAGGGAAGCAGCTGTACCTCTGGTAGAGTGAGCCCTCAGGCCTGAGGGTGGAATCCTACCTAGTTTTTCATTGCAAAATTGAATGCAAGAGACAATCCAACTGGCAATGGATCTTTTAGTGGAGTTTTCCTTTACCAACCTCACCACAAGTGAGGAACAGTTGGAGGGAGTCAAACCTGTGACCCTTGGTACGTTCTATGTAGTAGCTAAGGGCTCTTTTCACATCCAAACTGTGCAACCTCCTCTCACCAGAGAAGGAATGGTCAGTGAAGAACACAGGAAGAGACATAGATTGGTTAAGGTGGAAGTCTGAAACCACCTTAGGTAAAAACTTCCTATTAGTCCTGAGGACCACCTTGTCTCTATGGAAAGAGATAAAATCAGGCTCCACTGACAGAGCTTGTAACTCACTTATGCGCCTGGCAGAAGCGATGGCCACCAAGAACACAGTTTTCCAAGTCAAGTACTTAAGCTCTGCTGAGGACAAAGGCTCACAAGGGGGTTGCATAAGCTGAGCAATGCAAACATTAAGGTCCCAAGCAGGGGCAGGGTCCCTGAATGGCGGATTGGTATGAAGCAATCCCTCGAAAAACTTGGAGAATACAGGGTGAGCTGAAAGAGAAGGCGGCTTACCTGCTGAAAGAAAAGCAGAGACAGCTGCCAGATGCACCCTTAGTGTAGCTGGTCTGAGTCCCAAGCTATTCAGATGAACCATATAGTTAAGGACTGTGGGCAGGTCAGCAGACTCTAGGGAAATATGCTTCCCAGAGCACCATATGGAGAATCTTTTCCATTTGGAATTATAAGTAGTTCTGGTGGAAGGCTTCCTAGAAGCCTTTAGAATATCCTTAACACCTTGAGAGAGGTGTAAATTAGCAAACTCTATTCTTCAAGAGCCAGGCCTTGAGATTGAGAGATTTGAGATTCGGGTACCAAACCCTCCCCCTGAGCACAGGTTAACAGGTTGTAATTCCTGGGAAGAGACAAGGGAAGGTGGACTGCTAAGGACAACAGGAGAGGGTACCAGGGCTGTCTGGCCCAGTCTGGAGCAATCAGAATCACCTTGCAGGGTTGAGACCCGATTTTGACTAGCATCTTGAACAGGAGAGGGAAGGGGGGAAAAGCATACAGGAATTTCCCTTCCCAATTGAGAACCAGGGCATCCAGGGGGACTGAGCCCAACACTGGGGGCCTGCAGCAAAAAAGGGGGAGTTGGTGATTGTCTGGGGCTGCAAAAAGATCCATCTGTGGGGTGCCCCATCTGGAGAAGATCACCTCAAAACCAGGGATCCAGTGACCATCGTGATGGCCCTGAGATATCCTGCTGAGAGCATCTGCCAGGACATTGTCCTTGCCTGGGAGGTGTACTGCTGTATGGGAGGTGTTCAGGGAATAGGCCAGAGACCACAACTTCATTGCTTCTGTGCACAAAGGCCGTGAGCGAGTGCCCTTGCTTGTTGATATACCACATGTGGTGGTATTGTCTGTCCTGATCTGAACAACTTTGTTCTGAACAGACTTGGAAAAAGCTTGAAGTGCTAGAAACACTGCTCTGAGTTCCAATAGACTGATGTGAAGCAGAGATTCCTGAGGGGACCACAACCCTTGGGTGGTCAGGTCTCCCAAGTGGGCCCCCATCCCAAGAGGGAGGCATCGTAGTAAGGATTAAAGAGTGAGACTGAGTGACAAAAGGAACTCCCTGTCTTAGATTGTCCTGATCCTGCCACCACTGAAAAGCCTGGATCAGGGTTCGAGTCACTGGTATCAGTTTGGTCAGAGGGTCCTTTTTCTGAGACCAAAAGGCTCTCAAGTGGAACTGAATGTCCCTCATCTGAAATCTTGCTCCCTGCACCACTGCTGTAGAAGCAGCCATGTGCCCTAGGAGCTGCAGAAAATGCCTTGCTGGTCGAGACACCTGTAGGGTGAATGAAGAGGCCAGTGTGATAAGGTCCTTGCCCAGTCCAGGGAAGGAGGCTCTTGCCTTTTGTATCTAGCTCTAAGCCTATGAAGGTGAGGAGCTGAACAGGCTCTAGAACTGACTTTGAAAGATTCAGAAGGAAACCTAGAGAGGTGAGCAGTTGCTGAATTATCTGTAGGTGTAACTTGACTTGGTCTGGGGACTGGCCTACTATGAGCCAGTCGTCCAGGTATGGGAAAGATGGCAATCCTTTGCCTTCTGAGGAAGCAACTACTACTGCCAGGCATTTTGTGAACACCCTGGAGCAGAGGTTAGGCTGAAGGGCATTGCTCTGAATTGGTAATGGCCTGAGGGCAGCTCGAACCTGAGGTATTTTCGATGGGAGCTTCTGATGAGAATATGGAAATAGGCATCCCTTGAGGTCAGACTAGCCAGTCCCCTGGCCTTAGAGGGTAGAATTATTCCCAGAGTCACCATTTTGAACTTTGGCTTTAAAAGATGCTTGTTTAAATATCTGAGATCCAGGATGGGCTGCCATTCTCCTGTCTTTTTGGGGGTGAGGAAGTACCTGAGTACAATCCTTTCCCTTGGTGTGTAGGGTGGAACCCTTTCTACAGCTCTGAGAGCCAAGAGGAAGAGACCTCTGCCTCTAGAGCAAGTGCCTCTGAAGGATTTGCAGGTGGAAAGGATCTGGTTCTCATCTTTGGAAATTTTTGAAGCTGAGAACCAGTCCTGACTACTACTTCCAGGACCCATTTATCTGATGTTAAAGACTTCCAGTCCTGGACAAAGTAAATAGCCAGCCCCTACAGGTGGTGGGGAATTGGCCCTGGCAAACCCATCAGGGTGCCTGTTTGGCAGGGGTTTAGGCCGAGGGGTGGAAGCAGGCCTGCTTGTACCCCTTCTGCCTCTCCCTCTAAAGAACCCCCTCTGAGCATAGGCAGAAGAGGAGGCCTGGGCTTAGTAGAAAGGCCTATGAAAAGGCCTGCCCCTGCCCCTGGGATGCTGCCTCTGAGGAGTGGCTTGCCTTTCCTTGGCCTGAGCACTCCTACAGGTGGTCCTGTATTCATTCATTTTCTTCATGTAGTTCTCTGTTTGCTCCCCAGAGAATTACCCACAACAGAAAAATCCATGGTCTTAGTCTGGGTATCCTGAGACAGGCTAGTACATCTGAGCCAAGACATCCTACGAAGGGCCACAGATGTAGCCATGACTCTAGATGAAACATCATTGGAGTCCACTGCAGCATGGAATTGCACCTTGGATGCCTCAATACCATCAGCAGCCACCTGCTCCAGCTCCCTTGGCAAGCTGGCCGAGGGACCTGTTCAGCTAAAGCCATGACAGTGTCCCATCTAGATTTCTGATATCTAGCTGTATAGGCCATATAATTGGCCTGCCTGAGTCAGGATGCTGCCATGTACTGTTTCTTTGCCATGGCATCAATCCTCCTGGAGTCCTTATCTGGGGGTGTGAAGCCAAGGGTATATTAGCCTTATCACAGGCTGCAGCCTACTACTAACATGGCTGCATTGCTGGGTAAGGAACTCCATTATCTGAGCCTGACAGAGTATACCTCTTGTCCATTCTTTTATCCACAGGAAGTATAGAATTAGGAGTCTTTAAAATCTTAAATGTCTGTTTCCCAAAAGACTTGTGTAAGGGAATAGACAGCCTCCTGGACTCTGGGATATCCATCATTTCCACAGTCAGGCTCCTCCTGGTCATCCACAGCTTCTTCCATAGGAAGCTGAAGGGTTTTGGCCACTTTCTTGTAAAACATGAAATGGGAGGGGGACTCAGAAAGCCTAGGAGGAGACACTCCTGAAGGTCTGTCTGGGGAGATGTCTGGGTCAATGGGCACATCCAGACTTTCATAATCACATTCACTTTCCTCATACTCTCCTTCCTCCTCCTCCTCCTCCGGTTCATAAAGTTCCTCCAAATCATAATCCGGAACCGGCCGAACCGAGCGCCTTCCTGATGGTGCCGGTTCGGTCGGAACCGGGAACCGGGGATAGTGACTGAACAATTTTTATCGCTTTGGCTTTTTCATCAGCGGTTGGAGAAGAAACTTTTGGATCCACACCAGCTGATTTATCCCTTCTTGTTCTCTTAACCGGAACAGACTCCTCGGAATTGGTTCTTTTGCCTGAAGAAGTTTTGCCCTGGTCAGAAGGCACTCCTTCTGGTTTGGTTTGAACTGAACCGGGCTGGCCATCCGGGTCAGCTGACTTTTTGGCCTCCCTTTCCCTGATCCTACCAACTCTCTTTTCTAGGGTAGCTGCAGGAAAATTTTTACAAATCTGGCAGTCTGAATCAAGGTGGTCAAACCCCAGACAATAAACACAGGTGGTGTGGGGGGGTCAGCCTGTACAAGACTTCCCCACACACACTACAGTGTTGAAACCCAGTGGGCCCGGTTTTTCTTTTGGGTTTCTCAGACATGGTGCCAGTCCTAACAAAACTTACCCTTTTAATGGCAATCCACCAGGCAAGACACTCTTATCGGTTCCTGACCGTGTTACGGGTCGTGGAAAAAAACTTAGTAAAATCCTTTTTTTTGAGAACCGATAAGAACCGGTAACCACACTCTAAAAGTAGAAGTAAAGATTTTTAAACAACCTGATCGGTTCAAACTGAACTGATGAAATGTTTACAAGTTCCACACAGAATAGAAAAACAATATAAACCTATCTAGTACTCACGAATACCACAGACAGAGACTGAAGAGACAGGTTGTGGTTTAAATTCGGTTGAAAACCGAGAAAAATGGACTTTAACCGACAAATTGAACCGAGCAAAGGAGAAATCTCCGGAGCGACTGTTCAGTGAGGCGGAGTAAAGAATCTGACGGTTTGAGTTCAAACAGCAACAGACAGAGTCTCAACAGAGCTCGAGCTCAGCATTCCATGCCTGGCATGGAAAGTTAACTCTTTCATCTCCGGGGCAGTTCGAAGGTTGGGACTCACTGCTATTGTCAGAATACAGCAAGACTTCATGTTGTTTGAAAATATAAATACCTAAGGCTTCTGGATGGAGTCAGGTGGCTCTAAAAACACCCATGTAATTGGTTTGAATAATAAAATAGGATTGGATTAGAGCTGCTTCATAACTTATAAAAACTGTTTATCCATCAGTGGCAAAAAAATTAAACACAGCTGACACCCCTATTTGACCACGAAGATGTAGTCTTTGATCACTCTTCTGAAAAACTGCACAGACTGGATGTGCTATACAACCATTCAGCATGGTTCATCTTGGATTGTCCCAAACAACTCACCACTGTGAGCTGCATAAAATGTTGGGATGAGTGTCACCCCCATAAAACTATCTTTGCTGTTAAAAGTGTATATGGGCTAGGCTCAGATTACTTAATCATAGGTATGTACAAGCTAAATTGACTTTCGTCCTTATTGCTTGCCAATTTAGATGTTTTAGATGGGTACACTTTTGAGTTGTTGTAGAACTCATCCATCCTTTTTTGAAGGTATCCATACACTTGCTTGTGATCACATCTAATGGAAATCTGTTCCACATGGGAACCACTCTCTGACTAAACCAATGTTTCCACTTCAGAAGATTCCATTTATTCATAGTTAATTGTAACGGATGCCCTCTTGGTTCATACCCGCAATTTTTCAGGGACAGATCCAGTTCTTCCCATAGTGTTTTATCCTGCATAGCCCTACACAGCATGCACTTATCTCCTCTTTGTCTTCTGTAATGCAGATTATAGAGACTGAGTCTATCAAGTCTCTCTCTGTGTGAAAATGTATTTAGTCCTTTAACTGATCTTGTAGCCCTTCTCTGAATATTTTCTAGTTTTTTAATATCCCCTTTTTTATTGGGTGCCCATACCTGCGCACAGTATTCCAGGTTTGGTTTCACCAGAGCTCTAACTTAAGAGAATGCTTAAGCATTAGACCCAAAGAAGCAACCCTGAGGAATGCGGGACTTTTAACAGATAGAGACTCCAAGAGTTGGAACCCAAAGATTCACCTTTTCATATAATTGCTTCATTTCCCAGCTATGGAACTCCTGGCCTGGAGAGTTCTGTGTTATTTGGGGGCAAGGGTCACCATCATAACACTGAAGGCATGGTTTGAGCAGACAATACCAAAGAATTGTACCTTTTACCTTAGGGTAAAGGTGATTACATAATAATCTGAATGTGACAGAAACTAAATTACAGTAACTTGCTGATGTGAGTACAGTGACTATCATGTAAAGTATTTACAAAGTGACACAGATTTTTATATATATATCTAAATATATAGATATAGGTGTGTGTGTGTGTATATGTGTATATATATATATATATACACACATATATATATATATATATATATATATATATATATACATATATATATATATATATATATATACATATACACATACATACATACATACATATACACACATACACACACAAACAGCAAAAAACTCCGTTAATGCATCAGTTGGGGTAGATAGTACAGCAACAAAAGTTTGGAAATTTGATGTTAGGGTTCCCACCCTACCACCCTCTCCCACACAACAGGTGTTGGGGTGTGCCATGGGAGTTGCTTGCTGCATTCCACGTTAATAAAGAAGCTGACATGCTACAGCTGGGGGGACCTTGGAGTTTTGGAATGTGTCTCTTATAATGGATAATGTACGAAAGGGTATAATCTGGGTGAGTGCTGATCAGGCAAATAGGATTGGGTGTTTCAGTCTCAGTAAGACTGAGCGATCGAAGACAATCTCCACCACGCATAGTAGGGCGTGGGGTGCAGTCGAGGGAAGCCATTCTGGGCATTCCTGAGAGATGGCACTCTGACCGCTAACCTCTGCCCAAAGAAGTTCTCCATTTTTCCCCACTCTATAGTACCAGTAGCCCCTAACCGAGTGTTGGATTGCCCCCTTTAACTCCACCCTCCCTCCCCATACCTCCAGGAAACATTCCGCAGTGATGCTTTCAAACAAAAATTTCAAGGAAACATGGTGTTCTCAGGTGAAGGTGCTACATGAGGGCTCTTTCCATGAAAAGCAGTGGGTATTAGAAGTACTTCATTCATTCGAGAAGTACTGTGAGGTGGACTATATGTGTCAGGTGATTTTTTTGCAGGCACTGTCTGGCACGGAATGAGGGTAGAAGAGTCTTTTTTGAACCACCAAATTGGTAAAAAGACTTGGGATAGGGCCGGCCCGCTGGAACAGCGGTTGGATTTCCGCCTGCGATGCCGGGTTGTCGGATAGCCAGCTGGGGGGAGACGGATCGAGCGTCCCAGGGACTGCTCTCCTTCTCCAGGGGTAGGGTGATTGTCCGGTGCTTGATGGACCCCTGGCGGAGGCCAGGGGTACCACAGCAACCGGCACTGAAGAGCAGCTGGAGGGGCAGGACGGACACTGGACGTCATTGCACATTCCTGCCCCCCACGTAAAGTGCACAAAATTCCTGAGTCCAATTAATGATGCCACCTCTGCATCTGGTCTGTATGGCTCTCCGCCACTCCTCCAAGCCACCAACTAAATTACGGTGCCATGGGCCACTGCAAGCCCTGAACCCCGCCCTGGGGGTGAAGCCAGGGAGGCAATGCCGGGTAGCCGGCACCTTTCCCTGTCAGACGGGCGGACAACGGTGCTGCGGCCCCACCCTGGGGGAAAGCCAGGGAGTATCGATGGCAGTGGAGGACAGTGGCAATCAGAGAGGACGGTGGGTGCAGTAAGGTGGCTAAAAGCTTCAGAGCAAGGGGCAAAAAGTACAATAAATAAAAAAAGACTTGGGATAGGGAGGGGGCAGGAGACAGGTTCTTGTGGGAGGCAAAAAGGTGGGGAGACAGTGTGAAGTTGTGTGTGTGTGTTTGTGGCGATTTTGTTTTAAAAAAGTTGGAAAGCCCAGCAAGCAAAACAGGTAACAGTAGGGGGAGAGAGAGACACCGCATTTATGTGTGACCTTGGTGCGGGCATAATGCTTTCTGCCTTATTATGGGATCTCTAACAAGCGTTTGTCAATGCCGAATGTTTGCTTGCCGGCATTGGCATTGGTAGTGTGGGAGTAAGAGTTGCATAATAGGATGAGCAGTGAAGTACTGAACTGAAGCCAACCCCACCAGCACCCTGCAGAGACTGACAGGCAATGGGGTGTGCCTTTGGGTCATCAGGCATAACGGCCTTGCCATTTCACCACACCCCACCCTGCAGACACTGACAAGTGTTACAGTGTGCCTTTGGCCCTTATGCGCACCCCATTCCATCAGGAAATATGGTGAGATGGGTGCGATATAGGAGAATGGGGTGAACTTTGGGGCCGAAGAGTCCAAGGCACACCTCGATGCCTCTCAGTGGCTGCAGGGTGTGGGTGGGGGTGGAATGGTATGAGCATTGCAGGCGACAATCCCAAGTCACAGCCTTAATGCCTGTCATTCTCTACAGGGTGGGGCTTTATGGTCGGAAACCCTAATATCTCAGGCATTCGTTGGTATTTTCACTCTAAATTTTCAACATGGTTTTTTTTGGGATCCCCACCTCATGAACAGTGACAAAATCAGTTTGTTAGCCTTTTGCACAGCGACTACGGCATCTGTCACCACAGGTGCAAAAACACATTCCGAACAGGATGTAAAAAATGACAGCTGTACTGTTCATGGGGAGGTGTAAAAAATGGCAATGTTGAAAATCTGCAGTGAAAATATAAAAAAAAAACAAAAACTGGTGAAGTCACGAGCGTGCGTAGAAACTATGCAACGCACACCCATAATGTAATTAGTTGGGGATTTTTTACAGCAGTTTGTCAACACAGGCATTTTGGAACCTCCGATCATGAGCAGTGTCACTGTGATTTTCTTCATCTGTCCCGAACAATGACTTCCCACAGCGACTATGCATTTCTGTGCTGAAAGTGTGAAAACACATTTCGGCCATGTTGTGAAAAATGACAGCTGTACTGTTCACAAGGAAGTGTGGAAAAATGCCACTGGTGAAAATCTGGACTGAAAATATTAAATTCATGAACTTACAAGGATGCATGGAAACTGCGCAATGCTCACTTGTAACACAGTCATTTTATGGACGTTTGTCACCAAATTTTCAACATAGCCATTTTAAGACCTCTGCTCATGAACAGTCTCACTGTGATTTTCTTAATGTGTTCCATACATTGATTTGGCACACCAACTGCGCCACTGTGCGGTACATGCGCGGAAACACATTTTCATCGAGATGTGAAAAATGACAGCTGTACTGCTCATAAGGAGGTGTGGTAAAATGGAAATGTTGAAAATCTGGAGTGCAAATATTAAAAATTTGCGAACTTACGATCGTGTGTAGGAACTGCGCAACACACACTCGTAAAACAGTCATTTTTAGGAATTTTTTCACCAAATTTGCAACATAGGCTTTTTGAGAGCCCACCTTATGAACACTGGCACTGTCATTCCGTTAATCAGTCCTGAAAGGTGATTTCACACAGTGACCATGAAATCACCCTTCGGGCCTGATTAACGCCATGACAGTGACAGAATTCATGAGGAGGGGTCCCAAAACCCCACATTAAATTTGGTGCCAAAATTCAAAAATGCCGAGATATGCAGCAAAGTTGAAAAACCCTATTATATTATATAGCTTACGGCATTTCTTCAGTTCGCGGTCAGCTTTGAAGAGCATGAGCGTGTTCCCGGTCCACCGAAGATCATCGCGCGGACTCGAGGAAATAAGTATGGGGTAGGGGGTGTGGGGGAGGCAGGGTGCGCCAGTGGGTCAGGTGCGGCAGGAGACTGCGAGGGCGTTTTTTATTTACAGGGTTTTTTATTAAGGCGGCGTGGGACATTTTGCCCGCATGGGGTGGGCTCTGGCGTGGCAGCTGAAAAGACTGTTTGGGGGGCTGGAGCAAGCGGGGATTGGGCACCCCATCGGCCTAATAAAGCTCTGCCACGCTGGGGAGGGCTCAAGTGTGGCACCAGCAAAGCTTTTGGAGGGGGCGTGGAGCCTACGAGAGTTGGGCACCCCGTCTGCTACAACAATCTTTGCCACGCTAGGGTGGGCTCCCAGCATGGCACCTGCACAGCTTTTTTGGGGGGTGAAGCTGCGGCGAGTTGGGCACCCGTTGGCTATACAGTGTGTGCATGGGGGGAGGAGCGCATGAGCAAGCAATATGAGTGCATGCGTGTGTGTTGGGAGGGGGAGCGCTGTTCACTGAAGCGGTGCTCTCTCTTTCAACTGTACGGCACTGCATTTTGGATCACCGCACTATGTTTCTTGCACATGTGTGCAAGCAAACATAAAAATCATTACATGGAATGTCAATGGCCTTAAGACGGTGGTGAAGAGAAAGAGGGTGTGGTCTTATTTTAAAAAAGAAAAGGGGGATGCACTTCTTATACAAGAAACTGACATGACTAAAGAGGAGTCGGATAAACTGGCACACTCGGGGGGGGGGCAGTCTTTCTGTGGCACCATTTACATCTAAAGTTAGAGTTGTTGTGGTTTGGTTTCATCCTGGATTGATGGTTGCTGTACATACCTCCATGTCTGACCCTCAAGGCTGCTATGTGGTGGTAAATGCCACAGTGGAGGGATCTCGGTTTACCCTTGTGTCCTTATATGGTCTAAATTAAAACAGCCTGGAGTTCTTTGACCATATGGCTTTGACCCTGGACCCATTTCCAGATAACATTATAGGGAGAGATTTGATACATCTTTTGGGACCTCATCATGGATCACTCAGAGATCCGAATGCATCTACCCCTGAAAAGTGGGGCAGCTTTACTATCTATGGCACAGGAAAAGGTATTAACAGAAGCCTGGCACCACCTCCACCCTCAAGAACAAAAGTATGCCTTTTCTCATGCCCACCATCTGTATAAAAGAATTGATTACATATAAATCACACTGTGTTTGTTGTGAGGTGGGGTTAGTGCTGAATATGGTCCTATATGCTTATCTGACCACGCCCCCAAAGAAGCTGTATTAGGGGTTCAAGTTCAAGTTTATTGCAGGAAAACTCCATTGAGCAAGCTCATTCACAAGGAGGTCCTGTGACATATAGGCTTACACAACATACATACATAAATAGTTAGTAGACAATATATACATAAATGCAAGCGTCACATAATACAGGCAAGATATACATACAAGGACACCACATAGGATGACCGCAGGTGGTAGTCAGCTAATGTAACACAGGGAAGCGACTTATAGATAGCATACTGATATGGTAACTGGTGTTTGCAATATATACATTTTGGCAGATGGGACAAACAACAGAATAAAACGGATAAGGAAGGTAGGAATGATTTGATAGTGTGGTCAGCGAAGTGTATACATAGACAAAGCCAGGAGTAGGAGGGGAAGGGATAGCAGTAGTTGGGTTGCTGCAGCAAGGTAGCAGATACAAGTCAGGTGCCAGATAGTGGAATAGTATCTTAATATAAATGAAAGTGAAAGTGAGTTAGGGGTGACCATAGGGAAGAACGTAACCAGACAGTAGCGCCTGGACCCTACCTTGTTAAATGATCAGGGTTTTAAAGATCAAATATCCAAGGCATCAACGGAATTCCTGGTGTTCAATACAGTTGGGGATGTCTCAGCTGCTACGACATGGGAGGCCATGAAGGCCTTTGTCTGAGGGAAGGCCATCTCATATGCAGCCCTCCAGCGGTTGGAAAGGCAAATAGAAGATCTGGAGAAAACAGCAATACAGAGGGATAAGGGGGTGGGATAAGGGGGTTAAAACATTTAAAGGGGAAACTGAACCAGATATCATCAAGACATACTGAAAGAAATGTCATCCTGGCTAGGGCAGAAGCATATTTTGATGGGAACAAGGCTGGGAAGTGGTTAGCCTGGCAGGTTAAAAAAAAAATGCAAGCACACAGTGATTCTTAACATAGAAACCTCAGATGGCACAAAAACCAAAGACCCAAAAGTAATTAAGACGTTTCAAGACTTTTATGAAAAGTTGTACACCTCAGAAACACCCCCAAATTCATCACCCCAGGGCTCTAGATAAGATTTTTTGGGATGAGTACCTGTACTCCTCATTTTGAAGGTTAGGTGAGTAAAACGAAATTCAGATGTGTACAAATGTCTTGCTAAAGTGGACTGAGGAGTACATTTATTTAAAAAAATGTAGTTTTTTTCTACATAAGAATTTCAGGTGCCAACAACGCTCCAAATAATGCTGGCAGGTAGGAATTTAATAACCAGTTTTAAAACAGTGAGTAAAACAAAAGTGGGATGCATACAAGTGCTGTAAATCTGGCAAAACACTGTTCCTTTTGAATCACCAGTTATGTTATGAAGCATTATTCTTTGGTGTATGGAGTATTTATAAATGTTGGGTGAGTACTGGTACTCATTAAAAAAAATTTCTGAAGAGCATTTCCTAAAATGAGGTGAGTAAAATAGCCCGGTACACACCTTATCTGGAGCCCTGCATCACCCCTTTCGTTTTTGAAAGATATCCCCTTGCCAAGCCTTGCCCAATCTTTAAAGGAAGACTTGGACTGTTTGGTGTCAGTGCAGGAAGTTAGGGACTCCATTTGTAAATCCAGAACAGGTAGGGCCCCAGGGCCAGACGGGATTCCAACAGAATTCTACAAGACGTTCTGGAAGGAATTACATACACTGATGCACCAGATGGTGACAGAGACTAGAGAGTGGATGTCTTCCAAACTCTGGCTACCATTACAGTTCTTCTGAAGCCTGGGAAGAACCCCACTAAGTGTGGCTCCTACCGTCCTATTTCTTTGCTTAATGCAGATTATAAAGTCATAGCAAAAATACTGGCTGCTAGGTTAGAACAGGTGCCACCGGGGTTGGTGCATCCAGATCAGGGTGGGTTTGTTAAGGGACGCCAAGCAAAACATAACATACGATGCACCCTAAATATCATTGGGAGAGGGGTGGAGAAAGATAGTGGAGTGGGTCAGGGCCTTCTGGCATTTGATGCCAAGAAGGCCTTCGACCGTGTCGAATGGCCCTTTATGTTCGCCGTGCTGGAGGGGTTTGGGCTGGGGCCCTGGTTTCGGTCCTGCATACAGACTTTGTATAGTGCTCCTAGGGTGCACACTTTAACAAATGATCACATCTGACCACCTTTTAATTTGACTAGAGGAATGAGTCAGGGCTGTCCCCTCTCCCCACTTCTGTACATCTTCACCACTGAGGTTTTGGCCACAGCTACACGTCAGCACCCAGACATCCAGGGCTATGACCATAATGGAGAACAGTAGATCATCTTGCATTTTTTGCGGACAATATGTTGCTGTTTACAGCCAACCCTGACAAGGCCCTTCCTGCTTTAACCAAATTATTTCAAGTTTACGTCCCACTGCCAAATCATAAAATAAATTAGACGAAATGTGAATTGCTGCCAATGAAACACACACCCACCCCCATCACAATTAACAGCTGCAATATTTACCCCTCTATGGAACTTACTTATCTTGGGATCCATCTCCCTAGAAAATTATCAATGATAGCAAAATTAAACTACAAGCCCATAATCTAAAAAATTTGGCAAAACTGTGAGATGGAGCTCACTGCCCCTGACGCTCCTGGGCAAAGTGAACTTAGCTAAAATGTGTATCCTGCCCCAGTGTCTGTTTATTCCAGACACTACCTGTCCATATCTCTACTAAAGTATTTTAAGGCCTTCCAGGGCTGTATTACCACTCTGCTGTGGCTATGTCAGAGACCTCGTATCTGGCAAGAAGTGCTGTAGCTATGTCGGAGACCTCTTATCAGGCAAGAAGTAATGTGGCAACCGGTGAAAAGAGGTGGTCAGGGTTTACCAAACTTTCGCCTCTACTACTTAGCATCCCAACTGGCATTTCTCAAAGAGGCAAGATAAAAGCTTGGGTGAAATTGGAAGAGCCATTGGACAGTTCCCCCCCGGCCCCTACAATTCTCTCTTTGCCCCTGCCTTAGCAGGGACCCAGAGTAAAGGGCTAAAAGACCCCTTTCGAGAGCTTCCCTGAAAGCCTGGACTGCAGCTCACAGGCTACTACAATACCCCACCACCCTTTCTTCTGATGCACACATTAAAAATACTCTTTGGGAACAACACTCACTACTGGTCCAGTTAGCAAAATCATGAGAGAATGGGAGACCAAGGGGTTAAGCCTAATTTCACAACTCTTTGATGGGGACACCATGATGCATCAACAACTAGCATGAAAATATAATCTGCACCCCTCCAACTTCTTTGCTTACTTTCAAGTGAGGGCCAAACTGGGTGGGACACGAGAACAGCGTCCCTATGCCACCCAAGCGCTCTTTATTGGAGGAGATGCTAGAATGCCTCCCCCAAGCAAAGGTGCCAGGACCCCTAACTCAAAGCTACAGAATCCTCCTTGGGGCACTGCAAGACCCTGTCGGAAAACTTAGGACCCAATGGGATGGAGACCTGGCAGGACCACCCATTACTACAAAGGAATGGGAGGAGGCCTCGCGAGGAGGGATGTCATGCTCAGCAAATAACAGACTTAGAGCTATCCACTATAATATGCGCCATAGAACATATTTTACCCCAATGTTGGCCCACAAGATTGACCCAGAGAAATCTAACATCTGTCCAAAATGTAAAATAAAAGCGGGAACATTTTTCCATATGCTGTGGACCTGTACAAAGGTGGGCAGATTTTGGCAAGCTATCATAAACATGTTAAATCGAGTGCTAGATCTACATAAAATGACTGACCTCAGGGAGGTTCTGTTGAGCATACCTAATGGGAGCCTACCCCACACTGAGTTCAGCCACCCTCTTTGGTCCCTGGGGATAGTGGTGGGGAAAACAGGTAAAAGCACAGCACTGGTCGTCGGAATCCACTCCTACAGTGGCACTTTGGGCCAAGTCAATCCTGCAATGTATAAAGTTAGAACACACACACAATAAACAGCACAAAATAAGAATGACAAGTACCAAAAACTTTGGGGACCTCTTGATGCAACAATACAAACACCCTGGTTTCCCTCCTTCTAGGCGAGTTACCACAGGCAGTAGGTAAACAACTTGGTTTGACATCTGGAGGAGATGGAGTTTTAGGGGGCCTATGGTATGTTGTACATGCTCGGGGAGGACCGGCCCTGGGTACAGGAGGAAGGCAACTTGCAGCTCCCTGGGGTGCCACTGGCCCATACTTTATAAAAAAATAATATTAAGATCTTCATATTTTAATCTGTGGAGACCTTAGGTCCAGCCCACTTCGGTGAAGAGGGAGGGGGTACTGGGATCCCACAAGTGGTTTTTCTATGTCTGCAGTAAAAGGTACTGAAGTTTCTCATTTTGGGGATCCTGTATAAAACATGAGTGTACAACAAACTATGGCTAGGATTGAGCACCAAGATGAGTACTGCTGAATCATGAATGTCTTTATCCCTACTAATGGAAATGGCTGTATATCCTTGCAAGTATGGAACCATATATGCTTGCCGAAAGTTAAATAAAGTTTACAAAAAAAGGCTTGTGGAGGACAGCCACCAATTGATGGTGTCCAGCATGAGCATGGTCACCTGGACCAGTTGGTTCAGAGCTGTATGTGACTGAGAATACTAATTCCTCTGTTCCTTTTAAACGAGTTGTACACACCTGCAGGCACAACATATCACTGCTGCGGAAAAGGCCATGAAGCCCAGAAACCAGAGAAAATCCCAGGCCAGGCACAACTGCCCAACCCAAAATGATCAGGCAAAGACAGATAGGTCCCCTCCACATTGTCCAAGAGCAGAGGAGCATCCAGCCTGGCTGAAATGAACAGGATCACCTGCTTTGGGTAGGCTCAGACTTGGCTAGAGTGACTAGCAGACCTAGGCCCTGGAATGTCTGGTCTGCCAGATCCCTGGACTGCTCTGCATCCCACAAGGAGCTTCCTGTGGTAAGTCAGTCATCAAGATACAGAAAGACCATGACCCCACAGCAGCTAAGAAAGGCAGCCATGGCTGACAGTCCTTTGGTAAACATACTGGGTGCCGAGGACAAGCTGAAGAGCATGGCTCTGAAGTCTTGATACAAGGGCTCCATCCACCTGAAAACAGAGGAACTGTCTGTGTGACTTATAGATCGGGGTGTGGAAGTACGTTTTCTGGAGATCCAGGGAGCAAAACCAAATTCCTGGCTCCAGACTAGAATGATCTGGTGCAACGCTTCCATGTGAAACTTTCAACTGCAAATTAAACTTGTTCAGGATTTGCAGGTCGAGAATGGGGTCCCAGCTTCGCCCATCCAAATCAGGTACTAGAAATTACTGTGACATGAATGCCTAAGCTCAGTTTTCTGGAATGGACTTTATCGCATGTCACTCGAGGAGCCGATGAACCTCACTCTGTAGTGTGGGGAGGGAGTTTAGTGAAAGGGTGTTCTCCAACAGCACTCAGGACTGACAAGGGGGTAAGAGGACTAATCCCAGAGTAAACCCTCATCCCACCACTTCTAGGACCCTCTTGTCCAAAGTAATAATGATTGCTACTGCAGAATATGGGGGAATTTGCTTCAGACTGGGAGCTGCAGCAAGGAACGGGACGGAGAGGGAATGGGGCCCTCACCCCGTCATTTTTTACCCCTGTAGGCGGCCCTGAAAGGACTTGCCTTCAGATGAACCACTGCCTCTGCCCTTATGCTTGCCTTTTCTTCCCGATTTATGGAAGGGCTTGACCAGGTGGTGCTGCTGGGGCTGCAAACTCTGTTCCTGCTGCCCCGGTATGCACCAATACGGGCCATGACAGGAACCAGAGCCTTGTGTGCCTGGGCTGGGACTACTGCTTGGGATTGGTGCTAGTTGTCACTGAAGCCAGGGTCACATTATATTTCTAAATATATGAGAATGTCCTCGACCCTGGTCTAAATAAATCCGTACTTGTTAATGGCAGATCCGCCACCTGCTGCTGGATTTCCTGAGTGAAAGAAGTCCACAACCATGCATGACAGCATATGGAAACTGCCGTGGCCATCGCTCGGCCCAGAATGTCGCCAAGTCTAGGACAATAACTCACAACTGATGTCTGGTCACAGTAAACCAAATATCATGGCTCTCACGTAAATCTTGCTGACACTCCCAAGGAGCAGTTTGGCGAGATCAGACAGCCTCTTGAAGAGCTCATGGCTGTATCGAGCCATCAAAGGCGCATAGCTGGCCTGGTGGACATCCCAGGAACAGAGCTGTATAGACCTTGCAGTCTGTGTGGTCTTGTGTCTTGGACTCCTTGTTCAGCAACTTGTCCAACTCGCTCTTCACCTCTGTCTTGCAGAAAACCATGTCTGCCACTAGCTATTCTGGCGACAGATGGTCCAAAAAGCCCAAACAGTCTGCCTAGGAAACTATATACTTGCGATCCACGAGGTATGGCAGGACCTAGCAGCAGGCAGGGTGCTGCCAGCTGCTGAGCGACAGGTCCAACACCAACAGGGGCAACAAGTAAGGCTAGCCACCATGAGGTGTCTTGTTTGAGAATGTCCGACAGCAGGTGGGACCCCTTCTTCTGGACCTCCTCCAAAGGGATTTCCAGAGCCACAGAACTGTTCCACGTGGGTGGCCAAAGATGACTTGCTGGCTAGCTAGCTACAATTCAGATGACAAAACTGTCAGAATAGATGATGCATCCAAATCAGCGTGAAGATGGAGAAGCACTGGAACTTCCTCAATGTCTCAGCAGCAGCCAGATAACCCTGGTTCAGGAGCAAATTCAAGCTGCTGCATTGGGAGGCAGGCCGGGCTGAAGTAGTTGTAAGATGGCAGCATGCTTCAGCCAAGGAGGGTCCACTGCAAGCTCCAGCACCACAGGGGATGTGCTGCATGCGAGGCAGTTCTCACATTGGGGGTGCAAGGGACCAAAACATGCAGTAAAAAAAAAACAAAAAAAAAACAAACTATATCCATCTGAACGATGGTCTGGGCCTTGTGTTCCCCTGGGTCTCAGCACCAGCCTGTAATGGAGCCTAGTCCACATGGTGGCATGCCTCGGTGGAGGACAGCCCTTACCCCTGAGTCCCTGCCATGGAAGGAGGAGCTGCAGGGGTATCTGACAGACTTTTGGGAAAGACTGGGGGCACAGGTCTGAACAGGGTTCATCCCTGGGATAGATCCTTGAACTAATGACATGGTCAGGGCAGAAACAGATTATACATATATATAAAAAAGAGAAGCACTGACTGCTGACACAGGGTATGGGCGGTCCCTCTCTGGAGGAACCTTCACCACCATAAGATGATGAAATCCGGATTCTAGCTTAGAATCCTTCATCAGGGCACCCTCCTCTGGCTGTGGAGGTGGGGGCACAATCTGTATCAGTTGCTGTGGGATGGCCGGCAACACTGACATCCGTTCTGGGAGGGACATCCAAAGCTAGGATGGGTCTGTCATCAGCTGACCTTGATTCTATGCTAATATCCAGTATGCCAAGAGTTGCCATGCTACCCTTTCCATCTGTGATGGACTCATCTGTGGCAGGAAAAAGAGCAAGAGGAGGAAGAACTCCACATAGCCTATGATGCATGCATCAATGCAGAGAACGGGGTTGAGAATGTAGTCTTTCTTTAATGTTAACTTGAAGGTCGGAGAGGCCCAGGGACGCCTAGGTGCCCTTGCAAAACCTTGGGCACTGCTGAGCAGAAGGCAGCACTGGGACTGGGATGACCTGTGGAGGCTGAAACAGCAGAGTGCTGACCAGGAGCTTGGACTGCCCTAACCCACCTTGCTTGGGTGAGCAGTGGTCAGCACTGGAAACTTGGAAAGCAAAAAACTGTTTCCCTTGACAGAGGGACAGACCAATGGGTTCCACTAGCAGCTCAACCTCACTCGAGGGTAACTGACCATGAGGACCCTGTCAGAGATGGTGCAAATGATCCCTTAACCAACTGCAATCACACTACAGCCATCGATCATTTTTCTTGCACCTTTATAGCCGAGATGGGGATTCATCTTAAAGAGGAGTGGAGAGACAAGGAAAGGATACAGACTATAGTATCTTCTTCTAAATAATTAGAACAGCTAGTAGAACTCTTGCATTAAGTCCACCTGTAGAATGGTGCCACAAAACTTAGAATTTGTTTAAAATGAAAACTCTCTGTCTGCTGGTCTCGCACTGACAGCCATTCCCTAACAGATCTTTTGCTTATGAGTCGAGCTGTAGCCAAGACCTAAATTTAAAAAACAATGACAATATTAAAAAATTACCAATTAAAACTGAGTAAAAATAGTAAATTAACAAAACATGTGTAAGTGAAACACATAAGTAGAAACAGGCAAAGGCTCACTTGAAAGATCAAGCTGGAGTGGCCATGTAACACTTACCCTAACTCATGTATAATCTAAAAAGGGGAGGTTGGGAAGGGTGAGCTGTATTAGCTAATTTAATTATTTAGAAGAAAGGCAGATGCTATGGTGAGTATATGAGGGGTCAATTCGCCTGTAACCATAATTCTAGGAGTTGTATATGGTGCACATCCACACTCTGGCAGTCCTCCTTTCCCCTTAAATCCAGCCAGAACGTATTCAAGCTTAACTCCACCAAGATGATACTTCTAAGCTCCACCCCATGATGCCAGATCTTGCATGCAGGAAGCAGGGATCTGTGTGCCACTTGAGAGGGGAGGTCAGATCGGTTGTGTGGATGTGTACTATAAACCACTCCTAGAAAGTACAGCTACGCAAGACCTTACCATAACAGCAGATCTTTGAGGAGTGTCTCTTGCAGCAGGTAATACACTTGTGTCATCGCCAGAGGTTGCTGTGGCACACAGCAGCTCTTCTAGCAGACTTTTCCAGGGGCTGCCCACACATCACATCAGCTTCCTGTTTCCTATGTAAATGTGGGCGGTCCCTGGCATCCTCAGTTTCCCCCGCCGGATTCAGCTCGCTAAGCAAGGGTCGAGGGGAAGCTGAGGTACCATAGGTATCCCAACCCCTAAGTCATTGGACCAGAATAAGTTTTCTTAGAGAAGGCGGGTGAGATGGAGGGTGGGATCGTACCTGCTGCAAGAGACACTCCTCAAAGATCTTCTGTTTTGGTAAGGTCTTACGTAACTGTACTATCTTCCACAGAGTGGTCTCTTGCAGCAGGTAATAAACTTGGGATGAATCCCTAAGCAGTAAACCCAAGAAGGGTGTACATTATGACAGGAGGCCTTGTAGTACAGCTCGGCCAAAGGCCGTTCTATGGCATGAAGCAATGTCTAAGTTGTAATGCTTCGTGAAAATATGAATCGTGGACCAGGTAGCTGAGTTGCAGATATCCGTGATTGAGGCCCCTCTAAAGCAGGCCGCAGTAGTGGCCATAGCTCTGGTAGAATGGGCTTGGACAGGTCCAGGTAACTGCTTGTATTTTGAACAACAAAATGTTATACAGTGTGTTAGCCAATTGGAGAGGGTCTGTTTAGTGACCGGGAGACCACCCCTGCCTGAGGCGAAGGTGAGAAAAAGTTGAGAAGTCTTCCTAATTGATTTAGTTTGATTAGTATAGTATTGTAATATATGATGGACATCTAGAGTACGTATGAGGTATTCACCTTGATTGGAGCATTCAGGATAATATACTGGTAACTCTAGGGACTAGGTTAAGGTGCGTTCAGACTCTACCTTAGGAAGGAAGGGTTGGTACAAAGTGCCACTCTGTCTTTGTGAAAAATCAAGTAAGGCTCTCTACACATGATGGCATGTAGCTCAGAAATAAGCCGAGCTAAGTGACAGCCACTAAGAAGAGTGTTTTCCAGGAAACAAAACAGAGGTCACAAGTGCTGCCAGTTCAAAGGGCTCATGAGTTAATTTCTCTATTAGAAAATTGAGATCCCACGGAGGAGTGGTCTTCTGATAGGTGGCTTAATATGTAATATTCTTCTCAGAAACATTTTGGCTAGATGATGTTGATACAGTAATCTGCCATCCAGAGGTTCATGGAAGGCCAAAATAGAGGTCAAGAGGACTTTGATGGAGGAATAGCTTAATCGTGTCACGTCAATTGAGGCCAGGTAATCCAAGACTTTCGTCAGTGGACAAGAATAGGGATCTGATAATCTAGAAGTGGCTCAGACGGAAAAGCGTCTGCACGTGTCTGCTGTGTCCGCTGGGGACCACTGGGACCATGCCCAGACAAAACCAAATCAGGTAGACTGCTACCGAAAATACATTTTAAGGAACTGCAAGTGTATCGTGAGAATTAGCCAGTCCTAATCTAAGAAATGTCTCAGGGTAAAGCAAAGCGAAAGAAGATCCAGAAGCAATGTAAAAACTGTTTAATGTACATGGAAGGGATCAAACAAGATAATTTCACATGTGAAAACTGCTTACTTATTGAAATATTAAGGGAAGAAATTAAACAATTTAGGCCCCGTCCACACTACACCACTTGCGCCCGGTAACGGATGCAATCCGTTACGGCTGTGGAGTGGTGCAGTGCGTCCACACCTCGGTGGTGTCCGTTACGGGACCGGCACTGCGGTCCACATGTCGGGATCCGGGTGACACGTTACAGGCGGCGCCCGTCCCCTGTGCAACTTCGCGCTGCGTGTGCCTGCGAGGGGACAGTTACGGCAGTCCACTACCGCCCGGTCTCGGTACCAGAGTGGGACGGTTTCATAACCGTTGTGAAACCACCTCATATGTGGTTTCCCTGAGCGGTTATAACGTCTCCTGTAACGTTACCAGTGTAAACGCACGCAGTTACCGATGCAGTTTACACCCTCTGTAACGTTACAGAAGGGTTTTCGGGCCGCAGTGTGGACAGAGCCTAACACACAGGGTGGAAGTCCCAAAAGAAATAGGGGAGTTGGAAAACTTTCTTGATACTATGTTAGAGAATCTTTCTGTACAAGGGCATGACTTGTTAACTAGTACACCGAGTAATTTGAGGCAAGGCCCCGAACTTAACAAGGAGGACTGAGAAATAGTTAACTTAAAACACCCAATCTGCCCAAAAATGAATAAGCATCACAACAATGGTAATACTCCATCAAAATGTGAGCAGACAGTAACACAAAACAAGTATGAGATCTTAAACCCTGATCTCCAAACACTGCCACATAACATAAAAGCAGACACTGCTACATTAACAACCATTCCAAACCAGAATCACAAATCAACCCCCGAAGAAGTGTTAGAGGTAAACAGAAGTTCACCAGTTTCACAAATGGTTGATAATAAACCTCTAAGTTTAACAACTGAACATCCACAGGGCAAAGATAGCCATTGTGATATAAAACCAGATTGTACTCAACTGGGTGATAACGAGGAGATTAGGGATATCCTCGTTATAGGGAACTCCATCATAAGGGGGATTGATACACTAGTATGTGAAGGGAGAAAAGGGAAAAAAAAAACAAACACGGTAGTAAGTACCCTCCCAGGAGTCAGGTTGACTGACACAGACCTATTATTAGATGGATTTATGGAAGGAACCTCCAAACCACTGGTTATACTCCATGAAGGAGTTAATGATATAGGTAAAAGTGACAGAGTTACAATTCAAAATAATTTCAAAAAATTAACGGATAGGATCAAAGATAAAGGAGGAGAACTAATCATCTCAGGGATTCTACCCACACATGGATCCCAGGCTTACAAAAATGTAACCATAGACACAGTAAATATACGGTTAATACATTTTTGCAAATTAAATAAAATTGGCTTTATGGACAATTTCACTACATTTCAAAACAAAACCTTATATAAAGTGGATGGGTTACATTTAAATAAAATTGTAACAAAACTGTTGGGGAAGACAATAAATGAGGTTGTTAAGCTTCATTTAAACTGCTTGGGGGGGATGACTCGGTGGATACAATGTTCACCTCTCCCTCCTCTTCTCTCCTTCCTTGCTACCCTCCCCACTTCTCTCCACCCCTCCATCCCCTCTCTCATCTCTCTCCCACCCCACCTGCCATTCTACCCCTCCTCCCATTCCACCCCTCTCCCTACTCTCCTCCTGTCTCCCCTCCCTATCACCCCTATCTCATTGATCCACCCAGACTACCTAACACTCATCTTTCTGTTCTTGCACTTACGACAATATCAAATTCTTGACTGCCTACCCCCCCCCCCATTATCCCCACCCTTGCTCACTTATGTCACCCCTAGGATGGTTTGTATTTGTGTCTTGCTATATATACACACACCCGTATTGTTAATTGTGCATTGATATTTGCCACTAACTGTTTGCTACTGTGCTAATCTATAAACATGTACTGTCTTTTGCTACTAAATTAACATCCTGACCTGTACTGTAGCTTACCTCTGCTTACTTCTATGTTAACCTCCTGACCCTGTATTGTATCTTACCACTGTTTTGCTTGCACCCATTGCTGACGTGGAACCTTTGTAAAAGAACCCTTGGTTCAAAGGTATTTGTAATCCTAGTAATAAATAAACAGAAACATAGAAACAAATAATTTGACGGCAGATAAGGACCCGCTTGACTTGGCCCACCCAGTCTACCCATTTCCCTACCTAATGGATAAGCTGCAGATCCTAGTTAACCAGCAGCCTACTTCTTTCTACCCCCAACCCCTAGAATTGCCTTATGACTGTCCCATGCATGCTTGAATTCAACCACTGTTTTTGACTCCACAACCTCCTCCGGAAGGCCATTCCATGCATCCACAACCCTCTATGTGAAAAATACTTCCGTACATTACCTCTGAGCCACCCCCCCATCTTCAAATTGTGCCCCGTGTTCTTGCACACCTCTTTTTTTGAAAGATGCTACCCTCTTGGACTTTGTTGATTCCCTTGAGGTACTTGAAAGTTTCTATCATGTCCCCTCTCCCTCCTTTCCTCGAGGCTATACATATTAAGCTCCTTTAGTCTCTCTCCATATGTCTTCTGGTGCAGACCCTGCACCATTTTAGTTGCCCTCCTCTGGACAGCTTCCATCTTGTCTATGTCCTTGCGGAGACTGGGTCTCCAGAACTGCACACAGTACTCCAGATGGGGTCTCACCAGCTGTCTGTACAAAGGGATAACAACTTCCTGTTTTCTACTGGTGATGCCTCTCCCTATGCATCCCAGTATCCCCCCAGCCCTCCTTACTGCCCTCTCACATTGCTTGCCCACCTTTAAGTCATCTGCTATGACTACCCCAGGTCCCTTTCCATTTTTGTTGTTGTTAGTATATCCCCCCCCATTGTGTACTCTTCCCCTGGGTTTTTGTTTCCCAGGTGCATTACCTTGCACTTCTTAGCACTGAATCTAAGCTGCCATACATTTGACCATTTCTCTAACCTTGCAAGTCCTTCTCATCCTTTCCACCCACCTTGTGCATCAACTCCGTTGCAGATTTGTGTCATCCATAAAGAGACATACTTTTCCTTCCAGTCCCTCTGCAATGTCGCTTATAAAGACATTGAAGAGGACCGGTCCTAATGCTGAACCCTGCGGTACCCCACTAGTAACCCCCCTTTCTTCAGAGTGGACTCCATTTACTATTACCCTCTGTGTCCTATTCTCCAGCCAATTCTTTATCCAGGCTATCATCTTGGGACCCACTCCCAGGCTGGCTAACGTGTACTGTATATTAATCTTTTGTAAGGGACTGAGTCAAATGCCTTGCTAGAGTCTAGGTAGGCCATGTCCACAGCCCCTTCCTGATCTACTACTTTGGTCACCCAGTCAAAGAAATCTATTAGATTCGTCTGACATGACCTTCCTGCTGTGAATCCATGCTGCCTTGGGTCCTGTGCCCCTCTGGCCTCTAGGTACTTGACATTTCTTTCCTTCAGAAGTGATTCCATCATTTTCCCTATCACTGAGGTTAAACTAACAGGTCTGTAGTTTCCTGCTTCTGCCCTGCTCCCACTTTTGTGAAGGGGAATCACATCTGCCCTCCTCCAGTCCTCAGGTACCACCCCATCCTCCCATGATTTGCTAAAGAGGGTAGTCAGTGGTGTCACTAGTTCTACCCTTAGTTCTTTTAGAATTCTGGGATGAATCCCATCAGGCCCCATTGCTTTGTCCACCTTCAGTTTTAAGAGTTCTTTCAGAACCCTTTCTTCTGTAAATGGGCTGGTATCAACTTCTGTATCCAGAGTGTTTCTATTGTTTGTTTTAGGTACCTCCCCCTCTTCATTTGTAAATACTGAGCAAAAATATTTGTTTAGTATCTCTGCCTTTTCTGCAGTCACCCTCTGCCCCCTCCCTTTATTAAGCCTCACTATCCCTCCCTTGGTCTTCCTTCGCTCCCTGATGTACCTAAAAAGGTTTTATCCCCCTTCTTAACTGAGCTGGCTATCTTTTTCCTCAGTTTGGGCCTTTGCTGTTCTGACTGCCTTCCCCAGCTTCCTTTTGTTTTAACTGATACAATTCTCTGTCTTGTTCCTTCTGTGATTCCTTGTACTTTCTAAATGCTTTCTTTTTCTCTTGAACCTTCACTGCTACCCCTTTTGGGAACCACAGTGGTTTCTTACATCATTTTGTTTTGTTTATTTGCTTCACACAAAGGCTCGTTACCTCTGTGATGGCAGTTTTTATTATTTCCCATTGTTCTTCCACCCCTCCTTCCTGCCCATTTGCTAGTGCATTCCTTAGGCACTCACCCACTTTGGCAAAGTCAGCCCTCCTGAAGTCCAGTACTTTTGCCTTCGTATGGCTTGACTCTATTGCTGTGTTTACTGTGAACCATACTGTTCGACGGTTGCTAGTTCCCAGATGGCTACCCACTTCTACATCTGTGATCCTCTCTCCATCTCCATTGAATAAAATAAAGAATAGATTAACATCCACAAATAAACAAATAAATGACTGGAATGGGGTACTTCTAAATGCAAGAAGTTTGGTAAATAAATTTGACAAATTTAAATATTTTCTAAATTCTCAAGACATTCATATTGCACTAGTGACAGAAACTTGGTGGGAAGATTCTGAGCCTTATAATAAAAATATCAATAGCTACACACTTTATGCCAAGTCAAGAACCTATAGGAAAGGTGGTGGCATAGCTATTTATATAAAGAATAATATAAAAAAGGGAAGAAGTTATTCTTGAATCCAATAATGTAGAAATGCTCTGGGTCAAGAAATTTTCATTAAAAGGTGTTAAAATAAATCTAGGGTTGATTTATAGACCTCCCTCAATTTCAAATGAAGATGATAGCCTATTAGATTATATATCTAATTTAGACCCGTTTGAGAAAAACATATTAACGGGTGACTTTAACTTGCCAGGAATTAACTGGAATGAACAAAGAGGTAACAAAAGCACTGATACCAGATATTTGGAGGTGTTGGATCAAGCTGGACTAGATCAAAAAGTAAACGTAGGAATTAGTGGTGGAAACTTTCTTGATCTTGTTATGACAAATAGGGAAATATGCAAGCAGTGCATGAGCTGGAGACAATCACCGACCGCCCAGAGGTATAATGAGGCCCCACGCCACAGAGCGAGGGCCTTATAACCCTGGGCGTCCGGCATTGCCCTTACCGCCCACCCTGGAGGGCATTATTGCGCTGCTTAGAAAATGAGGTTCTTCACAAAATAAATAGACAGAGTCAAGGTTTGCAGTGTGAATAATAAATACTTTTTATTTTTTTTTAATTTAATGAGCAAAACTGTGTTAAAGAAAAAAATAGTTCCTTTTTGGGACACTTCAAATAAACATAAATGCTGGTGAACCACTTTTTTTAAACTTTTAACTTTAGGGTGTGGACAAAACAAGAAATTGGTGAGGGTTTCATTTATTTTTGGTAGGTGATGAACTGGATTGGGCTGTTAAACGTGCAGTTGGAGGGCTGGAAAACATTGCTTGTGTTCCTGCCGATGAGCCATCTGTAGGTGGCACGCTGCTGCAACTGGTCTGGTTTGCTTGGTGATTCTTCTCCTGTTCTGGTGCTTCACATGAGGAGTCTTGGTTCCGATTTCCGTTTGCTGCGCTTAATATAGAGCTCCACACTTTTTGGTCTGATGTGGATGGTGTCCAGTACGTGGCGAGACTTTGCTCTGATCGGTGCCCGGTAACTGCGACGATTTCCTTCGTCGTGAGACCTGCTTGTGAGAGGAGCTGCACTGCTGTGGCGCGTATACTATGGTTAGTACAGTGCTGAGATAGGTTTGCTTCTTCGCTTAATTTCGACATCAAGGATCCTAAGTAATTTTTGCCCATTGCTTCTTTGCTGTACCAATAGGTTAGATGGTTGAGCTTTTCTTGTGGTAGGCGTTTGGGGTGGAGGTAGAAACTTGTGGAGTCAGGTGGGCACTTTTCAAGGTATTTTAAGAACGAAGTGAGAGGGCAGAGTGGGCTGTTTCTCTGCTCGAAGATGAAACCTCTGGTATTTTCCTTATTAATTTCCTGAGGGTTTTTGTGGTTCTTGGTTTCCTGATTGTGGCTTAAGCTGATATAACGATTGCCCGCTTTGTCTTGTTTTACAACGAAACTGTCTCTGGTTAACTCTCAGTCCTTCCTGCAGCCTGGCCATGTGTAGTTGTACATCAAACCACACTTTTTTTTTTTTACTAGCCCAGGCGCGGTTTTGGGATCTAGGGCTGGACTGGCATGTAACTTTTGGAGGTCGGCTTTTGTGATTGCAGGGTAGTGTGTGGAGGTATCTTTGTGCTGCTTCCGTAGCCGTTTTAAGACAGCTTGCAGGACGTTGTTAGAGGATTTAAACACTAGGTCTGCGATGATGCTTACGGGCCTTCTAACATCCGTGGTGCCCAAGTGGCGGTTTATGCCTGCTGGCAGAGCACAGTAGCTGGCCACAGAGTACTCACAGCCGCTTGTGGTACGGACCTCAGCATAGAAGCGCCTGAGGTATTCGTTCAAGGTTTCAAAACTTATTGTTTGCCAGTTGATTTTAATTTTATTATAGTTAGCCCACTGTTCGAAAACTGATATTGCCCACTTAGTATTTTTTACTGTATTTAGCTCTTGCCGTTCGCTTTCTATGGTGTCTAGCTGTTTGTCACTTAGCGCTACGAAACGCTCACTTACTTTTGTTTTGTTTTTTGTCAGGTTGAGTTATTTTCGGCTCCAGTTCACATTCCTCATCCTCTGTGAGTACCCCGTTTCTTTTTAGGATGTTTAGCAGATCAAAATTGACAGGATAGTTATCGAACATTTTTGAGGTGCCAGCTGATTTTCCCTTGCCTCACCAGGTTTGAATAAATTGACGGTGCGGCACTTTGATTTCTCAGCTGGTGTTTTGGTCAGGTGGCTGGGAGTTTTTCCTTGCTGGTCATCTACTGAAAGTTAATGTACCCCTTTCTTAGGGGTACTGGCCAATCGGAGTCCAGCAAGGAAAAACCCCATTTTCTGAAAAAAAAAAAAAAAAGAAATATCGAGGTCACAAACCCCCTTGGTAATAGTGATCACCAGATGGTACAGTTTCAAGTTAATGAGGCTGTCACTACTGAAAAAAATTATTAAGAATACATACAAGCTACATTTTGGTAAGGCTGATTTTCAGTCTTAACCGATCTATGGAAAGATGGGACAGGTATAATACTTTTGAAAACAAATCTATAGATGAAATGTGGTCAATTTTGCTTAATAAACTTACATTGGAAACCAGCATTCATATGCCAACTAAACCAATATACAAAAAAATCCAAAATACTAATGGATGGTTTAATAAATCTATAAAGAAATTAATTATAAAAAGAAAAACATAATGTATAGAACAATAAGAAAAACTATCGAGCCTGAGGGAACGATAATTTACAGGGCCTTGATTAAGGATGTAAAAACAACTATTAGAAAAGCCAAAGCCGACTACGAATTGGCACTTGCCTCTAAAACTAAGGGTAATCATAAATTGTTCAATGCACAGTGTCACTGTCATTTTCATAATCTGGCCCAAACACCGATTTCCCACAGTGACTGCACTATTGTGCGCCGGAAGTGCGGAAACACGTTTCGGGAAGGATGTGGAAAATGACAGCTGTACTGTTCTCAAGGAGGTGTACAAAAATGGCAACGCTGAAAATCTGGCGTTAAAATATTGTGAATTCGCAAAGTTACGAGCCTGCGTAGCAACTGCGCAACACACGCTCATAAAACAGGCATTTGTTGGATTTTGTTCCGCAAATTTGGAACATAGGCTTTTGAGAGGCCACCTCAGAACACTGGCATGTCATTTCATTAATGGGTCCGAAAGGTGATTTCGCCAGAGTTTCATGCAAATCACCTTCGAGGCCGATTAACGCCATGACAGTGACAGAACTCAGGAGGAGGGGCCCAAAAACCCCATGCTGAAAATTTGGTGCCAAAATTCCAACAAATGCCTGAGATATGCAGCAAAGTTGAAAAACCCTATTCATTCCATTATACAGCTTACCAGCATTCCTCAGTTCGCAGTCGGCTTTGAAGAGTGCAGGCGTGTTCCGGTCCACGAAGATCATCGTGTTGGACTCCGGAGGTAGTATGGGGTGAGGATGTGTGTGTGGGGAGGCAGGGTGCGCAGTGGGTGGGTGGGTGCGGGTGGGGGCAGGAGACTACGAGGGACCCGTTTTATGTTACAGGAGGAAAAAAAAACAAAACTAACATTTGGGACAGTTTTTATTTTTCAGGGCACTTAATACGCTGGGGTGGGTTCCCAGTGTGCTACCCAACTGTTTTGGGGGTGGTTGCAGCCGACGGGATTGGGCACCCTCGTCGGCAGACAATGGGGGGTTAATTTATGCCAACAGGGATTGGGCACCCCGTCGGCACACAATGACAGCTGGGGGGGAAGAGGCAAGAGCCGAGAGGGATTGGGCACCCCCCTCGGCATACAAGAAATACAGGAAGGGCTTGATTTATACCGACGGAGAGTGGGCTCCCCTGTCGGCACACAATGAAAGCGGGGTCGGGAGGCAAGAACTGAGGGGGACTGGGCACCCCCCTCGGCATACAGGAAATGGGCGCTGCTGTATGCCGACAGAGTGACTCCCGTCTGCAAATGTGTGTGCCACAGTAAGCCGGGCTAGGATTGGGCACTCAAGTCGGCTGTCGGGTGGCCGCCTGCCATGCTGCTAATGTGGCGAGCACGCAGGAAGGGTCCGCTGCGTCTGACGATCTTTGCTCGGATTGCAGCGGACCTTTCCTTAGATGTGCTTGCCACATTAGCATGTATGGTGTGGCTGCCGGCATGCAGGCTGATTAGGGAATGAGGGATGCACCTACTGGTGTGTGCCCTACATTCGCCCAACAGCGGCCGCGCCCAAAGCTGCACTATCAAGAAGATGTCGACTTTGCAAGCGCGGCAAGCCAACATAAAAAGGTGCTAAGACAAACCCAGAAAACGTCAATCCTATTAGCCTTACTTCTATGATATGCAAGATCTTAGAGGGTATAATAAAAGATAAAATCCTGTTACATCTGGAAACTACAAATGTGATAGATTCTACCCAACATGGACTTACGAAGTCCTGCTCATGTCAGACAAATGTGTTACCCTTTTACAAGAGAGTGAATAGGGCCTTGGACAATGGGGATGCAGTGGATGTGGCTTTTCTCGATTTCTCCAAGGCGTTCGATAAACTGCCACATGACGAGTTGATGATTATACTTGAACAATCGGAACTGGATACTAAATTGTTAAATTGGATTACCTCATGGTTGAGAGGGAGGAGCCAGAGAGTGACTATAAATGGAATCTTGTTGGACTGGGCAGATGTGACGAGTGGGGTTCCACAGGGCTCCGTTTTTGGGACCCTGTCTTATATATTATATGTATAAAACCTCACTCAAATATGATCAGGCTAATATTTGGCTAAGTTTGCCAATGACTGAAGAATTGTGGCAATAGTCAATAACAGTGAAGATGGCATTGCCATGCAAATTGCCCTTATAGACATAAGCAATTGGACAATTAAACATAAATTGAAACTAAATGTGAACAAATGCACCATACTGCATCTGGGAAAAAAAGAATCATAATATATCATAGAACATGTTAAACAAAATATTACCTGTTACTAGTGAGGAACGTGATTAAGGGATAATTATATACTCCAACCTCCAATTTAGCTCACATTGTAGTATCATTGCTAAAAAAGCTAATCAAAAATTAAACTGTATACTAAGATATATTAAAAGTAGAGATACAAAAGTCATCATCCCCTTATATCGGGCATTAGTACGGCCCATATAGGAGATAAAGGGGGTACATGTGTATGACTTTTAGAGCACTGCAAGATAATGCAATAAGGTCTGCTTATGGTCTTAGATTAACAGAATCCTTACACAACACCAGGTGTCATCCCTTTCAATTAGCAGCAGATATATGGAATCTTAAAAAGAAAACACTGGTATAGTCAAAGAGTGGTTAAATTGTGGAATAACTTACCAAATGAGGTGGTTGCAAACACTTCAATGGAGCAATTCAAGAAGAAGTTGGATACTTTTTATTCAAATAAGTATGGGATAGTTTAACTTAAGGCAAGCAACGAAAGGACGAAAGTCTATTTCTGCTTGAAAATCCTATGAAACCTATGAATGTTTCCCTGGTTGCTGGTTTATGTGAGGCCAGTAATATACTGGGAACAGGAGAGGACACTTGTAAATGTGCTATGAAAGTGTCCTCAGGAGCCAAGCGTGAAGGTGTAGTGCTTTCAGGTTGGGATGTAGAAGGGTCCCCTGATTCTGAGTCAAGAGATCTGGTCCGACTGGCAACAGAACAGGTTCCTCTACTGAGAACTGTTAAAGTAGGGGGAACCACACCTGCCAAAGCCACAGAGGGGCTATGAGAATCATGGTGGCAGATTCAAATTGTAATTTCAGCAGAGTCTGTTGCAGGAGAGGGATGGGGGGGGGAGCAAATAAGAAGAGTCCTGTCAATGCTTGGGACAGGGCATCTATAGACCGTCCCTTTTTTGCTCGGGATACTAGAATAGTATCTGGGGAGATGGTGGTTGATTGAGGAGGCAAACAGATCCAGTTGCGGGGTCTGCCACAGATGAAAGATTTTCTGAAGCACTTCATAATGAAGTGTCCATTCATGTACGGACTGGCGACTGAGAAGGTCAGCCAGGAGGCTGTAACATCCTGGTAGATGGACGGCTGTTAGTATAAGATGTTGCCGAATGGCCTCCTGCCAGACTGCAAGCGTCTTTTTGCATAGAGTACGGGAGACTTTGTACCTCGTTTGTTGAGGTAGAATGCTACTGCTGTGTTGTCTGACTGAATCAGCAATGGTCCCAGAGACAGGTAGGGTTGAAAAGTCTGGAGGGCTAAGCGAACCACCCTCAGCTCCAGGAGACTGATGCAGGGGTGAGGGATAGAAGTGGTGCACTTGCCTTGTGTTCTGTAAGAACCCAGGTGCGCACCCGACCCTTCCAGGGATGCATCCGTGGTCAACGTCTGCTGGGTTGGGGGGGGACTGGAAGGGCATGCCTTGACACAGGTTAGCTTGGAGCGTCCACCACACCAGGGTGAACCGCAATGTGGGAGTGATTCCGATGTTGTCTTCGAAATTTCCTGTTCTTTGAGACCACTGGTTCTGGAGAACCCACTAGGCTGATCTCATATGAAGATGGGCAAAAGCTACCGTAAGGATGGTAGTGGCCATGTAACCTAGGAGACATAGCATGCGTCTGGCTGCGACAACTTTCTGGGCTTGTATCTGCAATACCAGAGAAAGAAGCTCATCTTGCCTGTCGACCGGAAGGTAGGCCCTGGCGGAGATGGTGTCTAGAACCACTCCTATATATTGGAGCGACTGTGTAGGGGTCAGATTGAACTTTGGCCAATTAGCCGTAATCCCTAGAGCTCAGAACAGAGTTAAGGTTGTTTCTAAGGAGGAAAGCAGAGTAATTTTGGACTCTGCTTTGATGAGTCAATCGTCCAGGTATGGAAAGACAAAGTGCCTGTCCCATCGTAGGGCTGCTGCTACTACTGCTAGGCATTTGGTGAACACTCTCGGGGCCAATGAAAGGCTGAATAGGAGTGCCCAAAACTGGTAGTGTTGACCCAACAGGTGAAAACAAAGGAACCCGTGGTGGGTAGGATGGATAGGAATATGTAGGTAGGCGTCCTTCATATCTAGGGCACATAACCAATCCCCTTGTTTCAATATTAGCATGATGGAGTTTAGGGTGAACATGAGGATCCTTTTGTACTGGACGTATAGGATCAATTGTCTGAGGTCCAGTATTGGTCCGAGATCTCTAGTTCGTTTGGGTACCAGAAAGAAGTGGGCGTACAACCCCATTTGGTGTTCTGTAGGGGTACTGAGTAAATGGCCTTCTTGCTTAGAAGAGCCTGTAGTTCTTCCTGGAGAATAAGAATATGGTCAGGTGGGTAATGGACAGAGTGGAGGGGATGAAGGGGAGGTCTGGAAAGTAATTCCACAGTATGACCTCTCTGGATGATCTGGAGTACCCACCTATCCAATGTGATCATTTCCCAGGCCTCCACATGGAGGGCAAAATGACCACCCACTGCTTCTGAAGCCTGGTCGAGGAAGCGTGGACAAAGCCCCAATAGGTCACTGGGAGGCGGGCTGACCAGCCCCACCAGAAGTGTGGGAGCGGGAGCCCTTAGCAGTAGAGGTGTAGGCTCTGGTAGACTGGGAACGACCTCGGAATCCACCCCTATTTGAGCCTCTGTATTTTCCACCTCTTTTGGAATAAAAAGAGGACAGAGGACAGTAGGATGGCTAAGTATGGTACATGCCATGTACCATACGTAGGGTTCTTCCTGAAGACTGGAGATCATCTATCAATGTTTGGGTACCTGGCCTGAATAGTTTGGATCCATTAAAGGGGGCATTGACCACTCTCTGCTGTACATCAGGTGTGAAGCCTAAGATGCGAAGCCAAGCATGGCGACGCAGGGTAATGCCGGTTGCGGACATGCGGGTTGAATTATCAACCGCATCATATCCTGAACGAAGTAGGTGTCAGGAAATGGAGCTGCCAGTAGATATTGTAGCCAGTAATTGTTCCCTTTCCTGTGAAGGAGGGAGTTTATTGACTGATTCAATGGCAGAGGACCAGACTGTATGCTGGTATTTGACCATATGTTCCATGTAATTTAGGATTATAAGATGCATGGTGCTTGCTTGAAGACTCCCCAGGTAGTCTATTCTGTGGGAATCTTTATCTGAAGTAAAGAGCTCATGTGTTTTGGTCGTTTAGTCGATCAGAACGGCAGCAATCATCAATGAATCTGCTTCAGGAGTGGTGGATAAAAAGGGGTGATCCAGAGGAGCCTGGTAGAGGTGATCCGCCTTGTGGGTAACAGCCGTAACAGAGGAAGGCTGATTCCAGGCTGCAAGCATAGCATTTTGGTATGTTTGGATTAGTGGGGGTACCACTAAGACTGGATCCTCTGGTAACTCTAGATAAGTCTGCCATATCCTTATGTTGTTTGTCATGTTTGGTAGTAGGGAATCTCATGGAAAGATGGGTTCATCTGGAGGAGAGGCAGCCTTGTGCCTGGATAAGTCCTCGTTTAATGAGGAGTTCTCAGATAGGGGAGATTGGAGTGGAAATCCATATCCTGGAATTTCTCATCCTCCAGATCTCCGGTAAAGTCTACTGGAAATTCAGGCTCGTCTGATAGGTAGTCATCCACATACGAGGGAGGTGACTAGGGTGGTAAAGGGTTCCTGTCACTCTGAAGTCTTTTTGGTGGAGGAGTAGGGGAGCGGGAAGGGTAGCTCACCTCTCCTGGATCGGAGGGCTGAGCATGTCGCATGGCATGCAAGACGTGCTACACTAGTAAAGTAACGTCCAGTTGTGCAGAAGGTGGGGGGGTAGGGAGGGGTCTTTCTGGGAAACCAAGGGGATGATGGAAGGAACCGGATGCCTAGCCTGAGCAGGTCTTGCCCCTGGGTGGTAAAGTCCAGGGTCCTGATCCCTGTCCGCATGGCCCCTGTGAGTACCCACCTGTGAGGGTGGAAGGGCAGTATGCATAGCAAATGCAGTAGGTTTCCCCAGTGGAGTGCTGCTCCTCATCAACAGAACCACTGTGGAAACAGTATTATGCAATGAAAATGACATCCCTGTCGACATGAGAGGAGCCCCCGTCAATGGAACCCAAAATGGGTTCATCATAGACTGCCGTTAACGTGCTGGAAAGCGCCGGTAATGAGAGGGTATAACACCCGGTCGACTAAGAGGCAGTGTGAGATCGTGCCATCAATGGTGGGGCACCTGTACTGGTGGCCATCGACGAGCGCTTAGGCACGGAGTTTGAGGAAGGGCTTCTCCTTTTTGTGCAGTTGATGAGAATTAGTGGAGGGGAGCTCTTGGGACGAGCCCCCTGATTCTCTATGAGACAATTTCTGCTCCAAGTGTTTTTTGATTTCCAGCAATTATCAGACGGTTGCCTGGTTGAAATCCTGACAATGTATGCAGGAATTGGTATCGTGTGTGGGTCCAGACACCTTACACAAATGGTATGGTTGTCGAAGTGGTAGATTTTCTACCGCAGCGGCAGGAACTAAATAGCACCATGTTGCTTGAAGATTCTTTGGACATTCGTGGTTTACTCAAATTCTTAGCAATGACTGCTGTCTGAAGCTGCTCTAGCTTCTGTGTGCGAGCTGAAGATGGGGGGAATGAACGGAGGACACCAGGGACCACCCACACTTCTATAGGAAACAGGAAGCTGATGTCATGTGTGGGTGGTCCCTAGAAAAGACGGCTAGAAGAGCTGCCGTCCGCCACAGCAACCTCTGGCCATGACCCAAGTGTATTACCTGCTGCAAGAGACCACTCTGGAAGATCTACGGTTATAGGTGAGAAACCCTAATTTCTGGGGGTGTGGATATGGTGCACTATCCACACTCTGGCAGACTCCTAGCAGTTCTCCAGGAGGAGGGGGCAAGGCGCACACCCCTATCTGTTAAATGGGGACTGGAGAACGGAGGTCCCAAAAACAGCATCCCAGTGTGACTCAAGGTTGATTTAGTAGTGGGAAATGAAGGTATGTACTGACTTCCAGGTAGCAGCCCTGCAGATCTCCTGGACAGAGACATCCCTGGAAGCAGCCACCGAGGCAGCATTATGTCTGGTGGAATGAGCCCTTAGTCCTATGGGAGGCTCCCTACCAGCCAACCTATAGCAGAGGTCAATGCAGGAGACAATCCACCTGCCAATCATCTGCTTAGCCGCCACTCTGTCAGGTGCAGTTTCAGTGTAAGTGACAAAGAGCTGGCAAACCTCTTCCTGAACTCCAGCCGTGCACTCCTGATAGTAAGCGAGCGCTCACCTCAGGTCCAAAGTATGGAGTCTGTGCTCGGCCTCCGAAGTGGCGCTGGTGAAGTACACTGGGAGGTTAATCACCTGGTTAAGGTGAAACTCCAATGCAAACTTTGGGAGGAACTTCAGACTGAGGCAAAGGACAACCTTATCCTGGTGGAACACCAGATAAGGAGACTCCGCCGAGAGTGCCTGGAGCTTGCTGATCCTTCTGGCAGAGGTGATAGCCACCAAGAAGGCAGTGTTCCACAACAGGTGTGACATCTGACACCTGTGCATTGGTTCAAACTGCTTACCCATGAGCACTGCCAGTACCAGCAACAAGTCCCAATGTGGTGGTGATTCACACACCGGCGAGGACAGGTGGTCAAGGCCTTTGAGGAAACGTCCGACCACCTTCTCCTGCACCACCGTTGGCAAACTAGCCTGCACCTGGTATGCAGAGATGGCTGCCAGGTGCACCTTAAGGGTCATTAACCTCAGGAGGCTCGACTGGGAGAGGGACCACAGACGGTCAAGAATACTAGCCAAAGGGCAGGTCAGAGGGTCTAGCATTTTGCCATGGCACCAAATGGAAAACTGCTTCCATTTAAAGGTGTAGCACTGATGGGTAACTCTTTCTGGGAGACCTCCACAACGTGGAGAACATCTTTGGAGAGACCCAAAGCCTGGAACTCTACCTGCTCAGGAATCAGGCTGTCAGGTGCAGGAACTGAAGGTCCAGGTGCAAGACCTTCCCCTTGTGACGGGAGAGCAGGTCCTGGCATAGGGCAAATGCCACAGAGGAGATCCAGGTAACATAATTGGCATAGCCAGTCCAAGGTTACTAGGCTCATCTGCACCTTGTCCCTTCTCACCTTGACAAACAACACTTTGTGGATCAAGGGAAAAGGAGGATAGGCTCAGAGAAGGCCTGAGGTCCAGGGGCCTCGAAGAGGCATCCTCAACCAGTGTCCCGCGCTATTGGGGTGGGCAAAGAACAGCCTCAGCTTGGTGTTCTCCCAGGAGGTGAGCAGGTCTACCAGGGGGTGGCCCACTGGGAAAACAGGTGGTTCACCACCTCCTGATGCAGGAACCACTTGTGAGACACCTTGTCCACCCAGCTGAGGGTATCCGCTAGCTGGCTGGATGCTCCTGCTACATGAAAATCGCCAGGAGATAGGCATCCAGGTACGGAGGGTCTTCTGATACAAAGGGAGTGCATACCGTCCTGCTTTTTCAGGTAGTAGATGGCCATGGTATTGCCTGACTAGACCAGCATGCCCTTACCCCAAACAAATTGAGCAAATTCCATCACAGCAAGGTGCACTGCACAGAGCTCCAGCAGGCTGATGTGATAACAGGACTCCCTGAGGGTCCAGAACCCGTGGGTCCTGTGGTACCCCAGGCGTGCTCCCCACCCCACCAGAGACTCGTCGGTTGTTAGGGTGACAGTCGACGCAGGGTGAATGAATGGGACTCCTTCCTCCAGATGTTATGGGATGAATCATTGGATGCCATCCCACATCAGCTGGGTCACTGTGACTGGCTGGTACAGGTGACCTAGGCACTGAGACCACTGATGAGCCAGCTCCCACTGCAGGTGGTGGTGCATCCGCCAAAGGCCCATTTGACCACAGCGGTGCAGGGTGCCATGTACTCCAGCAGCCGCAGAAGTCCCATGTAGGGTGTGAGCACTCAACCTAAAACTAACAAGCAAAGGAGGAGAGATCTGATGCCCGGTCCTCAGGGAGTAGGGCCTTGGCCCAGAGGGAGTCTATCTTCACCTCGATAAAGTCGATAATCTGTGAGGGGTTGAGTTTAGATTTGGCCAGGTTGACCAGAAGCTCAGGACCAGGTCCCCGGACTGCTCCACTGCCTAGCAGCTAGTCGTCGAGGTAAGGGTAGACCCGGACTCCTCGGTGCCACAGGAATGCTGCCACCACTGCAGTGCAATTGGTGATGACCCTGGGGGCTGAGGAGAGACTGAAAGGCGTAACGTGGACCTCGCTGAGAACCCCGTCTGGATGGAAGGGAATGGATGGACTGAAATGTTGAAGAAGGCGCCCTGGAGGTCCAGAGAGCAGAACCACATGCCCTTCTCTGGGGTGGAATGATTTGGTTCAGAGTGACTATCTGGAACTTGTGCTTCCTCAAGAACTTATTGAGATCCCCATCAGTTCTGGGACCACAAAGCACCTGGACATTAAGCCCTGGCTGCCACAGCGTCTGCAACACAGGCTACGTCTCCTTTCTCTAGGAGCTGAGCAATGTCCTCCCTGAGGGCAGACAGCGTGTCCTGCGACACCAGCCTCCCATGGAGTGTGGGGTCAGTACGGCAGGCGAACTTCGAAGTCAAGAGGTAACTCTCTGCCCACCACTTCTAGCACCCATTTGTCTAAGGTGATAATGGACCAGTTGTGCCAGAGATGGTGAAGCCGACACCCACCCACCCCAAAGGGAGGTAAGGCATGGACTGGATGGGCGGGAGGTAGATACTCCTGTAACATCACTGGGCAGCCTTGGAGGGAGCACCAATTGCCAGAAGGGCACCACCATCCCTACCCTTGAGCTTCTTGGAGGAGCCCTGGCCGGCAAACTTACTCTTGGGTCGTCAAACCTGCAATTGCCCCTGCTGGGGCTGCTGCTGCGATGGAAAGGGATGAATCTAAAGGGCTTCTTTTTCAGCTGCTTCCCTGACTGATCTTTCTGTGAGGACATCACAGAATAGAGGATGGCACTGGACTTTTCAATCCTGGTAAGATGCACATCCACCCCAGAGCCAAAAAGGTCAGTGCCCAAGAAGGGGACATCGGCCAATTTGTGCTGGGTGTCCGCCGTGAAGCTGAAAATCTGCAGCCAGGCTCTGCGACACATTGCGACAGCTGCTGCCATGGACTGGGCGCATGAGTCGCTGATGTCCAAGGCCATCTGGAGCTGGTGTTTAGCCATTGCTTGACCACGATTCTCTGACCATCTTAACTGCTGACTACAAATCTGCAGAAAGGAGAGGCAGGACAAGGTTCAGGACTCCCCTCAGAAAGTGAGCAAAGTTGGCCATCATCAAAGCGAAACTCACTTGACAGAAACCAGGGAGGACATAGTATACACTTTTTTTGCAGTGTCATCCAGATTCTTGGACTCCTTGTCAGGGGGAGGCTTGTCCACATCCCTAATATTGCTGGTCTTGCAGAAAACAGAACTGACCACCAACCCTTAAGCCGAGGGGAGGTCTGAGAAACTAGATAAGGAACCGATTAGGACTGCATACTTGCGGACCATATGGGCGCTGTGCAGGAGGCCAGATGTTGCCACAGCTCCAGCGCAGGTCCAGGATGGCCTCTGCCACAGGGAGTGAGACCCTCGGGAATCATCTCTGTCCAGTATTTCCATAAAAAGGTACTTATCTCGCTTCTGGACTGGTTCTAAGGGGATCTCCACAGATTCAGAGATCAACTAAAGAATAGCCCTGAAGGACACTGGCCTGTAGTCAGTGGTCAACTCTTTAGCCAATTCACGATGATCAAATCCTGGGTCCTCGAGGATTACACAGAGGACCTATTGAGTCCCAACGACTTCTCGAAGACCGACCCCGACCACTTCTTGACATGTACCACCTAGGACTCGTCCGAGTGGGTAATCTTTACTGACAACTGACCTGGCAAGCTGGTGACCGGACGGGAGGCCTTGGTAGGGACTCCCTGAAATGGCTGCCTAGGTGGCGGTTCCATCCTAATAGGAAGAGAGGCCAGTGCCAGAGACACCGGGTGCAGCAGGAGTGGGGCGGGTCTGACTGGGGTGACCAAAGAAGTGCCAGGGGAGGAGGCCTAACCTGCCTAGGAAACCACTGCTGCCACATCCTATGATAAAGCCTCTCCTTATCAGAAGATGAGGAGAAGGAGAAGCGCCAGTGGTGCCTCTGGGCCGAAGACTGAGAGAAAGAATGCAAGGACTGCCTTGACTGCAATCTCGACCAAAGGCGGACGGGACCTTGACCGACGACTTGATTGTCAATGTTAAGGAGAAATGGGTGGAGGGGGCCATGTAAATAACACAAACCGGCTCCTGCTGCAGGACCCCAGAAGGAGGCAACTCCGGAGAGGAGACAGTTGGGTCCACTGACTGCTCCCGACCCTCCTGGGAGAGTCTCAAAAGAACTGGAGTCCTGGAGATTGAATCGTCCTCGACGCCTTCAGACAACAGGCAGACTGGGATTGAGAAAAATCCACCTAGTCAGCCTGTGTCATGGTCAACAACCCCGATGGGCTTACTGTGGAGCTAGCAGCCTGGCCCGCGAACAAAACAGGCTCGGCTGTAGCTGAGTGCTCGACAGCCATCGAGTGGTCGAGGGAATCACGGGAGTGGAAAGTCTGTGCTTGTTTCCGGTTCCACGACCAACAGCAGGATTGTTTAGACTTCTCACTATGGGAGGGGCCCTCCCCAAGGGTCCGGAGGGATTTGCACATCTCATGGCTGTGCAACCCAACCTGTCTACAGGTCCGAGGAGCATTTTCACAATTTAAGCATGATGAGTTTGCTCAATTCTTTGCTGATAAGGTGGCTAACATTAGGGCAGAAATCCAACCAGCTTACTCTCTGGGGGTTGACAGTGGGCGGTGCCTGTTAACTGCACCCCGGTTTTCTTTGTCTTCTTTCGACCAGCCAGAGACTGCTGATATCGTGCGGATTATCCACAATATGCGGCCGACATACTGAAGTTTAGACCTGGGCCCAACATGCCTAATTTTGGGGTGTACTGATTTTATCGGCCCCGTCCTGGCCAAGATTGTGGTGCTCCTTAGAGATGGGTGAGTTCCCTAGCTCCCTGAAGGAGGCTGTGGTTGCACCACTCCTTAAGAAAGCTTCTTTGGACCTGAACTACTTGGCTAACTACAGACCCATCTCTAACACTCCCTTTTTAGGGAAGGCGACTGAGAAAGTTCTTGCGCTGCAGCTGGAGAACCACATTACCATCCATGATATCTACGATCCTCTCCAGTTCAGTTTTCAGAAGAGGCATACTACCAAGACAGCTCTGGTTCGGGTACTCAGTGATCTACTGATAGCTAGAGATCAGTAGCGCCGCTCCATCTTGGTGCTTCTTGATCTCTCATCAGTTTTTGACACTGTGGACCATGGAGTGTTGCCTGAGTGCCTGAGGGTCATCTGTGGCCTGGCTGGTCCAGTCCTCAGGTGGTTCCAATGTTTCCTCTCTGGCAGGTCTCAGAGGGTGGTGTCCAGGTTGCTTTCCTCAGATTCAGTCTCCCTGTCTTGCGGGTCCCTCAGGGCTCGGTGTTCTCCCCAGTGTTGTTCGCGGTGTATATGCTACCTCTAGGAGACACTGCAAGATGGTATGGACTGAGGTTTCACTGCTATGCTGTTGATACCCAGCTCTCCCTGTCTTTTGCTCCTGACCAGGATAGTGCCCGCTCGGTTTTTAACAGGTGCCTCGCAGAAATCCAGGACTGGATGAAATCCAGCTGGTTGAAATTGAACTACAATAAGACTGAGGTGTTGGCTATGGATCCAGGTTTCCGGATAGAGGGGCTGGTGAAGGATGCCCCAATGCTGGCCCCAGCTGGGAGCAGCACTGATGCCAAGGCTCCCGCCACAGCTTGGGCCACCGCCTCTTCCATGGTCACAAGCCGGGCTGCTGAGCCCACCCCTGCGGACACCACCTTATCGGCATCTTTTGATCAGAGCAGAGGGTCCCATTTGTCTGGCCAACCAAGGAGGAGACATGTGTAGTAATCCTCTAAGGATAAAGGCAAAAGCATTTTGCAAATACCAAAGGTCTGAACTTCGTGCTCTGCCCTGAGGCAGTAGATGCATGACAAGTGTGGGTCTGTCATGGACGACATCTGGCTGCAATGAATGCAATGCTTAAACCCCAGACTGGACCACGCTTCCTCTTGGTCTATAGCATGATGCGGAAACAGAGAAAAAAAAAAAACCTCAAGATCAAAGATGAAATGCCAATGGTGCACTTAAGAGCAAAGGCCTACATCACGCACAGAGCCATGAAGGAGCAGACCCGGATTCTTCCAGCAGAAAGGAACATCTGGCGTCCGCGGTGGTATTGGCACGAGGAGTATACCACCTGGGTAGGTGGGAGGAGCTTAACTTGAAGACATTCTGGCTTGACTTAATGGGAAAGGAAGACTGCCAGAGTGTGGACAGTGCACCACATTCACGTTCCTAGAACATTTCCTTCTACAACAGCTAGTCCAACTCCTGCAGACTCCAAGCAGCACCTTGTGTTGGAGCATTTTAGGATTACTTGGGGAAACTGATTCTGCAACACTGAGGTGCAAAACTTGGCATCTTCTCTGGCCTGGACAGCCAACCTGTAGTGTGTAACAAATGTGTGCTTGCTAGCACAGTGTCCATGCGACACTTCTCCCGTACGTGACAAACAGTTGCTTGTTTTCCCTCTTATTACCTCAATCCTCCTCTTATAGAAACTAGTAGCCCTTTTAGCATCCTGAGAATGTAATGCCCGTTCACCTTCGTGTGTGTGTTTGTTTTTTTTAATAAACAGGCAATGTGATGGGTTTGTTCCCAAACTCTGACATCACTTTTGGGAACAAAGAGTTTTTTGTCTCTAGTGATAAATTTTCTTTGTGGAACACTAAAAATCCAGGTTCTATACTTTGTGCCTGATGTTAACTGTTCCTTCTTGCAGTGGTGCTGCCCACCTGGAATATTGTTTTCCATGTGACAAACTTTACATTTGTTGTGGCCATTGGTTCAAATGGTGGAAACCTCAGCCTTGAAGTTACCAAGGTTAGATCCCATGAAAGGATTAGTGTCTTGATTGGTGGATCTATGTGGTTTTACTTTTTTTTTTTGTTAAATAAAGCTTTTTCTCCAGTCTTGGTTGATCACAGGCAGGCTCTTCAGCCCTGTCCCTGTCTCATCTCATCCGACGCTCACCTCCCAAAACCACTGAACCAGAGCGCCCCAACAGATTGCCCTCGTGGCAGGGCCAAGAAGGGGACAGCCATCCCACACACACACACACACACACACACACACACACACACGCTGACTCTCATCCAGATTAGGCAAAGTGGCGGTGCGGAATGGAGGCAGTCAGGCAGGGCTTCATATACCCTGCAGCAACCAATTTTCTATTTTCTCCCCGATGCCTCAAGTCTACGTCAAAGACAGTTTCCGCATGCACGTGGAGGTGTGATGTGCATTGAAACAGCCAGCCTCCCCCTAATCAGCATTACCACCGGACCTCCACCTGGTGGCAGCCAAGAACCAGGAAGATGTGCTTCTCCAATCCAGGACAGGAGCGTTGCCTGATGGCCACTCAATCCTCTCCCAGCCCTCCCCCACCCCTTGGCCAACCACCAGCAATTCAACCTGATTCCCAAACTCTGGTCACCAGCATGGGAGAGGTAAGGCACATTACAGCACCTCAGCTCTCTATGCCACCGGCTGTGGTTTTACCCTTTATAGAACCTTTGGAACACAGAGTGTGACATTAAGGTGGTTTGACTTAGACTGATATGCTAAGACTGCAAATAATATGCACTTTTAAGGATGCTGGCTTTAGGCTAAGTGGTCCAGTATTAGAGGGATAGCTGCCTGCAAGGTGTTTTCCCATTTGCTCATGCACCAAAGTGAAAATCTTCTCCACTTTACTGTGTACGTTTTACTTGTGGAAAGTTTTCTGGCTACCTTAAGGACCAGTGTTGACTAGTTTAGCTTCGATAATTCTATGCTTTCACATACCAGGCTCTCAAGTAAAGAGATGTCGGGTTAGAATGAGTCACCTTACCCGTGAACTGCGAGATCCCTGCACATTGGCAGAGAATGTTTTTTCCTGGACATTTGCAGGAGGAGAGAGTACAAGGCTGATTTCCCGAAAATGTCTGACTGACAGGAACACTCCTCTAATTTCTAACAGGTTTATGTGTTCTTGTGATTCTGATCTGTTCTAGGTACCCTGTACTGTCAGATCTGAGATGTGACCTCACCATCCTTGGAGGGAGGCATCCGTTGCCAGCACCACTGTGAGAGACTTTTGTTGAAAAGGTATTCCTTTTCTCAGCTGGACATTTTTCCACCACTGCCGTGACTTTACCAGATCCTGTTTTAGGTCAGAGACTGCCTCACCTGAAACCAGTCTTTTTTTTTTGGTACCACCAAGTGTCCCTCGTGTGGTCTTGCTCATGGAACTACTGATGTGGTTGTGAACATATAAACCAGAAATCACAGACATTTCTGAGCAGACCTTTTCATTCTTATCAGAAAGCTGTCTATAAAGGCCACGAGTATCTGCACCCTTTCCCAGGGTAGAAATGCTGTGGCCTTCACTCTGTCCATTTCTGTGCCTATAAATTTTAAGATCTGCACTGGCTCTAGTGAAGACTAGACTAAGCATCATGTCCATTACTTTTTGGAGTGATGCTTCTGCTACCCTTTTTCCACACAATAACCAGTCACCTAAGAAAGTAATGATATCCAACAGGGTGGATGGTATTGGGCTATAATGGACCACACAGAGGCATAATGAAGCAGAGGGCCTTGTAGCCCCTAGAAGGTCCAGTACAGCCCACAGTGGAGGGCATTACTGCGCTTAGAAAATGGGATTTGGGCAGGCCCGGTGGCGCTGATGACTGAGGCACTGTTCAAGCATCATACCTCGTACCATGCCAGTGACCATAATTCAGGAACAGGTTCTGGGCACTGGGGATCAGTTGGGGGGAAGGGGCTGTGAGATGATCAAGTGGCTGCTAGGCTGCTCTCATCTCCTGGGCTGGGGTTTCGAGCTTCCTCGCTCTGTGCTGACACCTGGTGGAGGCTAGGTGTCAGAGTGGAGGTATGGGTGGGGCTGATACGTCAGGAAGGTGGACTGGGCTGTGGTTCCGGGACCACATGTGTGCCTCCATGCACGTGCGCCTGCTGTGCTGCCACAGTTCCAGGCTTGGGTGAAAAACATAGAAAAATACCATGTCTCTCCATTGACATATGTGACAGACCCCAGCGTTCCCAGGCCCCACGCCATGTGGATCCCTGCTGGTGTGACCCTGGGCGGGAGGAGTGGCAGATGGGGCTGGAAGCTGCTGGGTCATGGGCCTGACAGCAGGAGCAGGTGGCAGTGGAGGACAAAATGCTGTATTAAAAAAAAAAAAAAAGTAAAATAAAAAATACCGTAAATAGGTAATTTAAATGAATTTAAAAAAATGTCCTGTAAAATAGTTCCTCTACTGCTGCCACTGGCTGTAAAGGGCACTGTTGTGTTTTGTGCTGCGCTGTTCTCTTTCTCACACACCCACTGCAGTTTATTCCCATTCCTATTTCTTTCTTTCTTTTAGTAGCCTCCTGTGGTTGACTGTGAAGCGAGTCAACTACAGGTCTATGAGACAAGCAATACTTTTGTGGTTGTGGTTCCCGCAGATGGAAATGTGCCTCCGGCTTGCGGCACTACTGAAAATGGGCAGTGACTGGAAGGAGAGGACGTGAGTAGCGCTGAGAGGTAAGCATGCTCTGTTCTAGTGCTACAACATGTATACATGTTTCTTTCTGTGTGACGAGGAGGAGGAAGTGAGAAAAAGTGTTCATTAGTGGCACTTGATGTAATCAGCGTGTGTGTGTGTAGTGGGGGGGCAGTCACTTACTAAATGAGGAAACAAAATGGCAGCTATGAGCAGTTTGCAAACGGGCACACTGATTTTTTTTGGGAAACAAGGCAGCCTGGCATCAGACTCTTTTTCCTGGTCTTTACTGGTACTTAATGTACCCCCTTGCCAAGGGGACTCGGCCAATCAGAGACTGAGGGAATTTCAATCCATTTTCTAAGTACGGCTAGCCTGTAGAAACATAAAATATGCCATCAGAAAAGGACCGCATGGCCCACCCAGTCTGTCCAGGTTGTGCTGTGATGCCAGCTTTCCTTAAAGGTGGTAGGAAACAATTTGTACAAAGTTAACTGCCCTCTTATTTTCCTTTCCGTGCCAGTTATGTATTTTGATATGCTTTTACCTATTTTTTGATGAATAAATAATCTAGCTTTGGGGGTGCGCCCAGATCTATAGAGTTCCGCTCTCCTCAGCAGCTGCTGCCCTTTTTCCCATATTTCTAAGACATTCCATGACATCAGCTACACCACTCCATGCTACTGATCTGTATGGCCTGGAATGGTGTTACTGATGTTGTAGAATGCTCAGGTAGTAAGAAGAGTGACAGCAGCAACTGCTGAGGAGAGAGGGATTCAGGGCAGTTTTAAATGCAAAAAAAAAAATTAGATGATCAAAAAGGGTAAAAAGATATCAGAATATTGGCCTTGGGAATGGTAGGGAGGAGATGAAGGGGGTTGGGGGTCCTGAACCTCGGGGGTGAAGCGGGCTGGTGGTTAAAGTGGTCAGGACCAGGAGATGCCCTGGGGCAAAATGGGCTCCAGAAAATGGTCCTTCAGTTGTGGTCCCCATACCCAAGGGCTCCAATAATTTTGGGCCAGTGGCCCGGGCATCTCCAGTACCTCGTCTAACTCGAGCGGTGTTGTGCAATGCCAGATCTATTAGGAACAAGACGGTCATTATTGCTGATCTTGTTGGGACAGCTGATCTGACTTGCATCACCGAGACCTGGCTGGATGATAATCCTGTCCCCACTTTGGAGGCAGCCATTCCAGTGGGGTTCTCGGTGATACACCGCTCGAGATGGGCCCACAGGGGGCCGGGGTGTAGCTATCCGTTTTAGATCGGAATTGGGCCTTGTGGGAGTGCCAGTCAAGGATTCCAGATCGTTTGAGTTTACCACTGTACAGGATCATTCTCGTCTACCATCCACACGGGAACGAGAAACTGTTTCTGCAGGAATTTGCAGACTTCGTTGTCGACATGGCGTTTGAGTCTCCCAGACTGATGGTACTGGGCAACTTCAATGCCTGGGTCGACGATGAATTCTCGCAGTTTGGTTGGGATTTCCTCCAATTTATGTGTTCGATGGACCTCACACAGGTAGTACCTCTGCAACTCATGATCATGGTCACTCACTCACTCGATCTGATTTTTCTCCTGGGTATGGAGGCCACCGATTTGGTGGTGGAACCAGTCAGTTGGTTGGACCACCACACCATAAGATTCAATTTCCAGGCTTCCCTCTATAGGCCTGCCATGGTGGAGATGGTCAGATACCACCCTTTGAGGGATGCATCTCCCGATGGTCTACTGGCAGTGTTGGACCTATCGAGTTTACTTGGTGCAATAGGGAGTTCTGAGGACCTAGTCCTGGCCTATAATAAGGCCATGGCGGAAGCCCTGGACTCTATTGCTCCTGTCCGTGTTTGTCTTCTCTCTCTTAGCCCTGGGTCCCCTTGGTTTGATGGGATCTTGAGGGAGTTGAGACGAGTCGGATGAGGCTAGAGCATTGCTGGTGGAAATCTGCCCTGGATGCCTTAGATTGATGGAGCACTATCAGCTCTGTCAATCAGCAATCACCCATAAGAAGGCAGAGCTCCTGTCTGGGGAGATTGCTGCAGCTCAGAATCAACCAGTTCAGCTCTTTCGGACCGTAAACTCTTAAAACTGAAGGTGGACAAAGCAATGGGGCCTGATGGGATTCATCCCAGAATTCTAAAAGAACTAAGGGTAGAACTAGTGATACCACTGACTACCCTCTTTAACAAATCATGGGAGGATGGGGTGGTACCCGAGGACTGGAGAAGGGCAGATGTGATTCCCCTTCACAAAAGTGGGAGCAAGGCAGAAGCAGAAAACTACAGACCTGTTAGTTTAACCTCAGTGGTAGGAAATGATGGAATCACTTCTGAAGGAAAGAACTGTTGAGTATCTAGAGGCCAGAGGGGCTCAGGACCCAAGGCAGCATGGATTCACAGCGGGAAGGTCATGCCAGACAAATCTGATAGATTTCTTTGATTGGGTGACCAAAGTAGTAGATCAGGGAGGGGCTGTGGACATAGCTTACCTAGACTTTAGTAAGGCATTTGACACAGTCCCACACAAAAGATTATGATACAAGTTAGCCAGCCTGGTAGTGGGTCCCAAGATGACAGCCTGGGTAAAGAATTGGCTGGAGAATAGGACACAGAGAGTAACAGTAAATGGAGTCCACTCTGAAGAAAGGGGGATTACTAGTGGGGTACCACAGGGCTCAGTATTAGGACCGGTCCTCTTCAATGTCTTTATAAGCGACACTGCAGAGGGACTGGAAGGAAAAGTATGTCTCTTTGCAGATGACACAAAGATCTGCAACAGAGTTGATGCACAAGGTGGGGTGGAAAGGATGAGAAGGGACTTGGCAAGGGTAGAGGAATGGTCAAATGTATGGCAGCTTAGATTCAATGCTAAGAAGTGCAAGGTAATGCACCTGGGAAAGAAAAACCCAGGGGAAGAGTACACAATGGGGGGTGAGATACTAACAACAACAAAAATGGAAAGGGCCTGGGGGTAGTCATATCAGATGACCTAAAGGTGGGCAAGCCAAGTGAGAGGGCAGCAAGGAGGGCTGGGGGGATACTGGGATGCATAGGGAGAGGTATCACCAGTAGAAAACAGGAAGTTATTATCCCTCTGTACAGACAGTTGGTGAGACCCCATCTGGAGTACTGCGTGCAGTTCTGGAGACCCACTCTCCGCAAAGACATAGACAGGATGGACGCTGTCCAGAGGAGGGCAACTAAAATGGTGCAGGGTCTGCACCGGAAGACATATGAAGAGAGACTTAAGGAGCTGAATATGTATAGCCTCGAGAAAGGAGGGAGAGGGGGACATGATAGAAACTTTCAAGTACCTCAAGGGAATCAACAAAGTCCAAGAGGTAGCATCTTTCAAAAAGAGGTGTGCTAGAACAAGGGGCACAATTTGAAGATAGAAGGCTCAGAGGTAATTTAAGGAAGTATTTTTTCACAGAGGGTTGTGGATGCATGGAGCAGCCTTCGGAGGAGGTTGTGGAGTCAAAAACAGTGGTGGAATTCAAGCATGCATGGGACAGTCATAGAGGCAATTCTAGGGGTGGAGGTAGGAAGAAGTAGGCTGCTGGTTAACTAGGATCTGCAGCTTATCCATTAGGTAGGGAAATGGGCAGACTGGGTGGGCCAAGCGGTCCTTATCTGCCGTCAAAATCTATGTTTCTATGTAGACAGGCTGTGCAACCCAACCTGTCTACAGGTCCGAGGAGCATTTTCACAATTTAAGCATGATGAGTTTGCTCAATTCTTTGCTGATAAGGTGGCCAACATCAGGGCGGAAATCCAACCAGCTTACTCTATGGGGGTTGACGGTGGGTGGTGCCTGTTCACTGAACCCCGGTTTTCTTTGTCTTCTTTCGACCGGCCAGAGACTGCTGATATCGTGCGGATTATCCACAATATGCGGCCGACATACTGAAGTTTAGACCCGGGCCCAACATGCCTAATTTTGGGGTGTACTGATTTTATCGGCCCCGTCCTGGCCAAGACTGTGTGGTGCTCCTTAGAGATGGGTGAGTTCCCTAGCTCCCTGAAGGAGGCTGTGGTTGCACCACTCCTTAAGAAAGCTTCTTTGGACCTGAACTGCTTGGCTAACTACAGACCCATCTCTAACTTTCCCTTTTTAAGGAAGGCGATTGAGAAAGTTCTTGCGCTGCAGCTGGAGAACCACATTACCATCCATGATATCTATGATCCTCTCCAGTTCGGTTTTCAGAAGAGGCATACTACCAAGACAGCTCTGGTTCGGGTACTCAGTGATCTACTGATAGCTAGAGATCAGTAGCGCCACTCCATCTTGGTGCTTCTTGATCTCTCATCAGCCTTTGACACTGTGGACCATGGAGTGTTGCCTGAGTGCCTGAGGGTCATCTGTGGCCTGGCTGGTCCAGTCCTCAGGTGGTTCCAATGTTTCCTCTCTGGCAGGTCTCAGAGGGTGGTGTCCAGGTTGCTTTCCTCAGATTCAGTCTCCCTGTCTTGCGGGTCCCTCAGGGCTCGGTGTTCTCCCCAGTGTTGTTCGCGGTGTATATGCTACCTCTAGGAGACACTGCAAGATGGTATGGACTGAGGTTTCACTGCTATGCCGTTGATACCCAGCTCTCCCTGTCTTTTGCTCCCGACCAGGATAGTGCCCACTCGGTTTTTAACAGGTGCCTCACAGAAATCCAGGACTGGATGAAATCTAGCTGGTTGAAATTGAACTATTGAATAAGACTGAGGTGTTGGCTGTGGATCCAGGTTTCCGGATAGAGGGGTTGGTGGCAGGGCGCCCCTTTGGGCTTTGGCCCGGGAATAGTCATCTGCCTTCCTCTGAACAGGTGCGTGACCTAGGGGTGCTCCTTAACAATAGGTTGACACTACGTTCACAAGTGTCTGCAGTTGTCAAGTCCTCTTTTTACCATCTCAGGCCTGCCAACACTGATCCACACCTTTATGTCTTTGTGCCTGGACTATTGCAACTCCCTCTACCTAGGGCTTCTGGGGGTTGATATCCACCGCTTGCAGCTGGTGCAGAATGCTGCAGCATGGCTGTTGACTGGGGCTCCTTGTTCGAGCCACATCACACTTGTGCTGCGCAAACTGCACTGGCTGCCTGTTCAGTGGCGGATCACCTTCAAGGTCGGTCTTCTGGCCTTTAAAGCCGTACGTGGACAGGGCCCAGGCTACCTGCAAGAGCTCCTGGTTCCTTACTGCCCCACTCACGCATTCCACTCAGCTGACATGGGGTTGTTAGAGATTCCCAGGGTACAGTTGAAAATCCCTGGCTTGCACGCTTTTATGTCTGCAGCTCCGACCCTGTGGAATTCTCTGCCTCGTCAGATTCGAGAGTGCCAGTCTGTGGGGAGCTTTAGAACAGTTTTAAAGATCTTTTTGTTCTGCCAGACATTCGGTGATTAGTCACGTTACATGCTCCTGCTTGTTTCTGTATTATTACTTGATCTTAACTGTATTTAATACTTATGCTTTTTGACTTTTAAACTTTTTACAGATTGTACAACACTTTGATTTTAGAGACTGTGCTTCATAAATAAAATTATTATTATCAGATACTAAAGGGAAAATAGGAAGACATGTAGAAGTGTAAACATAATTTTCCATCACCTTCAAAGCTTCAGTCACTATGGCCAACACCCTTGGGGCAGATGTGAGACCAAAGGGTGTTGCCTTCACTAGAACTGCTGGGTTCCCACACTGCATCTCAAATGTTTTCTGTGCGATTCTCTCACCGGAATGTGAATATAGGAATCTTTCAGATCCACTGATGAGAGTCCCTGCTGTAGTGACTGGACCACCATCTACCGTTCAGAATTTTTCTTTATGTGCCTGTTGAGACATGTCAGGGAATATATGTTGCCACTCACCTAAATTTTTTCTCATTAGAAAGTACCTGGAGAAGAACTCCTTTTCCTTTTGTTTTAGTGGTACTTCCTCTATTGTGTTCTGAAACAGAAGTTGTTAAATGCCCAACTGTAATTGCTGCTGTTCTTCCTCAGATTTTTGGTTTGAAATTTTCAAGTTTTTCTGTTCTGGCTGTTTTAGAAAGGCCAAAGAGAGACCCTTCCCCACCATTTATAGCACCCACTGATCTGCTGTTACAGACTGGAAGTGCTGGAAGTGGCAGGAAGTCAAGAGAATGGCCCACTCTCTGCAGAACAGGGACCAATTAAAAAACATACCACAGGAACAGGTGCATGTAGAGAAAAGTTGCCAAAGCAGCTGCAAAAATATTTAATGGAAAATTCCACCCCTCCCCCCCAAAAAAAAAACCAGTGACAAGAATACACAGTGTCCTGTGCTTCGAGCAGGTGGGTCTTCGTTGGGGGGCAGGCTCTTGGAAATGACATCACACTTTTAAATTCTTATACAGGCCATGAAGTAATTCAATTAGTTGCCCATTTACGAAACAGAGGCCACAGATAAAGAGGCAGTGCGATGTTGGAGCAAAGAAAAATTAAACATACCAGTCACACTATTCATGTACTTACATACCAGCTAATGCAGTACAGAAACTTTTAAACATCTCAAGTGCACAATACAGTAAAGACAGAAAATGTGATACAAAAATAGAGCCTCTCCAATAAGACTTTGAGGTGCAAAATAGAACAGTTACATGCTTACTGTAATAGTAGATCTTCGAGAGAATCTATCAGGCCACACCTATGGAACTATAGCCATCAGGCGCTAGGACCACACAAACGTTTTGCAAGCAGTCCACTAGGGGCCGCCAACAACAAGTTGGCACTTCCCATATAAATGTGTGAGGCCCCTTCCCTCCACAGTTCCCCACTTGAGAACCTGAGGTGCTGCCTATCAGGCAAAGCAGAAAGCAGCAGGCAGACCTTTCTGGAGAAAGAGACAGGATTTACAGAGCCCAGGGGGAATGGAGGGTGGGACGACATGGCCTGATAAAAGTGATTCTCTCGAAGATCTACACTTACGGTAAGTATGTAAGTGTTCTATCTTCTTCGAGGATATCTCTTTCATCAGGCCACACCTATGGAATGAGTACTAAGCAGTACTGACAATAAAATAATCTGGGTGTCTGAAGCCTACAGGCCTAAGAAAGGAGGCCTTGAAGTACAGCTGGACCAAAACCTGCCATTTTCCTTGAGGCAATGTCCAGAATGTAGTATTTAGTGAAGGTGTGGACAGTACTCCAGGTGGCAGCTGCACAAATCTCAGGAGCACGTTCTTGAAATAGGCAACAAAAGTGATCATGCCGGGTTCTTTCCCAGACACCGGTCGCTGGTGTGGTAACAGGTAAGGCACATAATGCCTCAGCTCTCCGCCCCACCCAGCCTGCTAAAAATAAGTATTTTAAAAGAAGGCAGCACCCTAGACCAGCACTCAGGCAGCAGCAGCTAGTTTTTTTTTTTTCTGTCAGTGACAGTGTGGGACTGGGACTGAGAGGACCAGGCTGAGGATGAACAGTGCACAGCCAGGCCCAGACTGTGTATGCAGCAATGAGTTAGAGCTTTATAAGAAAACACAGGAAGAAGGTTTTTGACACCCTGTTCTGTGCTGGAGAAAGTGAATAGAGAACAGAGGGGCCATGTTGGCCTCCATGCAGTCAAGACAAGAGGGAGCCCTAGCTTAGCAAACAAACCAAAGTGGCAAGGGGCATTTTTAATTTAAAAAAAAAAAAAAAAAAAGACTAGATACTAAGGCTCCAAGCTCAGCTGCTCTGTGCCCAAGAGCAGTCAGTGTGACTCACTAAGTAGGACAGAAGAGGAGTCATGAGGCTACTGGGGCAGGGTTTAAGAAGTAGTGCACAGGTCAGGTTCAGGAGCCAAGGAAAAATCAATCATTCAGCAATGCAAAGTCCACAGATCGTAAACAAAGCTAAATTAAATCATTACCAGCCAAGGCAGGCGACGGGCTCAGTTTTCTTATCTTGTTCTGGGTGAGCTGTTCTGCCTACTAGAACTAGCAGTTTACGCGTGATGGTTAGACAGGGACTGCAGACAACTGTTGCTGATTTGTAGCCCTATACTTAATGACAGGGGAGCAGCTCTCAGCATAGTCAGCAATAAAATGCATATAGGCCAGTGCTCTTTTACTCCTTAACTAAGGACAGCTCTAAGCAGCAGTGACAGTCTGTAGCAGAGCAGCATGTGTTGGCGTGAGACTGGGACAAAATAAGGACACCAGGTGCTTCCCCCCAGTGGCTCAGCATGCTGGCAACCCAGGTTTGGGTGCAGACTTGTGGAGATGGGATTGGGTACGACCAGGGGAAGGGGGAAACACGCGGGCCAGTCTGTGGAGGGATGGCGGTTTATACTGATGTAGTGTCACCTTGTCTCGTGGTGGGGGCTAGGCAGTCTACTCTCTTGTCAGTGGTGGTGCTTGTACACAAATGCATTGCCGACTCTTGCCAGTGGGGAGAAGGGCGGGAAGAAACCGAGGGAAAAAAACCTGACTACTTTCTCCTTAATGGTTAGCACACTCAGTACCACACCATAAGTCCTTCAACCTACACACGGATTCTAGTTAACAGGGTGGGGGGGGGTGGCCCTTCCCCAGAATCCTGCCACAAAGGACAAGCTGGAGGATGGTGGTAGTGGAGCATTTACTGGCAGCTGTAGCTGGGTGGCTGACTGGCTGAAGAAGCAGCCCTAACATGCAGCCAGCAGGGAGAAAATCTTGACTTAAAGAAAAAAAGTCAGTAGGCCTGGACTACATCTAGTTAAAAATTAAATAAAGCACAACCCTATTTTTGTGTTAGGCAACCAAACTTCAGATCCAGGTTGTCTGTGGACAAGTAATTTAAAAAGGAGAAATTCCTTCATACTTACTGTAATTTCCTTTTACGTTAGCTTCAAATGGGTAAAGACCACCCTGCTGGGCTAGTGGCAACGCCCAAAGTGGTCAATCAGCACAGAAACCCGGGCAGATGAACATGCTGAAGGCTGAGATTTTCCAGTCACCTCTTGTTCATGCAGTGCCTGTACACTCTTATGTACCCAATAATCTGTAAAAATGCACAGGTCAACGAGTTCTCCCTTTAACTGAAAAGTAGCAATGCACATGCAAGTAATCTGACATTCTAGAAAGGATAATCTGCTGCCCTACCTTACGCAGGAGAGCTGTCTAAAATTCTGTCTTTCCCTGAAGACGTCTGATCACTGGGTCCTTAACACGCTTGACCTTCTGTTGAACTCTTGCACATAAAGACATATGAACAGCAACAACAGTAAATATGACTACAAAACCAGGATAAGCACTAACCTGCAACAGGGAAAAACACCATGTAATGTTCAGAAATCTCCTCCTGCTAATCTATGTGCCTGTAACCGAACAAACTGCAGATGTTCCCCTGGTTAGCAGATACGTCTGGACAAGTCGTAAACAATTACCATCCTTGCTGAAATACAAAATGCTGAGCTATATTTGGAGTATATTATAGTGGAGTGCACCACTCAACTTTATGGGGCCCTGGATAAAGGGATGGCAGCAGGGTCTCTCTTCATAGACCTCACCAAGGCCTTTGTCAATCACCAACTGCTACTAAAATGTCTCCTCTCTACAATATTGTCAATGGACTCTGTGGCCTGGTTCCATAGTTACCTCACCCATAGATCTCAATGGATCAGGATCAGCAATACAATCTCTGAGCCCAGGGAAGTAAACCTAGGGGTCTCGCAAGGTTCTATCCTTGGTCCTTTCTTATTCAGCCTCTTCATAAATGACATGCCTTCCACCTGTCCTGCACACTCCATACTCTATGCAGATGATGCTATTATCTCCATCCCAGGGAAAGACCTGGGATCAATTAGCTCTGAACTTCAGCTCAATTTTCATGCACTGGAATCCTGGTTCACCAGAAATAAACTGCTACTCAACTATTAAAAGACAAAGAGCATGCTCTTCAGCACCCCACAGAGCAAGATTCGAGGGTCCTCACTGCATATACTTAGTAGCGAAGGAGAAGTACTAGACCAAGTCAACACATTCAAGTACTTAGGGATTCACCTTGATGACACCCTCACCTTCATTGCCCATGCTGAGCAACTGGTAAAGTCCACCAAAATGAAGCTTGGCATCTTGTACAGACACCACACCTCAATGACACCGGCTGCCCTGAAACTTGTTATATGCAGTTCAGTTTTCTCATCCGTGGATTATGGCCTTTTCATATATACAGGGCAGACAGCGCTTAAAAGGGTCAAAACCATCCTCAACAAGGCCTGGTCTTGGGAGTACACAAAATGACTCTCTAGTGACCTATACAAGGAAACTGGCTGGCTCCCACTCCACCACATACTCCAATACAAGGCCTGCCTCCTTGCATAGAAGTCCCTGACGGGGTCCATGCCTAGTGCTACTTCAGCCCTCTTTGATCCTGCACAACCATCTAAATGCACAAGGAGTGCCTCCAGGGATGTCCTAGATGTTCCCTTCAAACGAACCATCCTTGGCCAAAGATCCCTCTCCTACTGTGGGCCTAAATGGTTCAATGATCTGCCTGCAGACCTTGCCGACTCCCCCAGACTTGGCCACTTTAAAAATGGGCTTCGATCGCTTCTTGCCAGCAAATCTGACTGCCAGCGTTTGTTAACCCACGGCCTCGGACAGCTGTTCTCACACCCGTCAAACGCAACCCTCGCTCTCTCACTCCCACCCTCCTGTTCCACAACTGCCCACCTGCCCCACCTCCTACCTCCCCTGGACAAAGCCTCAACTTGGCTGCTAAAACTACATTTCTGCAGACTGGGAGCACCCCGTCTGAACTGTAACATGATTGTTTAACACTGTACTGCACTTAATTAGTGCTGCATTAATATGTTTCTCCACAAGTGTAGTCCTGTTTTTCCTCACTTGTTGTACCTTGCTTAATGTTGTAACTGCACACCAATATCACTTGCTAATTGATGTCTTTCTGTTCTACAATGTTTCATCACCTGTAAATGTCTTGTATTCCTTGTTGACTGAGCCTTTGTAAACAAGCCCCCGGCTCAAAGGTATTAATCTGAATTTGAAATAAATAAATAAATCAAATTGGACAATATTCTCCAAAAGGACCCATGGGCTCCTGGTAGAGGCCCCATTAGCAACACTGGAGCTTATAGCAAAGGAAATTACGGTGAAGTATGAAGGAATTTCTCCCTTCTGTATTGCTCCGCATTAATCAATGGTCTTTACAGATGGGTTCTAAGAAGCAGTACCCATTTTTCAACCAGATGGGGGAGAATATTGTCCCATATATACAGCATAATCCATATGGGAAAAAATAAATAATTATCTGCTAACCACTGCCTGCAAAACTCTGACTGAAGGCAGTGTCGGCGGACCTTTGAACATCCAATCTGTAGTGCTTAGTGAATGTATGAACAGAGAAACATGTTGCCACTTTGCATAGTTCTAACACGGATGCCTCCCTCCCGCTCTGCCCAGAAAGTAGCCAGAGCCCTGGTAGAGTGAGACTTGATGAGGGCTACAGCTTTCTTCTCTGCCATATAGGCCTCAGCAATGCAAGCCCTCAACCACTTAGGCAAGGTGGCCTTGGAGGCTTTCTGATCTTTCTTCGTTGGTCCAAAATGAACAGTGTTTTGGACTTCCTTATTTTCTGTTGTCCTCTTGAAGTACGTCCCGACTGCTCTGTGCACATCCAACTTCTGCAGCGCGTGCTCCTTTGGATTTGCCAGTTTAGGACAGATGGAAAGTGAGCAGATTTCCTGATTTACATGAAAAGCTGTAGGAATCTTTGGAGTGAAGGATGGAACCGTCCTCAATACCACCTTCTCCTTATGAATAATAAGGTAAGGTTCCTCATGTGATGTCTGAAGTTCACCAGTCTTTCTGGCAGAGCAGATTGCAGTTAGGAAACACACCTCGTACAACAGGATATCCAATGGTACTGACGAAAGAGGTTTGAAAGGAGTCTTATGTTAAAGGGCATTCAATACCAGATTAAGATCCTGGGGGAACTGGAGACCGGAACAATGGTCTGCTGCTGCCAACAGCTCTTAGAAAACGTTATAAACGTTCGACTGGTCCCCATAGATGCACCCATAGGATTTCCCAGGGCTGTTCCTAGCACAGATACCTGACCTCTCAGCATGCTCAGCGCAAGCCCTTTGTCTACTCCAGTCTGCAAAAAATCTAATCTCTGTGGAACTATAGCTGTGGAGGGTCTGATTCATTCTCTCTCTGGCACAAGCCACAAAGGTATTCCACACAAGGTCATAGACAGTGGACACAGACACCTTTCTGCAGGCCATTAGGGTATCCACAACCTTCTTGGAAAACGCCTGTCTCAACAGTTGCCTCTCTGGAGCCAAGCTGCCAGCTGCATTGCCTCTGGGTGTGGATGCCGAATGGACTCTTGGAAGAGTAGGTATCCCCTGGAGAAGTAGCCAGAACGGTAACTGCTGGGCTAGGTTCATCAGGTCTGAGAACCAGTGTTTTCTTGGCCATTCTGGTGCTATCATAAGGAAGTTTCCTCTTGAGTGCCTTACCTTGGGAAGGAGTGGTAGCGTAGGGAACAGGTACGCTTTGATGAAGTCCCATGTCTGAGACATGGCATCCACTGCCTCAGCCCAAGGACACAGATACTGACTAAAGAATTGCAGTACGTAAAAATGTTCCTTTAAGGTGAACAGGCCAATCAGGGGCTGACTGAACCTTCTGCACAGGAGGTCGAACGCCTCCGGGGTTTAACGTCCACTCCACTGGGTGAACTGTCTCTCAACTCAGACAACTGGCCTAGACTGGCAACTCTCCTGTCAGATGAACAGTTAAGAGGGTCAGGAGGTATTCCTCCACCCACAGCAGAACTTCTGCGGTTTCTGCCAACATCTCCTTGCTTCTTGTGCCTCCTTGGTTGTCTATGTATGCCAGTGTGGCGGTGTTGTCTGACACTACCTTCACTGCCCTGGACCGCACTCAAACATAGAAATGGAGAAGACTAAGATGTACTGCCCTCATTTCCAATATGTTTATCTACAGCCATTGTTCTTGAGGGGTCCAAATGCCCTAGGCTGGAATGTGGTCAAGGACTGTGCCCCAACCCAATAGGCTGACACCGGTCATCAGTATCAGCTCTGATGGGTCTTACCAACCAAGCCAGCAAATGCTGGATGGATGGAAGAAGTGTGTGGCTGGACTGAAGAAGTGCGATCAGGGCTTGGTAGTCTTCCCAGACCGGATTTCAGGTATCCAGTATCCCATTCTGGAGGGGTCGCATATGTAAGTGGGCCCACGGGACTAATTCTTCTCCCCCCCCCACAAAGGTTTTTCTCCCGTTTGGTGTGGTCACAGGTGGCTTTTCAGCCCTGCCCCTGTCTCCTCTTGTTCGTCACCAACCCCCTCCAACCACAGAGCCTAGAATTCCCCATGGACTGGCTCCCTGTGGTAGGGACGGTAAGGGGAGGTCCATCCTCCCCCTACCTGCACATCCAGGCTTGGGCCCAGCGATTGGGTGACGGCACGGGATGGAGGCAGGCAGGAAGGGCTTCATTATTCCTGTGTCAGCCAGAGCCTTTTCATTTTTCCCCCTGCTCCCCAGGACTAAGGCATACTCTGTTAGCGCATGTGTGTGCAGCCACGCATGCGCACAGGACCTGCCAGCCCCACTGGACGATGGTGCTACCACCTGACCTCCATCAGGTGGCAGCCAAGAGCTGGGAAGGTTCATCTCTCCAATCTGGGAAAAAAGAGCTGCCAGTCGGCCACTCAGTCCTTTCCTGGCCCTCCCCCTGGCTGACCCCCGACATTCCGAGCTCATTCCCAAACCTGGGTCACCGGTGTGGGAGAGATAAGGCACTTCACAGCACATCAGCCCTCTGTGCCACTGGGCCAGCTCACTGGACCAAGTCTATCGCTGCAGTCATCAGCCCTAGAATCCGAAGAAGCCTATGGGCAGATACAGATGGCAGGCTGCTCAGCCACCGAAACTCTCACCTCAGGGTTTCCTTCCTGGATGACGAGGAAGACATTTTCCCTTCTCCATGCTAAACATTGCTCTTAAGTGTTCCAAACTATGAGACAGAATGAAGGAACTCTTCTCCTCATTAATGATCAACTGTGAGTCTCTACCATCTCTAGGGTCCTTGACACCGATCTCTTCATCATCTGAGCCAGCGATGCTCAGATGAGAAGACTATTAAGGTAGTGATACATGTGATGTCCCTCCTGTCTCATCTGCGCCACTATAACGATCAGCACCTTCGAGAATACCCAGGGAACTGTTGCCAGCTCAAAGGGAAGCGGTTGTTACTAGATATGCTGTCCCTGAATTGTGAACTGCAGAGACTTCTGATGTGATTGGCGTATGGGGATGTGGAGATAGGCATCTTTCAGATCAATGGAAGCCAGATAATCCCCTAGTTGGATTTCACAGATTACTGACTGCGATGATTCAGTCTTGAAGGCTGTGTGGCAAACAAATACAGGTTACTCACCTGCACGAGGAGTTCTAGGAATGGTATATGTTGTTCATCCACACTTACTGGCAGGTTCCTTGCCACTTTAAATCTTGCCAGAAGGTCTTCCAGCTGGCTCCTCCCACCCACCCGGGTGATAAAACTCTCGGCTCCGCCCCATGATGCCAGATCTAGCCTGCTGGAAGCCAGGTTGCATCAAGCCGGGGAGGTTGGGTGGGTTGTGTGGATGAACAACATATACCATTCCTAGAACTCCTGTTACAGGTGAGTAACCTGCATTTCAAGGGACATGGAGATTAGGGTTACCACCTTTTAAGAAGCCCAAAGTGGGACATTTATTACCGAAACATGATTTTTCACAGGACAGTACATAACCTCGACCGATGCAGACTTGTTTTCTCTATATAATCAGAATTAAGGCTAAGTATTGCAGTTTCTTAGTTGCTTCTAGTGTTTCTTATCATTTTAAGGTATTTTAGTTAAGCTATTGTAGTTTTCTAGAACATTTAGTGGAAAGTTAGAAAATATTTTTTCTACTGTAAAATCAGGACATTTAGTATTTTTCATGTTTTTTTGCAGGACACAGCTGCCCAAATCAGGACTGTCCTGCGAAAATCAGGACAGGTGGTAACCCTAATGGAGATGTTGTTCAATCCACACTTACTGGCAGACTCCTAGCAGTTCTCCGGGAGGAGGGAGGCAAGGCGCGCCCCCCCTACTTGGGAAATAAGGACTGGAGAACCGAGGTCCCAAAACTAGCATCCCGGCGTGACTCAAGGTCGATGTGGTAGTGGGTAATGAAGGTGTGTGCTGACTTCCAGGTAGCAGCCCTGCAGATTTCCTGGACAGGGACGTCCCTGGAAGCAGTGGTATGGTGAGTAGAATGAGCTCTTAATCCCTCTGGAGGCTCCATGCCCTCCAACCTATAGCAGAGATCTATGCAGGAGGTGACCCACCTGCCTATTGTTCGCTTGGCTCCAAGTCTGCCAGGTGCAGCTTCAGCGTAGGTAACAAACGGCTGGCGAACCTCTCCCCGAACTTCAGCCATCCACTCCTTATAATAAGAGAGCACTCTTCTAGGGTCCAAAGTATGGAGCCTATATTCGGCCTCCGAGGTGTGACTGGGGAAGAACACCGGCAGAGTCAACACCTGCTTAAGGTGAAACTCCAACACCACCTTCGGAAGGAAGTTTGGGTGGGGGCGCAGGACAACCCTGTCCCTAAGGAAGACAAGATAAAGAGACTCAATGGAAGGCGCCTGGAGCTCTCCCATCCTTCTGGCTGACGTAATAGCCACCAAGAAGGCGGTCCTTCCATGACAGGTGGGAGATATCGCACCTGTGCATTGGTTCGAATGGCTTGCCCATGAGCTTAGCCAATACCAGCAGTAGATCCCACGGAGGTAGAGGTTCTCGCACCGGAGGGGATATGTGATCAAGGCCTTTGGAAAAGCGCCTGACCACCTTTTCCTGTGCCACCGACTGCTTCCTCGCCCGCCAGCCGTAAGCAGAGATGGCTGCCAGGTGCACCTTAAGGGTCATCGACCGAAGCCCTAGCTGAGAAGGGGACCACAGGTAGTCCAGCATGCTGGCCAATGAACAGGAGGAAGGGTCCAACCCCTTATCCTCACACCAAATGGAGAATCTCTTTCATTTGAAGGCATAGCATTTTCTGGTCGCCTCCTTATGGGATACCTCAACAACGTTGAGGACCTCGTCGGAAAGACCCAAGGCCTGGAACTCTAGCCGCTCAAGAACCAGGCCGTCAGGTGCAGGGATTGAAGGTCCGGGTGGAGTACCTTCCCCTGGTTGACCGAGATCAGGTCCAGGTGGGCTGGAAGCCGCCTCGGGAGCCTGGAGCCGAGGCTGAGGAGATCTGGATACCAGAACTGGCGGGCCAGTCTGGGGCTGGCCAGAATCACCTGCCTTGTCCCTCCTCGCCTTGAGAAGCACCTTGTGGATCAAGGGAAATGGGGAAAGGCACAGAAGAGCCCGGAGTCCATGGCCTCGAAGGCATCCTGCAGCGAGCCCTGCTGCTGGGGGGCGGGCATGAAACAGCCTCAACCTCCGCATTCTCCCTGGAGGCAAACCGGTCCACCTGAGGTGTGCCCCAGTGGGAGAACAGATTGTGTACTACCTCCGGCAGGAGAGACCATTCGTGAGATGCAGCACCTATCCCGCTTAGGGCATCGGCCAGAGTGTTGGAGGCTCCTGCCACATGGATGGCTAGGAGATCCACCTCCAGTCTGCTCACGAGAGACCAAGTGTGAAGAGCCTCCTTGCACAGAGGCAGGGAGTGCATCCCGCCCTGGCGGTTTAGGTAGTACATGGTCATGGTGTTGTCCGTCTGGACCTGGACCACTTGACCCCATACAAACGGAGCGAAGGCGGTGAGGGCTAGTCGGACTGCTCGAAGCTCCAGCAGGCTGATGTGGCATCGAGACTCCTGAGGGGACCAGAGGCCGTGCGCTCTGAGCTCCACCAGATGGGCACCCCAACCCAACAGAGAGACGCTGGTCGTTAGAGTGACAGTTGGCCCTGGGCAGACAAACGGGATACCCTCCTGCAGATGAGCCAGAACAATCCACCACTGGAGAGCGTTCCCCATCTCCTCAGTCACTATCACTGGCTGGTCCAGAGGACTGGAGCGCTGTGACCATTGGCGGGCCAGCCCCCACTGCAGGGGATTTATATGTCAGCGGGCCCAACGGACCACGCTGGTGCAGGCCACCATGAGGCCCAGGAAGTCCCGGGCAGGGCGCAGTTGCCAAACCAGAAATGATTGGGCAAAGGAGGAAAGAACCTCGTCCCTGTCCACTGGGAGCCGTGCTCTGGCTCGAAGAGAGTTGAGCTCTGCCCAGATGAACTGAATCACCTGCGCTGGCACAAGTTCCAATTTGGCCTCATTGATGAGGAGGCCAATCTGACAGCAGACCTGGAGGGCCAGATCCCTGGACTGTTCCGCCTCCAGCCTGGAGGGGGGTGCAATCAGCCAGTCGTCCAGGCAAGGGTACACCCGGACCCTTCGGCAGCGCAGGAATGCTGTCAACACTGCCATGCATTTGGTGAAGACCCTGGGAGCTGGAGAGAGGCCGAAGGGCATGGCCCGGAACTCGTAAAGGGATCCCTCTGCCCTGAAGTGGAAGAATCACTGGTGAGACGGACGGATTGAGACGTGAAAGAACACATCCTGGAGGTCCAGAGAGCAGAACCACACGCCTCGTTCCAAAGATGGGATGATCTGAGCCAGAGTGACCATCCTGAAGGTACGAGACCTTAGGAACTTGTTCAGGTCGTGTAGGTCTAGAATGGGGCGCCAGCCCCCCATCCGTTTTGGGACCAGGAAGTAACTGGACACAAACCCTGGGTCTGGTGGAGGATCCACCACCTCCCTGGTCACCTCCATTCTGGAGGAGCAGAGCAATGTTGACTCGATGAGCCGACAGAGAGGCTGTGGACCCCGTAAGCCCCCATGGGGCGTCGGCTTGATAAGGTGGGGACTGCTCTAAATCCAGAGACAGACCCTTTCCTACCACTTTCAGCACCCAGCAGTCCGTGGTGATATCGGACCAGATGGAAAGGAGGTGGCGGAGCCGCACCCCCCCCACGGGGGGAACCCGGGGAGGAGTGACGAGGTTGGGGGCCACACCCCTCAACCCATCACTGGGCAGGCTTGGAGGAAGGGCCGGCCGAGGGGCCTCCTGGATCTTTCCCTCCCGGCTTCCTGCTGGAGGAAGCTGCAGGCTTGGCTTTGGGATGCCAAGTGCGAGCCTGCTGGCCCTGATGCTGGTGCTGCTGGGTCGGACGTGCCGCAGGGGCTGAAGAGGCTTATGCAGCTGCTGGCGGCCTCTGTCCTTCTGGGCAGACGTGACAGAGTCCAAGGTGGCATTGGACTTCTCGATCCTTTGCAGATGATTCTCCACTCCGGGGCCGAACAAGTCGGTACCCAAGAAGGGAACATCGGCGAGCTTGTGCTGGGTATCCGCTGTAAAAGTGGAGATCCGCAGCCCAGCTCTGCAGCGCATGGCCACTGCGGCCGCTACTGACCGGGCACACAAGTCAGCTATGTCCAAGGAAGTCTGGAGTTATTGTTTGGCCACCGCCCTTCCCTGATCCCGCACCTGCTTGACCACTGTCTGGAGGTCAGCAGGGAGATGAGAAATCACGTCATCCAGGGAGCCCAAAAGGGCGTGCGAAAAGTGTGCCATCAGAATGGCCGAGTTGGCCTGACGAAGGCCTAGGGAGGAAGCAGCATAGACTTTCCGCCCGGAGTAGTCCAGTTTCTTGGACTCTATCGGGTGGCTTGTCCACATCCCGAGCATTTCCGGAGCACTGGAAAACGCTGTTGGTCACTAGCCCCTCCGCGGAGGGGTGCTCCGAGAAACTGGAGAGTGAACCAGTGGGAATGGCATACTTTCGAGCCATCCTGGCCGAAGGTGCTGGACAAGAAGCTATCCGCTGCCATAGCACCAGGGCCGAGCCAACAATGGCTTCAGCCACCGGGAAGGCCTCCGTGGGGGAATCCCCTCAGTCCAGTATCTCCGTGAGAGGATACTTGGCCCGCTTTGAAATGGGTTCGAGCTTCATCCCAGTGGCCTCTGAGATGAGCCGAAGCATTCCACGGAACGAGGATGGGCTCTCGTCCACCGACTGACCCCCAGTGGACTCCAGGTCGAGGGGCTTGGAGAACAGGGAAGAGTCATCGTCAGACTCCGAGGAGTTTGCAAACAGCTGCCGAGGGCCTGAGCCATCCTCCACCTGCCGAGGCGATCGGGAGTGAGGGTGACCAACAACCGATGGGGCAAGCCCTGACCCGACCGAGAATCCTTGGTCGGCGCCCCAAATTTAGGTTGTGGAGGTAGGGGTTCCACCACAATGGGTGGCGCAGCCGGTTTCAGCTGAACAGCCGGCTTCGGCTTCTTGATTACAATGAGGGGTTGTTTCTGACGCTTTTGTGACAACCACTTAATGGCTGGGGAAGGCGATAGAGTCGGCTTATTCCCGGTCAAAAGGAGCTGCTGCCACATCAGATCCTTGTAGCGCCGACACAATTTGCGCAGAGCCTATCCTCCAAAGAGGACGAAGATGAGGATGAGCAGTGCCGCCGCTTTCCACGGTGCAGAGACCGAGACCGCTGATGTCGGCGGAATCGACTGGACTGGGAAGAGGTCCGAGACCTTCAGTGTTTCCGAGGGTGGGTCTCAGAGGGGGCCGGGGAAACCCGCTCCTCCCTCGGTTCAGGGACCTTAACCGGGGACTCCGGCACAGGAGGCACGGGCAAGTCCTCGGTTTCCACCAGGGGAACCGGTGAAGAAGAGTTGTCGACTTCTTCAGTCTACAGCCCGTCCGACGTGACGGGGACACAGTGAAGCCAGCGGCCATAGCCGCAACCTTGACTGAAGTAGAGAGTCGACTATCCGGGGAAGGGGACCTCTCCCGCTCCCACGAACGTTGACGGTGGGACTTACCTTTGGAGTCCTTCTTCTTGGACCGAGAGGAATGTCCTGAAGGCCCCTCTCCCTTGGTGGAGAGGGACTGACAAAGTTCCTTGATCGAAGCCGTGTAGGAGGAGCCCAAAGAGAGCGGGATAAATGCTGTGACCGAAGAAGATGATGATGTGGCCTGGGTCGCTTCCTCCTCGAGGCGATCATTTGTTCAAGCTGTTCAGCCAAGCCCACCGCTGTGGACACCGCCCAATGGGCCTCCTTCGACTTGACCGGAGGATAACGTTTCTCGGGGCGCCAAAGTTGCAATCTGGCAGCGCGATCCTCTAAGACCGTGGCCAAAAAGGACTTGCACAAGTCGCAGGCCTGCGAATCATGCTCAAGCCCAAGGCAGTACACACAAGTGGAGTGCGGATCAGTTCGGGACATCTTCTGCTCACAGGGGCAACAACGAAATCCAGGAGTCGATTTGTCCATCGCAGCCGCGAGGGAAGATAAAGACCGAAGTCTTGCAAATTTTAAGATTAGTTTTGGGTTAACCGAAGAGTTTGGATCCAGGCCTAAAACGCAGAGCGCAAAGGAGGGAACCTGAGCTTCCAAGTGGTAAGGAAGATCTGGCGTCATGGGGCGGAGTCGAGAGTTTTACCACCCGGGTGGGTGGGAGGAGCCAGCTTGAAGACCTTCCTACAAGATTTAAAGCGGCAAGGAACCTGCCAGTAAGTGTGGACTGAACAACATATCCATGTCCCTAGAAACCTATTTAGGTAGCTCAGGTCCAGAATCTGTCGGAAGACCCCAGACTTCTTTGGGACCACAGAACCCCAGACCTCCTCGCTGGGGAGGGGGGTACTGGGACAACTTCCCCAATATGCAACAGGAACAGGGGTTCCAAGGTATGAGCCACCGCGTGCCTCTTCACTGTGTTTTGGAGCACAGGGGATGGCAGTAATGGACCCCTTGTGAGTACTGCCACAAATTCTATAGCATATCCAAGAGCCAGGATTTCCAGTACCCAGGCATCTCACGTGATCTGGGCCCACCTCTGGTAAAACTGCTGAAGTCTTCCATAAAGGGAAGGGAGGCAGAGACAGGCCCGTATACCTTCATTGTGAGTTACCTCCTCATTGTCCTGCACTTCTATTATGCCTACGTGTGAAGGATCCTCTGTTACTGTCAGGGGTGTTCAAATCAAAATTTTGAGGACTTGCCCAGCCATGACTAACTGAATTTTCACTTGCCCTTATTTGTTACAATGAAATTAGCTTTCTTTCTGTACTTGCCGTTCAAGGAAATTTACTTGCCCTGGGCAGGGGGCAACAGGATTTGCACACCCCTGGTTACTATTCTTCTTGAATCCAGAATAGGCTCCCCAGGGTCGTTGGTTTCCAAAATTCTGAAAGGGCAGAAAAATGCCTCTGAACTGTCGCTGCTAAGTACCTCCTTGACCTCTAATTCCAGTTCACTCTCTGCTGCTGTTTTGACACTGGGAGTTGTCCCTTATTATCCTGGACATCATTCAGGATGTCAACCAATCTAGAACCGAAAAAAACACCTTCAAAGGCCAGGTTAAATAGTCTCGCCTTTGAAGCCTGATCTGCGACCCACTGCCTGAGCCAAACAGCCCACATTGCTGCCATGATGCGATAAGCGTAGCATGCAGACATCCTTAAACTGTCCACAGTGACATCCCCGGGAAAGCGGATGCCATGGACACCAGCAGCAAGATGTTCACCCCTTCTGAATCCAGGAGGAGAACGAAACTAAGGCCATGACCCATTAGTTCAAGGCTCTGGAGACAATAAAGGATGCATATGCAGTGTGAAGATTTACCCCGTTCAAGGCAAAAGCTCTTCTGCATGATGCATCCACCACCTTATCGTGGGTGTCGATTAGTGCCAATGAACCCTCAATAGAGATGGTTGTGTGGTTAACCGAATTATGCACAGCCTTATCTGCCAAGGGGGGAACCTCCCACTTCTGGAAGCTGTACTCCAAAAATGGAAAACATCTCACCCTCTGTCTAGGGAGATGCCTGCACTTACCTGTGCTGGCCCATTCTTGCTCAATGATCTGGTTGCAGTGCACAAAGTTCGGAAAGCACTTTGGTGCAGAGGAGGAGGCAGACAGAACTGGATTCACGTCTTAAGACTCCATAACTTGCACCTCCTTCAGCTGAAACGTGTGACAAGCCTCTGTTATTAGACAGGGCAGGGTAGAATTGGAATCATTTTCTTAGGCTCCTTCCACTCCCTTTCCTCCTCCTCCTCCAACATGGAGGGATCCTCCTACGCATCAAACAAAGCGGATGGGTCAGGATTTTCTCCTTGGCCCCCCAGAATCTTCCTTTTCACCCTCAACATCGACAAAAATGGGGGTTGCCTGAAGATCTAGGTGAGCAACCTCATTCTACTGCGGCGCACCTGGACGTGCCTGTATGAACCCCACTTGGCCTGAGGGGCCTACCTTGGGTGAGGGTGCATTAGTAAGGCTGTCCTGAGGAACATTAGGATTTAGCAGCTCATTTAAGAGCAGCAAAAAGGATTTGCACAATTTCGCCCTGCCACTACCAGTTGGTAGCCCAGGAGCAACCCCCTCCCTGAAGCTCAGGAGTCCAGCTAGAGGGGACCAACACAGACATGTTAAAGTGCGTTACACAGTTAGGACAGCAAGACCCTAGTGGAGGTCTTACACCTTTTAAATATTAAAGGTCTCCAATAAGCCATGGTGCCAATATTCTGTGCTCAAATGGAAACATCCAACCAAGCAGTTGTTAATGATAAATGTGATGCTCCCTGGTCCTGCTTTTAGGCACAGAGCTAAATAAGGCTTAGCGTCCCTGACAGCAGTTGAAACAGCACCAAATGCACCTGAATATACATAAATATACTTAAGGGAGGAATAAGGCGGGGAGGGGACTATCGCTGAGAAACACAGGTAGACCCCGTAAGTGTCCCCAACATACACACACCGAAAAACTCAAAAAAAAAAAAAAAAAAAAAACTATTACCTGAAAAGGCACCAGCCTAGTACCAAGGAGACCTGCAAAAGCACCCTGTATAAAAAATTAGGCATGTGGCACCCAATTTATGCACAATTAGCAACGAAAAATGGGGTAAAAGGAATAACAGGTTATTCAATTTGAATGCCACAGCAGGCACAATTTCTAAATTTTAGGGTGCCTCCTGAAACCAGGTAGCCCCAACCTGCCCCACAGTTGCACAAACAGACCATGAAAATAACAAAAATGACTGTAGATTTAAGAATCTGAGAGGGAGAATGCCTATGCTGTCTACCCCTTAGCGGCACAGCAAAGACTGGAGAATCTCAGCCTTCAGAATATTCATATGTCCAGGATTCTATGTTGATTGACGGCTTTGGGCTGTGCCACTACCCCAGTAGGGGTGGTCTTTACCCATTTGTAAAGACTGCCCATTGACAATGTGGAGCGATACAGAAAAATATACACATATTCCTAGCCAGCCCGGCACGATATTTCCAAAATCCCCCCAAACTTCTCAGAATATTTATCCAATATGTTAAAGCAGCAAGATATGGTAAAAAGTCTGGGGTCAATTACTAACCCTCCAGAACGAAAACCTTACCAACTGTTTTTTTCTTGAAGTCATGGCTCAAATCAATAACTTTTCAGTCACAGTCTAAAACTGGAGTTGGCCCACTACTAGATTTTGTACCAGACTAGCAGAATTTTCATTTTAATAGCCATGCTGGCTTGTACTGAACAAGGTAACATAAATTAGCAAGTATGTTTGCTGGACTGGTAGAATGTCTATGAGGCCAGCAAATTTCTGAAGCTAATGGCCCTACTGGCATAAAACCTAAATTTTGACCCAAGAGTGGCTATAAACTTTGTGCAAAATATCATGAACAAATTTTCCTTCAAGGTCTTCCATATATTAAATGACTATTATCGAATGGGCAGGATCGTTCCTGCAATATGAATGGCTAATAACTATTTCAAGCTATGGCAATATCTCATGATAAACACTATAGCCTGGCAAATGTCCCTGCCACCTGGTTCTTGTACCTGTAATCCATTTACTAGCAACAATACACTCCAGACTGCATGTTACTGTTTGGGATACCACCACTGCTTAGGTGGTTGAATGCACTCTGTTGTGCCTCTGAATCTTCCCAAACTGATGGAGTTGGAGGCCAAAAGTAAACTGTTAAATCTGGGTATCACAGGAATAACAGAAACTTGGTGGGATACCAACTTGTTGTGGAATCAACAAATTATGGGCTACAAACTCTATCACAAAAATAGAACTAATTAAAAAGGTGGGGAGGTTGTCTATACATAAGACATAAGGGGATGTCTTATCCCCTCCTATGAAATCCCATCCCTAAATAATACTGAAAGCATCTGGGTATCAGTATGATTAAAGGGACTTTCACAAATCATTACAGGTAACTGTTATAACCCCCAAATGTCTGAGTCAACTTACAAAGCAGATTTGCTGAGGAACATTGCCCATTTCTCCAATCAGAAGGATGTAATAATTTTGGGAGATTTCAACATGCCCCATATAGATTGGCCCACATTTACAAGTAGCAGCAAATATGATGCTGACTTTCTGGATATTTTAGCAGATAAAGGCTTACTTATCTCAACTTATCACTTCACCTACTAGAGGCAGTAACACTGTAGACATTCTTATTCCAAATATGAGCTAAAAACTCAACAATAACCAGATACTAGATCCACTAGGGAACAGTGACCATTATTCAATCCTGTTTACGCTATTAGGTGACCACTACAGTTTAAAAACTGAGACAACATATAGGAACTATGATGGTACCAACTTTAAAAACATTATTAACAAAATAAACAACAACATCCAGTGGGAAAAAGTCCTCTATCCACTCTCAGTGAATGAGGCATGGAATAAACTAAAAACTATGGTCCACAAACTAGAGGAAATCCATATACCCATAAAAAATAAATATGATAAAAAGGGCAGGATACCAAAATGGCTAAACAAATCCATTAGAACTCAAATCAAACTAAAACAAGCATTTGTCAATGCCGAATGTTATCTCGCTGGCATTGGCATCGGTAGTGCTGGAGTTAGAGACACATAATAGGAATGGCAGTGAAGTACTGAAGTGACACCAACCCCACCACTACCCTGTAGAGATCGACAGGCAATGGGGTCTGCCTATGAGTCGTAAGCTGTAATACTCATGCCATTGTACCTCACCCTTCCCTGTAGATACTGACAAGTGTTGTGGTGTGTTTTGGGGTCTTTGGGTGTCACACTTACCCCATTCCATAAGGAAATATGCTGAGGTGGGTGCAGTTTAGGAGAACGGGGTGAACTTTGTGGCCAAACAGTGCAAGACACACCATGATACCAGTCACTGGCTGCAGGGTGGGGGGTGTGTTTTGGAATGGCGTGAGCATTACAGCCAATGATCCAAAGTCACACCCCTGACGCTTGCCAGTCTCTACAGGGTGAGGTGCTACAGTTGGAAACCCTAACACCGTAGGTGTGTGTTGGTATTTTCACTCCAAATTTTCAACATGGGCTTTTTGTGAGCCCACCTCATGAAAAGCGGCACAATCAGTTTGTTAGCTGAAAGGTGGTTTTGCACAGTGGCTATGCCATTTGGCGACACAGGGATGAAAACACATTTTGGACAGGATGTGAAAATGACAACTGTATTGTTCATGAGGAGATGTAAAAAATGGCAACGCTGAAAATCTGGAGTGAAAATATGAAAAATCGGTGAAGTCATGAGCATGCATAGAAACTGCATAACACACGTCCGTAACCCAATTATTTTTGGGAATTTGTTATCCACATTTTTAACACAGGCATTCTGGGACCTCCCCTCATGAACAGTGGCGCTGTGATTTTTGTTAATCTGTCCCAAAAGTTGATTTCCCACAGCAACCACGCCATTGTGCGCCACAGGTGTGGAAACACATTTTGGGCAGGATGTGAAAAATGGCAGCTCTACTGTTCATAAGGAGGTGTGAAAAAATGCCAGTGTTGAAAATCTGGCATGTAAATATTACAAATTTGCGAAGTTACAAGGGTGCGTGGAAACTGCGCAACGCACGCTTGTAACACAGTCATTTTATGGACTTTCGGCACCAAATTTTCAACATAGGCATTTTAGGACCTCTGCTCATGAACAGTGTCACCGTCATTTCCTCAAACAGTCCCAAAAAACGATTTCACACAGCGACCGTGCTATTCTGCCCCAGAAGTGTAAAAACACGTTTCAGCCAGGATATGTAAAATGACAGACGTACTGTCCATCAGGAAGTGTGGAAAAATGCCAATTTTGAAAATCTGGAGTGAAAATATTACAAATTCACGAAGTTACAAGCATGCATGGAAAACAGTGCAACGTACGCTTGTAAAACGGCATTATGGGGATTTTTTTCACCAAATTTGCAACAGAGCCTCCCGAACAGTGGCACTGTTGTTTTGTTACTTGGTCCCGAAAGGTGATTCCGCGCAGTGACTGAGACCGAATAACGCCATAACAGTGACTGAAATTCATGAGGCGGGGTCCCAATAACCCCACGTTGAAAATTTGGTGGAAAAATTCAAAAAAATGCCTGAGATATGCACCAAAGTTGAAAAAACCCTATTTATGCCATTATACAGCTTACCGGCATTTCTTCAGTTCGTGGTCGGCTTTGAAGAGTGCAGACGTGTTCTTGGTCCACTGAAGATCACCGCGCCAAACTCCATAGGTAAGTATGGGGTTGGGGGTGTGTGGGGGAGCAGGGTGCGCAGAGGGAGGTGTGGGTTGTGGTAGGTGGCAGGGAGACCGCAAGGGACCATTTTCTTCTTTCACAGGGTTAAAAGAAACACATTGCGGGGCGGTTTTTAATTTTCAGGGGATTTGGTACGCTGGGGTGGGTTCCAAGCATGCCACCTAAGTGTTTTTTTGGGGATGTCGTAACCAATGGGGACTGGGCACCCCCTGGCCGCACACAGTGAAAGCGGGGCAAGAGCCGAGGGGGATTGGGCACCAGCTTGGCACATAACAAATGGGGGGTGCATTATGCCGACGGGGAGTGGGCTCCCCCATCGGCACATATATAGGGTCACGGCATGCCGACAGGGGGATTGGGCACCCCCGGAGTAATTACTTTTCACCAGGGAAAGCACGCTGGGAGGTCCGGTGCGTATGACGAGCTTTGCTCGCATTGCAGGGGACCTTTCCTTAGATGTGCTCGCCACATTATGTATTCATGGTGTGGCGCCGGCATGCAGGCTTATTGGGGAATGAGGGACGACCTACTGATACATGCCTTCCATTCACGAACAGTGACCGCAGCCCAAATCTACTATTATATAATATGCTGGCTCGCATGCACGAGCCAACATAAAAAAAATACTTTTTATAAAACTCAAATTTATCCAGCCTATGGACAAAACCTCTGCCTACATAAATTACAAAAAAGCCTTACACAAGTTAAAAAATATGATTAAACAAGCCAAAATGAAAACAGAATTTAAACTAGCACACACCAAGGATGGATGCAAAGCACTTTTTTCCATACCTAAACAAAAAAAAGGGGAACACTAGGAAAATAGGCCCAATTACACACAACAGTAATATCGTGTAATCTGACATAGATATAGTCAATCTATTTAACACTTACTTTTGTTCGGTCTTTTCAAATAAAGACACCTATGCCCCCCAAGTTGACTCAAGTGTAAGTTCTAAATCTAGACATGCTTATAACATTACTTCTGAAATTACCATACTTCTCAAATCATTAAAAATCCACCAGCCCAGGGCCTGATTAAATTAGTGCTAGATTTGTAATCGAAACAGCAGAAGCAATAACAAATCTATTAATAATAATAATTAATAAATCTCTACATGAAGCAGAAATTACCGCCGACTGGTTTACAGCATCAGTTACCCCCATACATAAAAAGGAAGTAGATCTAATATTCAGAATTATCGTCCCATAAGCCTTACATCTATCATATGCAAAACTATGGAAAAAATAATTAAATCACTACTTGAAAAAGAAATGAGGGCACTAAACATCATAGACAATACACAGCATGGGTTCAGAACAGAGCATTCCTGTACTACAAATTTAGTAGCCTTTTACAATATTAGTCAGAGCCTGGATAACAAAAAACAAATGGATGTCATTTTACTGGATTAAAGTAAGGCCTTCGATAAGGTTCCTCATGGACATCTCATTAAAAAATGGAAATCTTTAGGTTTCTCCAGCTATCTAGTCAACTGGGTAAATGCATGGTTGACAAACAGAACCCGGAGAGTTGCCATGAATAACAGCTTTTCCGACCTTTGCTCAATCACAAGTGGGGTTCCTCAGGGCTCTGTGCATGGCCTGATACTATTCAATATCTACATTAGTGACATGCAAATAACCAGCCATAACTGGTTATCTATATTTGCTGATTCTAAACTTGGGGGACTGGTGGATAATCAATACAATTTTGATTCACTTAAATTAGATTTATATAACATCGAAAAGTGGGCCCTAGAAAATAAAATGGAATTCAACACGTACAAATATGTGGTCTTGCACTTCGGAACACATAACCCCAAAAACATTTACTACATAAACATTCAGCTTAAAGCTACCAACAAAGAATGGGATTTGGGGATACTGGTCAACTCCAAACTCACATCCACCAACCACTGTTTAAAAGTGGCAAACACGACCAATGGGCTACTCAGGCAGATACAGCGTTCTTTTGTCTCGAGATCTGAATAGTGTCTGATCCCACTTTACAGGGCATGTGTCAGACCACTCATCGATTATGGGTCCCTGTTCTAGAACCCACATCTCAAGGGAGACATTGATAGACTGGAGAGAATCCAAAGAAGGGCAACTAGGATGGTCCCTAAATCATCAACAAGCACCTGTCAATCAAGACTCCAAAAAACAGGTTTAAATTCACTGCAAAATAGAAGAATTAGAGGGGATCTACTACAACTATATAAGCTGCTGAAATCCTCAGACCTCATGAATAAATGTGGACTTGCCTTCACCACTAGTCGAATTGTTCCTAGACGCCATACTAAACAACTTACAATCCTCAGAGCTAGGAACAATCTCAGACTTGACTTTTTTTTCAGTAAGGGCGCCTAAGCTCTGAAGCAAAATGCCACAGGAACTGGTTGACTGTGGTAGTATTGAATTATTTAAAAAAGGCCTTGATCATTGGCTAAACCAAAACCAAACTATATAAATTGCCCACACTATTGTGGGGGAAGAAAAAATTACTCACCTTAGTAATGTTGTTTCTTCTAATGGAGTCTTACTATATTATGACATATGCAGTGAGTCCCAACCTTCGAACTGCTCCGGAGGTGAAAGAGTTAACTTTCCATGCAGGGCATGGAACCTTGAGCGCGAGCTCAGTTGAAAACTCTGTCTGTTGTTTAAACTCAAACTGTCAGATCTTTACGAGAAAAACTCACTAAGGTTCTGTGTGGAAGCCGTAAACCTACACTAGCCAACTGGCTACTTAATATAAGAACACATCTTTCTTGGTCCCAAAACAAAGACTCAAGTCAGGGGATCCAGAAAAAATAAAAACATAACACCCAAACACCCCAAAAAGGAGGGGTGAAAATAAGGTGGGCATCTACCAAGTGCCAACACTACACTGCCCACCCACATCCCAAAAGTAGAGGTTCTGAGAGGGGCAGGCCGGGGGGGAGGTCATAATATAGCAAGACTCCATTAGAAGAAACAACATTACTAAGGTGAGTAATTTTTTCTTCAAACAACATGAAGTCTTGCTATATTATGACATATGCAGACTACACAGCAGTACCTCCATGGAGGAGGGACAGAACCTACTTAGGAAATAGGCTCTGAAGCACAGCTGGGCCAAATCGAGCATCACTCCTAGCCTGGATATCCAGGGAGTAATGCTTGGTAAAAGTGTGAACTGTTTTCCAGGTAGCTGCTTCACATATCTCTAGGATAGGGATGTCCCTGGCTGCAGCCAGAGATGCAGCTGTACCTCTGGTAGAGTGAGCCCTCAGGCTTGAGGGAGGAACCTTACCCAATTTCTCATAGCAAAATTGGATACAAGAGACAATCCACCTGGCAATGGATCTTTTAGTGGCAGGTTTCCCTTTACCAACCTCACCATAAGTGAGGAACAGTTGGAGGGAGTCAAACCTGTGACCCTTGGTACGTTCTACGTAGTAACTAAGGGCTCTTTTGACATCTAAACTGTGCAGTCTCCTCTCGCCAGAGGAGGAATGGTCAGTGAAGTACACAGGAAGAGAAATAGATTGATTAAGGTGGAAGTCTGAAACCACCTTAGGCAAGAACTTCCTGTTAGTCCTGAGGATCACCTTATCTCTATGAAAGGAGATAAAATCAGGTTCCACTGACAATGCCTGTAATTCACTTATGCGCCTGGCAGAAGTGATGGCTACCAAAAACACAGTTTTCCAAGTCAAGTACTTAAGCTCTGCTGAAGTCAAGGGCTCAAAAGGGGGTTGCATAAGCTGAGCAATGCAAATATTAAGATCCCAGGCAGGGGCCCTGAAAGGGGGGGTTGGTGTGAAGCAACCCCTTGAAAAACTTGGAGAATACAGGATGAGCTGAAAGAGAAGAGTGTTTACCTGCTGATAAGAAAGCAGACACGGCTGCCAGGTGCACTTTTAGGGTAAAACAAAAGCCAAGGTAATGAGCACTCCAGGACACAGAAAAATATACTGCAACTGATTTTAATCCAAATGGCAAGTCCAGACCCCTGGAGTGCTCATTACCTTGGCTTTTGTGTTAAGTATTGAGGTTTGCACCTCACGCTGTGAGCACCCGCTCGTAGTGTTGCACTGTTTTTCTGTTGGATTCGATTGTATGATTTGCTTTATAACAGCTGCACACGGAAGGCTTGAAACCGAGAAGCTTATTTTCTAGAGCGTTGGGACAAGATTTTATTGTGATTTGCAACGTGTGAACTGATCCTGTGTCACCTCCCAGGTAGAACCTTTCCTTTGTTCTCTGTGTCTGTGTAAGCAAAAACTGCTTCTCCACCTGACAAGCAAGCTGCAATTAATATGTATGCTGGAGAAACACAACAACAGAATTCAACTGGGAGCAGACTGAAACGTCGGCTGCAAAGCATATGAAAGGCTCAAATTGAATGAAGGAGCAACACAAATAGGTGATGTTAAGACTACTTTTGTGAAACTTGAGAGACTATTAAAGAAAGAACTTGATTTGATATATAATATCATCACTCTAGAACAATATATAGCTAAAGAGCAAGCACCTAGAGGTCTCAGAGTAATTGTTTCACCTTCCTCTGGCTTAGAATCGTTTATGTTTAAAGAAGAATGGATGGCAGCAGCAGCATTATGTGCAAAAACATTTATTCAACTTATTATTAGAGCTGACTTAAAGCATGAGGAATTAATTAATGACATTGATCTTGTTAAAAAGGAAGTTCTAGTGTTTAAAGACACATCTGCCTTTAAGGAGCTTGAGACCTTAATGAAAGAAAGAATCAATAAGTATGAAGCTGATCTTGTTTTGAAAAAACAGAAAAAATTAATAAGGGACCAGGAAGACTTCGATAACAACAGGATATTTGTTTGGAAAAGAAGAGGCAGCTTTCAAAATAGAAGCAGGAGCCATTCCAGAGTTCGCTTTTCTTCCATCAACGAGGAAACTACAAGAGATACAGAAAGAAGCCCTTTTTTAGACCAGAGAGGGAAGAAAGAGGAAGACAAGGAGGGGAACAAGAGGAGGAAAGCGCAACAGAACAGGAAAAGCAAATAACCAGAGGCCGAGGGAGGGGCAAGAACTGCAAATAATTAATTTATCAAGCAGAGAATTGACACAAACTGAGACTGAAATATTAAAACGTGGACTTTCTTTTGTACCCACGCCACAACTCAACCACTTCCAGGTCCAAGTGGATTTATATAAACTTTTTCGCAAAATCAGACTGAAAGCATTTTTTAGTAATAAATCTGAAGAACAACGACAAGGAACAATGGGTTTCACTGGTAATTTAGAAGAAATGCAACAGATGGTTGAATCCTCAGATGTACAGAGTTTAACCTTTGAACCAGTGGAGGACATTGACTTTATTTTAAATGCAATTGGACAGGACTACTTGAGGTCTCCTGGTTCTACTCCCTGTGTAAGTAACATTGACATTTCAAATCAGAGAAAGATTTGTTTTCCCTGTATCTGACTTCCGCATGTATTTAGTCATGCTGTTTCAGTTTTGAGAATGTAGTACTTAAGGAAGTAAATGAAGTATTACAGAGAGCAGGTAGACCTAGAAATAGTAACTTCACACAAAATGAACTACAAGCTCTGAAAACATTAGAAACTGACACAACTATTGTTTTGAAACCAGCGACAAGGGAGGAATATTGTGATACTAGACAGAGAACACTATGTGTCAATTGCTTCAAAATGCTAATGACTGCACTAGTTATCAAAACTTTGTAATAACCCTATGCATAAGTTTAAAGTAGAATTACATCTATTATTGCAAGAAGCAGTACAGAGGAGACATTAGTGAAAAGGAATTGAAATATATGTGGTGTGAAAATCCAGTAATACCTAGTTTTTACATCCTGCCTAAAATACATAAAAATATGAGGGACCCCCCTGGGAGGCCAATTATCTCCTCAATAGGGTCTATTGCCGAGAAATTAGGTAAATCTGTAGATTTTCTTCTACAGCAGGAAGTTATTAAACTAGAGACCTATATTAAAGATAGCACACATGTCACCTCAAAACTGTCCAGACTAGAATGGAAAGACACAATGGTTTGGGTAACAATTGATGCTGAATCGCTTTATACACATATTCAGCACACACAGGGAATCAGTGCATGTCGCTATTTCCTAGAAAAGGGTTGAAAAAGATAAACCAGTAGATTTTATTTTTGAATCTATTCAGTTTATTCTGACACACAACCACTTCGAGTTTTCAGGTGAAAACTATCTTCAGATGTGTGGCACAGCAATGGGGGCTGCCATGGCACCATCCTATGCCAACCTCTTTTTGGGAAAATGGGAAGAACTTACAGTCTTCCAGAGTACAAACCCTTTCAAAGATAAAATTGCATTCTGAGTACGTTTTATTGATGACATAGTGTGTGTCTGGGATGGTGAGGTCTCAGAAATTCAACATTTTATTGAATGGTTAAACAAGAATGATATTAATATGAATTTCATTCATAGACTGGACCCTGATAAGACTGAATTTCTGGATCTGGAAATTCTGAGACCTTCACATGTACCAGGAGATGTTATAACCAAATGCTATAGAAAACCATCGGCCACTAACAGTGTACTCAGAGCGGACAGTGCCCATCCAGAGAAATTAAAGGAGTCCATCCCTTATGGGCAGTTTCTCCGTTTGAGAAGAAACTGCACTGAGGAAATGGACTTTCTTATACAAGCAGAGCATTTAAGACAGCGTTTCATTGAGAGGGGGTATAAGGAAGAGTTGTTAGTAACAGCTATGGGGAAAGCTTTAAAGCAAAATAGAAATAATTTGCTTAAACAGACAAATACTATGCTCCCTACATCTGATTATAGATTCCCTGTGAGCTTTCTCACTGAATTTAACAACTAGGCAGGACAACTGGGTAACATTGTTACAAAAATTGGCACTGCTACATACTGAGCCTGAACTGAGGAAAGCAGTTGGGAGAAACCAAGAATCACATTCTCCAGGGAAAGAATTTGAAAGACAAACTTGTACATAGTAGACTAACAATGCCAAATAGAAATACATGGCTGGGTACTAAACCAATAGGTAATTTCAGATGCCAGAGATGTAATATATGCAGCCACCACATGGTAGGAACAGTATTCATACATCCTTTGACAGGTTACAAGTATGAAATTAAGGAGTTTATTAATTGTGACACCACCTTTGTAGTCTATGTGTTGTGGTGTGAATGTAACCATATATACATAGGACGTACTACAAAAAATTTAAAAGTTAGAATCCAAGAGCATGTGAGAAACATAATGAATGCAAGGACAGATACACCTGTGGGAGAACACTTTTTGAAAGCACATAACTCTGACCCTAAGGGCATGAAATTTATGGGATTAGAGTGGCAAACACCAATGAAGTTTGAGGTGATAGAACTAATGAGTTACTTAAGAAAGAAAGTAGGTGGATATACAGACTCAAGTCTGTCAGACCAGATGGTCTTAATGACCAGTGGGATCTGAAACCTTTTTTGAAAGATGTCCGAAAATAGTTGAAAAAAATAATAGAATATTTTCTTCTGTGTGAGAATTTGTGTCCTGTCTTTGATACTCATCCTGTTTTGTTTTGTCATTTTAGAATTTGATGTGAGATGTTATCAGAGTGGATCCCCATCAAAATGGTTTCCCTTCTCCCATTTCTGGTCTGAAGTGGAGGGTGATCACAAACATGACATTCATTTGTCTGTACTGTCGCCATTGTTACAAATTTCATCTTCACTTCATTTCATTTTTTTTTTTTGTGTGTTTTGTCTTGAGCCATTTGTATGTTATTTAGTCACCTCACCTGATATTATTATTGTGTGTTCCACCTCCATCTCATCTGTACCCGCCTAATGCGTTTTTATAACTTCTTCCTTTACAGTATGTTATACTGAACTAATAAATGTTGGATTTAAGAAAGAAAGGAGGAGATATAAATATACCTAGTTCTTACACGTATTGACAGCTTTGTTTAAACATTTAATTATTTATGTTTTAAAATAATTTACAAAGGGTCAAAAGTGTTATAAAGGTAAAAACTGGAAGAAATTATAGATAGTCTTGTATAGTAATTTAGGTACAATATATGTTTTAACATATTGTTTCTTTTGGTCTGTATTTACAAACAAAAACATTTTTTCTTGTTAAGCACTTTAGTACACACTTAGTATACATTTTGTAATTAATTGTTTCACCAGAAAAATTAGAGTAAGGGAATATATAGAAGACAGAATGGGGTATTGAAAGAGTTAACTGTCCCTTAATTGTGATGTCATCATTATGATTGTATATAAGTGTGATTGTTTGTAAAGTTTGGTTATAACCCCCTTTGAAGGCATAGAGCCGAAGCGCAGGGGTCTGGACTTGCCATTTGGATTAAAATCACTTGCAGTATATTTTTCTGTGTCCTGGAGTGCTCATTACCTTGGCTTTTGTGTGAAGTATTGAGGTTTGCACCTCACGCTGTGAGCACCCGCTCGTAGTGTTGTGCTGTTTTTCTGTTGGATTCGATTGTATGATGCACTTTTAGGGTAGCTGGTCTCAGCCCCAACGTATTCAAATGTACCATGTAGTCCAGGACTGTGGGTAAGTCAGCAGATTCTGGGGAAATATGCCTGCCAGAGCACCAAATGGAAAATCTCTTCCATTTGGAATTATAAGTAGCCCTGGTGGAAGGCTTCCTAGAAGCCTTCAAGATATCCAATACACCTTGGGAGAGGTGTAGGTCAGCAAACTCTAACTCTTCAAGAGCCAGGCCTTGAGATTGAGAGATTTGAGGTTCGGGTACCAAACTCTCCCCTGGGCATAGGTTAACAGGTTGTGATTCCTGGGAAGACACAGGGGAAGGTGGACTGCTAAGGACATAAGAAGTGGGTACCAGGGCTGCCTGGCCCAATCTGGAGCAATCAGGATCATCTTGCAGGGTTGAGATCTGATTTTGACTAGCACCTTGAAAAGAAGAGGAAGGGGAAAAGCATAGAGAAACTTCCCTTCCCAACTGAGAAGGAAGGCATCCAGGAGGACTGAGCCCAACACTGGGGGCCTGCAGCAAAAAAGAGGAAGTTGGTGATTGTCTGGGGCTGCAAAAAGATCTATCTGCGGAGTGCCCCATCTGGCAAATACTACCTCCAGTACTAGGGGATCCAGTGACCATTCGTGATGGCCCTGGGAAATCCTGCTGAGAGCATCTACTAGGACACTGTCCTTGCCTGGGAGGTGAACTGCCGTAAGGGAGGTGTTCAGGGAATAAGCCAGGGACCACAACTTCATTGCTTCGTTGCACAAGGCCATAGACCGAGTGCCTCCTTGCTTGTTGATGTACCACATTGTAGTGGTGGTGTCTGTTCTGACCTGTACGACTTTGTTTTGAACAGATATGGAAAAAACTTGAAGTGCTAGAAAAACTGCTCTGAGTTACAACAGATTGATGTGAAGCAGAGATTCCTGAGGGGACCACAATCCCTGGGTAGTGAGATCGCCCATGTGAGCTCCCCACCCCAAGAAGAATGCATCTGTAGTAAGGATTAAGGAGTGAGACTGAGGGGTGAAGGGGATCCCCTGTCTCAGATTGCTCTGGTCCTGCCACCACTGAAGGGCTTGGATCAGGGTTCGAGTCACTGGGATCAATTTGGTTAAAGGGTCTCTCCTTTGAGACCAAAAGGCTCTCAAATGGAACTGGACGTCCCTCATCTGAAATCCTGCTCCCTGCACCACTGCTGTAGAAGCAGCCATGTGCCCCAGGAGCTGCAGAAAATGCCTTGCTGGTCGAGAGACTTGCAGGGTGAAAGAGGAGGCCAGAGAGACCAGGGCCCTTGCTCTTTCCAGAGGGAGGAAGGCTCTGGCCTCTTTTGTGTTCAGTTTTGCACCTATGAATGTGAGGAGCTGGACAGGCTCTAGAACTGACTTTTGAAGACTGAGAAGGAAACCTAGAGATGTGAGCAGTTGCTGAGTTACCTGAAGGTGAAGTTTGACTTGTTCTGGAGACTGGCCTACTATGAGCCAGTCGTCCAAGTAAGGAAAGATGGCAATCTTTTGCCTTCTTAAGTGGGCAACTGCTACTGCCAGGCATTTTGTGAATACCCTCGGGGCAGAGGTGAGGCTGAAGGGCATTGCTCTGAACTGGTAATGGCCTGAGGGCAGTTCGAATCTGAGGTACTTGATGGGAGCTTCTGATGAGAACATGGAAGTAGGCATCCTTGAGGTCCAGGGGCTAGCCAGTCCCTGGCCTTAGAGAAGGTAAAATAATTCCCAGAGTCACCATTTTGAATTTTGGTTTTAAAAGGTGCTTGTTTAGGTATCTGAGGTCCAGGGTGGGCCGCCATTCTCCTGTCTTTTTTGGGGTAAGGAAGTACCTGGAGTACAACCCTTTGCCCTGGTGTAGGGGTGGAACCCTTTCCACAGCTCTGAGAGCCAGGAGGGTAGAAACTTCTGTTTCTAGGGCAAATGCCTCTGATGGGTTTGCAGGTGGAAAGGACCTGGTTCTCATCTTTGGAAATTTTTTGAAGCCGAGAACCAGTCCCTGGCTTACTACTTCCAGGACCCACTTGTCTGATGTTAAAGACTTCCAGTCCTGGACAAAGTAAGCCAGCCTGTCCCTACAGGTGAAGGAATCGGCCTGGCCACCCCATCAGGGGTGCCTGCTTGGCAGGGGCTTTGGGCTGAGGGGTGGAAGCAGGCTTGCTTGCACCCCGTCTGCCTCTCCCTCTAAAGAACCCCTTCTGGGCATAAGCAGAAGAGGAGGCCTGGACTTGGTAAAAAGGCCTATGAAAAGGCCTGCCCCTGCCCCTGGGAAGCTGCCTTTAAGGAGTGGCCTGCCTTTCCTTGGCCTGTGCACTCCTATAGGTGGTCCTATATTCATCCATTTTCTTCATGTAATTCTCTGTCTGCTCCCCAAACAGAGAATTCCCCACAACAGGAAAATCCATGGCCTTAGACTGGGTATCCTGTGACAGGGTAGTACATCTGAGCCAAGCCATTCTGCGAAGTGCCACAGATGTAGTCATGACCCTTGATGACACATCATTAGAGTCTACTGCAGCATGAAATTGCACCTTGGATGCCTCAATACCATCCACAGCCACCTGTTCCAGCTCCCTGGCAAGCTGGTCAGGGACCTGTTTTGCCAGGGGCCATCACAGTATCCCATCTGGATTTCTGGTACCTAGCAGCATAAGCCATATAATTTGCCTGTCTGAGTCCCAAAGATGCTGCCATGTACTGTTTCTCTGCCATGGCATCAATCCTCCTGGAGAACTTTTCAGGGGGTGGGAAGCTAGAGGAACATTTGCCTTGTCACAGGCTACAGCCTGCACTACCCCCACATGGCTGCATTGCTGTGTGAGGAACTCCGTATCAGAGCCTGATAATGTATACCTCTTGTCCATCCTTTTATTAACAGGAGGTATAGTGTGAGGAGTTTTTAGAATTTTTTACTGTCTGTTTCCGAAAAGATTTATGCAAAGGAACAGACAGTCTCCTGGACTCTGGAATATCCATCATTTCTACATAATCAGGCTCCTCTTGGTCAACAGCTTCCTCAACAGGGAGCTGGAGAGTTTCAGCAACTTTCTCATAGAACATAAAATGAGAAGGAGACTCAGATAGCCTGGGGGGAGAAACCCCTGACGGTCTGTCTGGAGAGATGTCCGGTTCAATGGGCACATCCAGACTTTCAAAACCACATTCACTCTCCTCATACTCCTCTTCCCCCTCCTCCGGTTCATAAAAATCCTCAAAATCATAATCTTGAACCGGTGGAACCGGCCGAACCGAGCGCTTCCCTGATGGTGTCGGTTCGGTCGGAACCGGGGAAAGTGACTGGACAATTTGAATTGCTTTAGCTATTTCCTCAGCGGTTGGAGAAAGAACTTTTGGCTCCCCACTAGCTGACTTCCTAGTCCTTTTAGTTGGAACCAGCTCCTCAGAGCTGGCCCTTCGTTTGGCCGAGGAAGTATCGCCCTGGTCAGAGGGCACTCCCTCCGGTTCGGTTGGGACCGAACCGGGCTGGCCATCCGGGTCAGCGGACTTTTTGGCCTCCCTTTCCCTGAGCCTACCAACTCTCTTTTCTACGGTGGCAGCAGGAAAATTCTTACAAATCTGGCAGTCTGCATTGAGGTGGTCAAACCCCAGAAAATATACACAGGTGGTGTGTGGGTCAGCCTTAGCAAAGGCTTCCCCACAAACACCACAGTGCTGAAACCCAGTGGGCCCGGTTTTTCTTTTGGGTTTCTCAGACATAATGCCAGCCTAACCAAACTTGCCCGTTTATGGCAATCCGCTAAGCAAGACTCCCTTATCGGTTCCCAACCGTGTCACGGGTCATGGAAAAAATCGTAATGAAATCTGTTTTTTTTAGAACCGATAAGAACCGGGAACCGCACTCTAATGAAGGACTAGTGAAGTTTGAGAATAAACTGATCGGTTCAAACCGAACCGAAAAGCGTTTACAAGTTCCACACAGAATAAAATAAATGTAAGCCTATCTATTACTTACAATACCACAGACAGAGCTTAAACCGACGGGTTGCGGTTTAATTTCGGTCAAAAAAACGATAAATTAATACTTTTTAACCGACAAACGAACCGAGCAGAAGGAGAAATCTCCGGAGCGATTGTTCAGTGAGGCGGAGTAAAGAATCTGACAGTTTGAGTTTAAAGAACAGACAGAGTTTTCAACCGAGCTCGCGCTCAAGGTTCCATGCCCTGCATGGAAAGTTAACTCTTTCACCTCCGGAGCAGTTCGAAGGTTGGGACTCACTGCAGATGTCATAATATAGCAAGACTTCATGTTGTTTGAAAATCTAGATGGGCCTCTGCCTTCTTTTTTCCTATACAAACCTAGAAACCCTGTAAACCTAGAAATGCTCCAATGGTGTGGTGTTCATTATACAGCTTGTCACATTATTGCTTAAGTGCCACTACCCATGGCCTGTGAACCACAACCAGTGCATAAAATTAATAACGAGAACCCAAATGAAAGCATACACTCAGTAAGGACAGATGCAGTGATTCTGCGTAACAGTCTTGTATTTTAGACGGAAGACTGGATTTAAGCTCTGCTGGAATGGGCTATACAGCTTACATTTTTCATTACTGACAATTAGGCTAATTGACTGCAGTTACTCAAACAACTGTAAGTGTCCCAGAAGATCCAATCTACAGCACAGTCTGTAAGGGAACACAGAAAAATGAGTGCAAGTGATGCATTCTGTTAATGGGATTGTGTGTTAATCAGTTGCTCCTTGAAGAGGGCTTCAGTGGGAATACTGCATTGGCAAAAATGGTTGCACAGGAAAGGTCTCATTTAAAAGATCTGAAAATCATCATGCTATACTAAATTGTTTCTTCTTTTATTGTTCCAAAAGCAGAGAGCGATTGCACCTAGGAGCAGCAGTGCCACAGTCTAATCAGCAATGTAAAGAGTAGTCTGTCTGTAACAGGGGGAACGGCACCTGCCTAGGCTCGTATCACGTATCAAAATACTGTGTTGCTGCTCTTAGAAAGAGTACAGAGACTCACCCAATGCTGGTCAACATACCTGGTGCAAAAAAGTTTCTTTTTATTCAAGTAAATCCAGGTATATCCAAGTAAAAATGCAGTGCAAACAAACTCGGCAAAGTGCAGCAGAGTGCATATTCAAACAATGGTGGGTCCAACTTCCTGGTTTCTCAAAGTATATATGCACTTTGCTGAATCTATTTGCAGTGCATTTTTACTTGGATATACCTGGATTTACTTGAATAGAAAGCAACATTTTTGCACCACGCATGTTGACCAGCATTGGGAGAGTCCTTATACTGTTCCTAAGAGCAACAACACAGTATTTTGATCTGTGAATAACCTAGACAGTGCCAATCCCAAATTCTTTCTTTTTTTTTTTTTTTTTTAATACAGTTTTTATCCTCCACTACCACCACAGGCGACCTCTCAGCCCTGACATTGTTGCTCAGTTGTTCTGTGGCACATGGCCAAGAGTAATGGTGGAAACAGATGAAGTTTTCCCCCCAGAACAACCTCCCTTTACGGCACCATGCTCAGCCGCACTGTCTGCCTTGTTGGCACACAACTAATCCTGTGAGAGAGACAGGCTCCCTGCTCCACCACTGGTATTCCTATGGCCATGGTGCCCCCCCCCCCCCAAGTTGAGGAATCACTGCCACGGGTGCCCGATCCTGGATGCCCAGGGCTTGCTCCTAAACCTGGGTTAACCACATTAAGCCAATGGGTGGGCATGCTCCAAAAACTGAAATACAGCTTTCTTTCCATTTTAAGAGGTCTATTATATCTGCTATTTATGCAAGAGATCTTTACCAGGAAGTAGCATACTGCGCAAAGGCTGCTGCTGCTTTTCGTTTTTACATATTCCATGGCGTGATGTTATCCTGTGGTGACTTATTTGTGCACACTGCGGTGGTGCTGAGTGAGTACCCTTTGGAATCATCTATGCCCTGACACTTTATTGCGGCTATTTGTGGCCTTCAAGTCTGGACAGCAATGCTAGAATCTTTTTTCACCTTTGCTTTGGCAATGGTGAAAGTTTTTTGCAGACCCTCCTTTTTTGTAGCGCAGTATGCTATGGCTTTTGTAGCTCTATTTGCAGCTAGCTTTTCTGTACCTGTAGTTATTAAAGGTTGCTTGGTTGCACAGCGTGGGAGTGCCCTCCTTCAGTTCCTACTGGATTTGTGTCCAGATATACACCAGTCCTCCTTGGAGTTTGAGCACCTGTTTTAAGTGTAGCTTCCCCCCACCTTGCGTTTACCAGATCTTTAATATACCCATATGACACACAAAACCCATACATAGTACAAATTCCTCAGTTCAAAAAGCTAGTTTATTGAGAAGTGCCACCCCCCCAAAGAGAAAACAGAAAAAACAGGTTTAAAAATGTAATCTGCCATTTTTTTCCCCCACCGACTCCAAGATGCCATTTTGAATTAAAGTTAAACAGTGGAATCCTCAGACTTCGAAAAGTGCTACTGGAGACAGTGAATTAAAACTCTACTTAAGAGTCAATTTTACATATAAATAAACGTTTCTGCACCACATTTACAACTTGATGCCAAATTTGTGGCAGATTTTCTCACACACGCACTCACTCTCACTCACACACACACACTTACTTTGAAGTTTCTGATTCACAGAATGACCCATTTTTCTAAATGAAAAATCAGTGGTCCAATTCATTCAAGAGATCTTCCATGTACTTGTAGGCCAGGGTACACACTCACACCCTATGTTGCACAATATAAAAGTTATTCATTTAAAAAGTTATATTTATAAATTATTCAATAGCATATTAATTTAAGGAAGGAAGAGACTCAGAATCACACTCCTCCCCCCTTGCTTTATAAGCAGCAACCAACAAGTTCAGCAAGCATGAACTAATATAAAGGGGTGCCAATGGTGGAGTGCTGCCTCATTCCTGTGTGTCCCTCTGCCTAAGAACAATTTAGCGGCTGGACAGACTGCTCTCTCTCTCTGCTATCAGGCACTTACGAGTAAACTGCATCTCCCATTCATTCAGGCTCTCCTGCTGCATCGAGTTCAGGTCAGAGAGGTCATCATACTCATCCTTCAGGGATTCCTTATCCAGGCAGAATGTAGCAAGACCCCTTGATGCATCTCTCCCAGCAAAAACACCATATGGGCCTTCTGTAGAAGAAAGAAAACAAAACAAAACACGCTATATATATCAATTTTTACTGCATAAGGAGTGTGCATTTTAGCTCTGCTGTGCAGTTATAGGTAGGTCACAGGCAATGTAGCTGGGTAAGGCCAAACAGCATAAGCAGGTGTATTTCTGGACTGTTCATAGCACTGGAAAGTCATGAGAAAACAGCTTAGTTTCTCCAAGCTACTGATATGCTCAGTCCTTCTACTGCTGAATAAAAATTCCACTGAATTAGACTCACTGAGACTGTGGTGAGCTGGGTAAGGATTAAATCCACAGAAAATAAGGGATGCCAGCCCAGTAGCGCTGAGGGTTGAGGCACTGGACGCCACACCTTGCACCACACCAGCAACCCGGGTTTGGACACAGGCTTGGGTTGCCGGGGGTCGGCCAGCACAGGAGTGGTCAGAGCATTCAGAGGCAGGCGTGTTCAAATCAAAAAACTTTTGTGACTTGCTCAGCCATGACTGTTGCTGAATTTTCACTTGCCCCTATTCATTACAATGAAATTAACTTTCTTTTTGTACTTGCCCTTAAAGAAAATGTACTTGCCCCGGACAGGGGGCAATAGGATTTGCACACCCCTGTCCAGAGGACTGCTCTCCTCTCCTGGGGAGGGAGGGTTTGCAGTGCCCGGTGTTATCCTGGCCCCTAGTGTTGGCTGGGGGCAAGACAGCCAGGGAGTTATTTTTTTTCTTGGGAGGGGGGGAAAGAGTGGTGCCTGCTGATGTTCCATGTATGGAGACGTCTGGGTAAGCACTGTACACACTGCTCAGGAAATGAAAAAAGAACTCCCGAACGACTGCTGACTCCTGGCCACCCCGCTGTCCTGCACCCCCATGAGCACCCAGATCACATTACCACTGTGTGAAGCTAAGGACCTGGAGGAAAATCTGGGGAAGATGGGGCTGGGGTGGCTTATGTCCGAAGGGCTGCTCGGGGCCAGGGGAAGAAGCAGCACTAACTGGAAAAAAAAAAAATCCATTGAAAATAATGGGGTGAGATTGTCCAAATTCATTTTCAACAGGCTGTACCTTATACAGCCCAAGGAAAAGTTACAGCTTTTCTACTTAATGGATTAAACCAGCCAGTCAGGCTTGTGCATCATCTTCGTGAGGTGCACTGCCCAAAAACTTAGAATCTGTTTTTTTTCAAAGATGCTTTCTCTCCCTCTCTTTGTGCTGATCTTGAGCCTCCTAACATTCTAATGGTAGATCTTTCACAGCAGGAGGCCAGGAAACCAAACCTAATTTGAAGCAGGAAAAAAAGTTCCAATTATAGCAATATACATTTCAGATTAAAAATAGGTTTCAATGACCCAGAACAAGCAACGGCAGTCATTAAAAGCTCAAGTTTTGTACTTCCTCTTTTAGACAAACTTGAAAGCTAAGGCCTGTATACATGGCCTATCAAATCAATTTTATTTTTAAAAGCGCCTTTCCAGAGGTCAAGGCGCTGCACATACACATACTGTAAATAAACACAAAAGCAACTTAAAATCAAGATTAATAAAAATATGCATAAAACTTATAATTTACAGAAATATAAATACTAAAATCCCTTCCATTAGACTCATCTGGGGACACTAGGCTAAACAAATAAGTTCTGAGGGCTGATTTAAAACTCTGGACGGTCAGGCACTCTCTAACCCAATGAGGTAAGAGAATTCCACAGGGTAGGGGCGGCAAATGCAAAAGATATGGCCCTAGATGTCTTCAGTGGTACCCTGGGACATGCCTTGGACATGTCTACATGTCAATACCTTCCGTGCTGACTGATTCGTGTTAAGACGGTCCCTTTCACCACCAAGGCGAGCCATGCTGGAGGGGCCATGAGAGCAGGGGGGCACGGATGCTTGCATGCGGGCACCAACTGAGTGTGCCAGAATGAGCAGTGCAGCTTGTCCATGTGGCTGCTTACACAGACTGCTTTGAAAGGCATCCTCAGCCCACCCTGCAATGACTCCAGGAGAGGAGCAAGGACACAGTGCAGTACTGTGCATCTTCGTCAAAGTACATGGTTGGGCTGGCCACCATGTACCACACCCTTCTCCCTGCATCACAATCTGTGCATTTCCTGGACTACCCCCTAACTCACACCCTACTTATTTATTCAATTCAAGAGTTTTACCAGGAAACACACTAAGCTAGTAACAACAGCTCACATAATTTCTAGATGTGTTGGGAGGGGTAGTAGGGGAGTAAATAATACAGGACGATCAAGTGAAAATAAACCACAAGGTGCTGCAGTAATTAACAAAATATAATCCAACAAAAAAATAAATTAATTAAAAAAATAAAAGGAACAAATTACAATGTCCACAGCCATTTGAAACTAGTGTCAGGTTGTATCCAGACCTACTTTGACATGCTGCAGCACTTGTAACCTTCCATCAGAGGACAGATTGTCTAAAAAGGGTAGCAGAGGATTCCAAAAGGGTAGCAGAGCCTTCCAGAGTGTTTCCTTATAATGTGATGTATATCTTAAAAAGCTGCCTCCCTCTGGAGGAGGGTGGCAGAAGAGTATGACTGTTTACCAAGTGTGTCATTTTTTTCCGGATTACTTGTCATATGGTGCTGCAGAAAAGGTTGTCCATCTTTTCCACACACAGCAGCCTGTATTAGACCCTTCAGAGTTTGGGTGGAGGGAAAGGTATTTTGAACCAGTGTTACGATGCATCTTTTCTTTGCTTTCGTATCAACTGTTGCTGCTGCTGGTTCTTTACTTATCTCTTTATATAGAGTCCTGGTTTGGGATTTGCAGTAGTCAGTCCAAACATGCTTAAAATATAAATAAAAAAAAATCAGACTCTCCAATGTCACAACCAATGTCAGAATCAGTTTCCACTGTCGGGATATCTATCACAGTTGCCATGCCTCTAAGGAAGGTAGAATATGAGTAGTAGTTCTCTATGGGACATGGAGGTGAACGTTATTTCCTAATCACCTGCAAATCCAGGAGTGACAGGCTACTCCTCTTCAAAGTAGCAGTCCTCCTCTGTGACACTGGGGCAACTGAGGGAAGAGGAACTTTTGATGCTTACTCTTTTATGGTCTCGACAAACTGCAACATGTCTTTGAAATTTTCCATGGAGATCATCAGAGTATCTTTTTGGTCTTTTAAAGGCTAGGGTGAGAGGACTCCCTTACCTACCTTTCTAGGAGTCCTTTATTTGAGGGCTTTCCTCAGCCTAGGACTTATGCTGATGTGCGGATTTCTGTGCCGACTCTACTTCACATTGGTCTTGAGAGGGAACCATTTTTTTTTTTTTTATTTATTTAGTTTTTGTTGACCAGGTAAGTGCACTAGACAAATTCTGCCTATTTTCAGGCATGACCCAGGGGACGGGGATACAGATGAATGCCAACTGACCTTGAACCAGATTAAGCTGTTGGTGGTATTTTTAATGAATTGGGGGAAATTTGACCAGGACACTGGGGAAATTCCCCTACTCTTTTTCGAGTAGTGCCATGGGATCTTTGACATCCACCTGAACTACCACTAGAATAGGCAAATGGGACCTCGGTTTAATGTCCCATCTGAAAGACGGCACCTCCTGAGTGCAGCACCCCCCTTATGCTGCACTACAGTGCCAGTATTGGGATATTAACCCAAGTGCCTGGTGTGTGGATAGAACCCACAGCCTTCTGATCTCCCGGCCTCAGAGGTGAGTGTGCTACCTGCTGAGCCACTGACACTGATCAAAACATGCACGCCCAACGTGGGGCTCGAACCCACGACCCTGAGACTAAGAGTCTCATGCTCAACTGACTGAGCTAGCCGGGCAGTTATTGTCAGCTGATATCACAGCCGCTCTCATCCCTTTAATTAGGGGAACCAATTGTAGCTAGTCAGAGAGGCTAGAGTCGATACACTGCCTTTTTCCTGTCTCCTTTTGTGCGTCTCAGGACAAAGCACCGCATAGATTAAAGTTCAGCCAATTGTGATCCGTACCCAAACACTTGTTGCACTCTGTATGCGTATCTATGTAGGGCAAACAGTGACCACAAGTTCAGGGTTCATTCCAGACATTTATCTATGTGGGTCACTGATCCAGTGGGTATACAAAGCAAGGGTCAAATAAAAAAAAAAAAAGGGCCACATTGTTCAACCGAGCCCAGACTGGTAAAGATGCAGCAATTTAAAAACTTTTCTAACTGTTGTAAGCAGGTTGTCCCCAGGGCAGAAGAAATGGTGGGTCAAAACTGTAAACTGTGTGGCAATTTCCCAGTCCCCTACTCTGAAATGAACACTGCATGTCTGGCACTTTGAACCCTATGAGCCCCATTAGTCTTTCAGGCTTTTGTTTTAGTTCTGACTCAGACATGAAACCAGAAAATGGCCCCACAATGAAATTGCTAATCTCAGTCACAGAGAGTCTGTGTTTTTACATCTGCCACAGTCTGTGCGAGCCAACCAGTTTTACTCCATTTAACCAGTCGCTGAGAGCCAAAAACAATTTGAAAGTGATGGAAAAAATATGGCAGCACTTTGTGGAACACAATCCTTGTGAGTCGATGCACTCAAAACATTTGACCGAAGTCACCGCGAATCAAGAAAACAGCCTGAAGTACTCTAAAAAATGAGACAGAAGCACCTTTTTAAGTTAAAGTGGAGCTGTTAAAACAGAACCTTCAGGCTGTTGTCTACACCACAAACTCCACCAGAGCTACTGTTAGCAGAGCACCTTTTGTAATTTAGGCCATGATTCATGGAACACTGAAAACTGCAGAATTCTCCGCCCCAAAAAAAATAGTTCGAAAACAGAGCAGACATATAACTAAATCAAGTTAAACCTTCATAAAAACCACATATTTAACAGTTTGCCATCAAATCAGCTGGGAGCACTAGCCGGGGTAACTGCTTTCTTCAGTAGAAACTAAAGATCTACCACTGAAATGCTCGAAGGCTTGAAACCAGCACAGTGAGAGAGCGTCTTGGAACAAACATTCTGTGTTCCATTGCACCAGGCACCTCTCATAGAGAATGCACACGTTTGCCTAAGCTATTCCATTTCATACAGTTAGAAAATTGGCTGAAGCAGGTGGCCATGCTTACACAATGAATATACAGCATGGCAGGGTTTTGTAAGTGCCTGGTAAGGCACAAACATTTTTTCTTTTTTTTTGTTAATATACCCAAAAATTGGAAACCTATTCTTCCAAAAGATTCCAGTATCCAGCAGTTGACTTATGAAAATCGGCTGAAAAGAAAATGTTCCATGGACATTGACAAGAAGAAATGGTGAAATAAGTTTACCTTTATTCTTCTTATACCACAGTCTATACACAGTCTAAACACAGACTGTTTACTGAACCTTGACAGACTTGTCAATCAGCTAATAAACAGTTATTCTACTTCTGCTGTGAAGTGTCGATCTAAGACTTTTTTTTTTTTTTTTTAAACAATGCTTTTTATTGAACGTTTTCATTTGAAACATACAAATGATGAGACAGTGCCAAAGTAATTTGTACCAGATCCTGGTATGCCGTGCAGAGCAACACTTGCTACACCAAAAACTTAAATCAGTGAAAAAGAGGGGGTGACCAAGTATCCTCAACTTAGTAAGGCTTTTTTTTAACTAAGCACAGTTCTACTCATTAGCAAGCTGTTAGCTACTTTTAATGCACTGCTAATTAAACTATTTTGCATGAAAAAATGTTTATATTGGCAAGAGACTTATATCAAAGAATGCAGTTAAAGGACACATTTGCTTAAGAAGGTAATGGTCACCCAGCCATGCACTGAGGCATGAAGGCTATGGCAGTAAAGGTGTGGAGTGCGTGTGTAGGCAGCAATTCAGTGCTCACTGTTAACTGGGGAGGTGGCAGCGATTTAGTACTCATTATTAACTAAGTATAGCAGTGCACATTTTATTATTTATTGGTTATTTTTGACTGGAAAGGCTCACTAAGCTCTGACAGCTCATTTCCAGGTGCATCCTGGGTGGGTGGCATATACCTGTTTTATTGAAGGGTGGGAGGATTGTTGGCCATGACACTGGGGACTCCATTGCTTCAACGATAAGTGCCATGGAGGTTTTTTACTCTACCTGGACAGAGACCAGAGATGGGCAGAAGGGACCTTGGTTTAACATCTCATCTGAAGGACTGCATCCCTCCAGTGGGCAGACTGGACTGACAAGCGGGCCTTATTTTCCATCAAATTCTATGTTTCTACATTTCCATGCAGCAACCCCCCCCCCCCAATACTGCACCACAGCGTTAGTTACGTGTATTCCCCCCATAAGTGCCTCATGTGGGGTTAGAACCCACGACCATCTGACTGGCCCCAGAGACCAGTGTTTTACCTACTGAGCCACTGAATCTAATAACTATTCAGCCTACCACCAGCAAGAATGTTTTCCATGGGATATTTTTCCTACAGAACTAGGGACTGGAACATTTAAATTTAAATGTAAAGTGCTACAGACATCACACTGTTCTGTAGGACTGCTGCACGAGTCTTCCTAAAAAGCTACTTATTAAACATTAGTTTAGTTAGTTGGCAACTTGCATTTGGCTGCAAACTTGGGATGTTGCAGCAGGCCGGCACCAGGAGGACCGAGTACCCCCAGAGGATGCTCCCCTTCAGGGGGGCAGGGAGAACATTTCAGTGCAGGGTTGTCACCTGGTAGCCCAGAGACAAAGCAGTTGTCTCTGCTGCCAGAGACTGCCTCACAGATTGTAGGGTGGGATGGAAGACATCAGCAGAACTCCGCGTCAGTACACCACTGAGTGGGCATGCTTGGGGCCAAAGGCACTTCATTATCTAGGGAGAGGGTGGAATAAGAACCTGGGAAAAAATACCAAGACTGAAGGCTGAAATCTGGTGCTGCTGGGCCTTGCGCTGCCACCTGATCCAAAAATGAACACTGGATGTATGTCTGGAGGGAAAGGACTGGGTGTGTTTATGTCTCGGGGTAGGGGGAGAGAAGAACAGCAGCTGAAACCAAAGTGAAAAGGTACTTTTAAAATAAGCAACCATCATAGGTCAAAGAGCAGCAACAAACAGCAAATGTGCTCTCTGTAAATAATTTATGTATTGTAGGTTTATCTGCAATAGCTAGGTTTTATCAGTCTAAACCTTTACCTAATCACTTGGGTGTTCTGCCCCCTTGCAAACATTCATGAAAAAGTCCATAGTAGGGCTGCTTGAAGAATCTTTCCTTATAAGGAAGTTCAATGCCACCTCTGGACACTTTATTACGTGTCATATCTTTGATTGAAACAGTAAAATATCACAATGCTCTTTTTTCCCCCCAGAATGCCCAACATTCATTCCCCATCTTGAAAACACAGTTGCAGGCAGACAGACCAACTGCGGTTATCTTTTTGAGTGGGTGATCTATCTGCAGCAGTGTGGGTGGGACTGAAGAATGCACTAGAGGTCATAATAATAATAAAAATAATAAAAAAACCACACACATGGTTAACATTTTATCACCCCATGTAGCACAAAATTTTATTACAGAAACGAAACGGGACAGACAATCAGGCTAGGTGAGGTGGGCGTATTGTTATGCAAGGCACAGGTAAAGAGATCCAGCTGCAGCAGTGTTTGTTTCATACTGAGGAACAACACTTTGACGTCATTACTAGGGTACAACAACACTACTAGGGTACAACAACACTGGGAATTCACTGAATTCCATACACAATAGCTCTCTCCCATAATCTATGAATACATGTTGGTTTATGAAGACCCAAGCCCTTGTGCCTGCTGAAGGACTCCTCAAAGTTCAAGACTGCTGTAAGCCCTTGCTTGACAACCCTCCAGAGCCTCTGACTGTAACCCCACCCCCCGGAGATTGGGATCTCCACTGTGAAACCATAGCAGAAGATTTGAAGGGAGAAGCTGGCAAGTAGCGTGGGAGTTGGTAGGGCCCTGCTGTGGCATGAGAGAAACGCTTTTTTTTTTTTTTTTTTATGTCTGGGACCACTAGAATGTTTTTCCCTCAATGTCCCTCCCCTTATCCTTCTCTGTAGGATGAAATGCTGAGAAACAACCTCACCAATAGCCAAGGAAAGGGAAGAAAAACCCCAGTCATCCTTTAGGACTCCCCTGCCAGCCCCAGAGTGTGTGACACCTTAACGTCACTGGTTAGATGAATGGACAAGCTGACATGAAGCCGCTGCAAGTTACCACTTTGTTCCTTCCAACCTGCATGACTCCTCTATTCCTGGGCCACCAGGGGGCAGCTGTGCACTGAAAGGAGCAGCCTTCTCTTCAAAGGCATCTACAGAAGACACCCAAGCCCTGCACCAGAGGTCCCACACTCAGGACGCAAACCCAATTCTTCTGGATGCCAAGCGGTACTACTAAACTAGCTGCTTGGTTAGCAAGAAAATGTTTTCAATATAACTGCTGAAAATGTTATCTTCTGGTTGTGGTGGTTTCCTGACGACTTTAGTTTTTTTTTTTTTTTTTTGTTCCTGCCTCAAATGCATCCAAGTGCTGCATGCACCCTTTTTTCTTATCTGGCTGCCCAAGCCACATCAACCACATTCTCTGCCACTTACTCCTTGGCCTCCAAGCTTATCCACAGAAAGCAAGGATCTTTGTTTGAACCAATCACAAGCTGTATATATAAAAAAATAAATAAAAAGCAGGACCCCACTGAAAAATGCTGCGCATCAGCTGAGTTATCCAGTAAACTGTAATGAAAACTAAAATAAAAAACAAGTGGTAAAACAACTGTGCTTCCGATTAGTAGGTGGCATTTTTAAAGGGATTTACATTTGGTGATTTCCCAACAACATAAAATCGGGTGGCAACTTTTTTTTTTTTTTTTTAAATAAATGGGGGGGGATGGGGAATACTCCCATTTTTATTGATTTTACATAATTAACTTAGGATAGCCCAGCCGAGATGGAGCATCTTGTGTTTACTGGGTTTGCTGTTTTGACCCAACTGTAGAGCTGGGAGGATTGCTGTCTCATGTGTTAATCTGTGGTCTATGTACTACCCTCAAATTCTCTAAAGTAAACCAAAGGCATACAAAGAAGATAAAGCATATAAGTATCAAAGGGACATTCTGCTGTGATCCATGGGGTTCCTTGCCAAAGAATCCAGTCATTTATCTATGCTCATTTCACAATTCTGTCAGGGCCTGCTACAAGGTAAACAGCTGTTACAGCAGTACACCAAGGGCATACACAGCTGCCTTTAAAAACCATGTACATCGTCTAGAACAGAACAAGAACTTCACTGTATGTTTTGCGTGCTACAACAAGCCAAAACTGCACAGCTTTCAAATGAAAAGTGGGGCCAATCCATTGGGGAAACTGAAATGGTGGTAGAGCAGTTGATGCCTAGTCTGTTCCTTCAGTTTTACAACTCTAAGGAGATAGCAAAATGTATTTGTTCCTGTTATCTGAATGCAACCAGAGGGTTGCCCTTGCACTACATTCAGCTTTTTTATATAAAAAGTGTGCGGAGTAACATGAACAGTAGTTACACAAAAAATACTGGTCTACCACAGCTTTCATTTACTCAGAGGAAAAATTCCCCAAGGCCCAATTTTGGCTTCAAACGATCACATAAACAAGCATCATTTATTTTATTTCTGATATATATTTTTTATCACTTTCATTTTTGAGGTTGTTAAATTTGAAAAAGAAAATACACTTCGGTTCACATCCACACTCTAGCAGTTCCAGTAAGCTCCTCCCACCACTTGGGTGGTATATTCTCTGTGCCACTTGCCAGGGGAGGCCAAGTGGGCTGTGTGGATGTGAACTGCATGCAACTCTTACAAAGATCAGTTACGCAAAGACTTTTGGCGAAACAGTAGGTCTTCCAGGAATGTCTCTTGCAGTAAGTCATTACTTCTGGGAGTTCCCGATAGGTGGCGCTCTAACACAGCAGTTCTCCTCCAGCAGTATCCACATAAGGGACCACCCACACAACTTCACTTCCTGGGCTGTGCCTATAAAAGTGGGTGGTCCCTGTTAGTCTCCATTCCCGCCGGTTTCAGCTCACAGAGGCAAGGGACCGAGGTACCAAGGCCCCCCGACCGTACATAGCTTTTCCCTGTTGCAGAATGGCAGGAGGTCGGAGGAAGGGAAGCTACTTACTGCAAGAGACATTCCTAGAAGATCTACTGTTATGGCAAAAGTCTTTGCTTAACTGATCTATCTTCCACGGAATGGTCTCTTGCAGTAAGTCATTACTTCTGGGAGATTTTCAAGCAGTTATATGGCAGTGGGGTGGCCAAATATGGCATTCTGCCGTACATATAGTGTGGTCTTAGGACCAATAGGAGCTGAGAGTAGTATATCAGCATATAAAGAGAATTTTGTATTTTATCTGCAAGTACTCCATTATAGTATTCGTTATAGGGTTATGGTTGAAAGACGAGCCAGACTGACTATTACTGGGCATCATTAGATGGGTTAAGCAGATGTAAACCCAATCAGGGTATGGCATATCAGATACTGTAATAAATCAGAAGAAATTCATCCATATAATGGAGTAATTGGTAGGTTTTCAGTGGCATGCACTGGAAAAGACAGTATATGTCAAAGCCTATTGGGTTTTGAGTTTTGAACAGAAACCCAAATAATACAATATTATTTTGTAGTGCTACAATGTAGCAGGGTAGTACAGAGTTTTGCCATGTCTGGCAAGGCATAAGAAAAATGTATCCATTTTTGGAATAAATAGGCTACATAAGTAGCAAACAAATGTTATGAAATGAAACAATGTATCCATTTCATAATCAAATCCAGTGGCTGTTAGAGTCAATAGTACTGTTGCAGTCAATATTGTACCCGTTTTAGGGTAAAGACATGGAATGCAACAGAGTGATGTAGTCAGTTCCAGCATGCATTAGTAGTCTCATTTGCAAGGAGGTCCCAAGTATGCCAGGGCCTTCAGCCTTGTTAGGTGTAAACCTGAAATGTTAGTATAGTGGGCCCTTTATTTATGCTGTCGGGTGAAAATAATGATCTGGATAATTGCAATTATGAGCCATTAGATCTCATCTTTGAGATTCCAAACATGTTAATCTGGGAAAAATCATAACATGGAAACACAGAAACATAAGACTTTGATGGCAGATAACCCATTTCCCTACCTACAGGGTAAGCTGCAGATCCTATTTAACCAACAGCCTATTTCTTCCTACCCCCAAACAAAAACTGCCTTATATCTGTCCCATGCATTCTTGAATTCTCCCACAGTTTTAGACCTCACAACCTCATCAGGAAGGCTGTTCCATGTGTCCACCACCCTCTCTGTGAAAAAATACTTCCTCACATTGCCCCTCTATCTTCAAATTGTGTCCCCTTGTTCTTGCAGATCTCTTTTTCTGAAAGGTGCTACCCTCTTGGACTTTGTTGATTCTATTGAGGTACTTAAATGTTTCTATCATACCCCCCCCCATTTCCTGAAGGGTATACATATTAAGCTCCTTTAGTCTCTCCTCATATGGCTTCTCTTGCAGACCCTGCACCTTTTTAGTTGCCCTCCTCTGAACTGCCTCCATCCTGTCTATGTCCTTGCGGAGATGGGGCCTCCAGAACTGGATGCAGTACTCCAGATGGGGTCTCACCAACTGTCTGTACAGGGGGATAACAACTTCCTGTTTTCTGCTGGTGATACCTCTCCCTATATATCCCAGCCTTCCCTACCGCCTTCTCACGTTGCTTGCCAACCTTAAGGTCATCTGATATGATTACCCCCAGGTTCCTTTCCATTTGTTATTACTACCTCCCCCCCCCATTGTGTAATCTTCCCCTGGGTTTTTGTTTCCCAGGTGCATTACTCTGCACTTCTTTGCATTGAAGCCAAGCTGCCATACTTCTGACCATTCCTCCAACCTTGATAAGTCCTTTCTCATCCTTTCCACGCCTCCTTGTGTATCAACCCTGTTGCAGATCTTTGTGTCATCTGCAAAGAGGCATAATTTTCCTTCCAGTCCCTCTGCAATGTCACTTATAAAGACATTAAAAATGACTGGACCCAGTACTGAACCCTGCGATACCCCACTAGTAACCCCTCTTTCTTCAGAGTGGACTCCATTTACAATTACCTTCTGTGTCCTGTTGTTCAGTCAATGTTTACAAGGCTACCACCCTGGGACCCACTCCCAGGCTGGTTAATTTGACTACTAATCTTTTGTGTGGGACTGTGTCAAATGACTTGCTAAAGTCTAGGCAGACCATGTCCACAGCCCCTCCCTTGTCTACTACTTTGGTCACCCAGTCAAATAAATCAATTAGATTCATCTGACATGACATTCCCGCTGTGAACCCATGCTGCCTTGGGTCCTGTTCACCACTGGCCTCTAGGTACTCAACAATTCTTTCCTTCAGAAGTGATTCCATCACTTTTCCTACCACAGAGGTCAAACTGACAGGTCTGTAGTTTCCTGCCTCTGTCTTGGTCCCACTTCTGTGAAGGGAATCACATCAGCTTTCTTCCAGTCCTCAGGTACCACCCATCCTCAATGATTTGTTAAAAGAAAGGGTAGTCAGTGGTGTCACTAGTTCTCTGCTTAATTATTTTAGAATTCTGGGGTGAATTCCATCTGGCCCCATTGCTTTGTCCACCTTCAGTTTTAGGAGTTCTTTCACAACCCTTTCTTCTGTGAAAGGACTGGGATCGACCCCCTCTCCAGAGTGCTTCTGTTAATTGGATTAGGCACCTCCCCTTTTGCGAATACTGAACAGAAGTATTCATTCAGTATCCCTGCTTTCTCACTGTCATTCTCTGCCCACCCACCATCCATTTTGTTCAGCCTCACTATCCCTCTCGGTCTTTCTACGCTCCCTGATATACCTATAAAAGGTTTTACCCCCCTTCTTAACAGAGTTAGCCATCTTTTCCTCTGTTTGTGCCTTTGCTATTCTGACTACCCTTCCTGCTTCCTTCTGCCTTAACTGGTACAGTTCTCTGTCCTGCTCCTTCTATGTTTCCTTATACTTCCTAAATGCTATCTTTTTCTCCCTAACCTTCACCGCCACCTCTTTTGAGAACCATAGTGGCTTTATCTTTCATTTTGATTTATTTGCTTCACACAAAGGCTTGTTGCCTCTGATGGCAGTTTTGATATTTCCCCATTGTTGCTCCACCCCTCCTTCTAGCCTGTTTGCTAGTGCTTTTCTAAGGCACTCTCCCATCTTGCCAAAGTCAGCCCTCCTGAAGTCCAGAACCCTCACTTTTGTAGGGCTTGACTCTGTAGCTGAGTTTATCGTGAACCACACTGTTTGGTGGTCACTTGTTTCCAAATGGCTACCCACTTCTAGATCTGAGCTCCTCTCACTGTCCCCATTTGAGAGTATGAGGTCTAAGATTGCTCCCTCATGAGTAGGTTCCAAAACTAGTGTCTGAGGCATGCCAATGGCCCTACTTTTGGATGTGGCTGCAGCAAAGGTGCTCCAGTTAACATCTGGCATATTAAGGTCCCCCATCAACAGTATCTCCCCTTTCTCTGCCATCCTAAGTGTGCCTTCTATTATATCCTTGTCCATTCCCTTCCCCTGACATGGGGGTCTGCATACAACTCCTGTGTGGATTGTGGTGCCATTTCCAGTATCTAAGGTGACCCACAGTGCCTCCTCTCCTCCCTGTTTACTCTTTTGTTCAGTTGCTTTTATCCCTTCCTTTACATAGAGAGCTACTCCCCCGTCCTCCCTGTCTCTCCTGTAGGCTGTGTACCCTGGTATGTTCAAATCCCAGTCATGGTTCTCTGTGTACCATGTTTCTGTGATTGCTTCGATATCCAGGCATCCCTCTTCCATCAAGGCCACCAGTTCAGGGAGACTGTTGCCCAGACTATGGGCATTGGTACTCATTACCCTCCATTTCTTGATGGCCTTACCACTTTTTGCCCCATCCCTGTCCTTATTGCGTTTGTCACTTTCTCCATTTACCCCAGCGCTTCTCCCTATTGACATCTCTATGTTGATGTCTA